>JAVRXN010000004.1:37607403-37919941 GCA_033556935.1 Timema podura
ATAGGGATCATGATTGGAAGGGTGGTATTTGACAGCTATCAGAAGGTCTTTATTGCAAACATTGACTGAAAGTAACTAATGTCAACCTATTCGGAAATATTTATTTGCTTAGTAATATTATATAATCAATAAAACGTGTCATCAAACGAGTTTAATAATACTTCCCTAAGAATTACTGTATAGTTGGAATTTCCGTGACCTATTGAAAGAACAAAGTATATTAATAAAGCTACTGGATTTTTTGTTTTACGTTGTGGCAACAAGAGATATTATAGTTCATAAAATAATTAACTGAAAAATATTATATTCACACTTGTATGTTGTTATAGTTTGCCACAAAATAAAAAAAATATTTTTATAAATTAGAGAGAGAGAGAAAGAGCCACACATAAAACTAGTTTCAAAATAAACGTTTTTATTTTATAAACAGCATAAAAACATAACCCTTGATGGTTTGTATGAAGTCATCCATTGCCCTTGTTTCAGCTGATTCACCATCTTAATTTCAGAAGAGCGCACATTTTAGAAGCTCTCATTTGAAGAGGATTTTTTAAGGTAACCATTGATGCCGCTTCCACAAAAAAAAAGAAACATCCAAAGAGTTATCTCAATAGTTGTATTTAAATAATGTAAAAACGGTCAGTTATTTAAAACAAACGATTTGCTTGTTGTGAATGTTCTGACTGCCGAAAACAGCAACAAATCTACATATTATGCATGGTCTTGTATGTCATATGGTTTGGCTAATAAATATATGATAGCTTTTCCTAGCTGTCAGATACCACCTCTCCTGATGTGAATGCCCTTTATAAATGTCTTTCTATTTTTATCTTTTAAACTTCATTAAATATTTTAGCATATATTAATGTTTACATCACAATTTTAACAAAAACACTATTATATATAAATTAAGTTTTTCTCCACTTTAAATAAAAGTTAACACAGTTTAAAATTGATTATTTGCTTTATGTTTAAATATTCATAAAAAAAACACACAAATACCTGTTTTTATTATTTGTAAAGGGTGAACAGTAGAGTTTTGGATATACATGACACATCCACAAAATAATGATTTAAAAATACTATTAAAAATAATTTATTAATTACACATCAGTGATGAATAAATGGGGAGTTACATAAAAAATGTATTTACGTGGTCAAATGCGCATTGATCTTTATGAAATAAATTAGTATACATATTTAACTTTTTCTGGCAGACAATTTTTTTTATGCACCTAAAAGTTTCCCTTATATAACGAAATATACTTCCGTTTAAAATTAAGTTTAAGGTTTAAAAAAAAAAAAATTACTGACTACATGCAAATGACAAAGTGTCATGGTGATTAAGCAGCCAATAAGATTGATAAGTTAATGACTGCATTAAAGTTGTGATTATTAATGATAGACAGTTCTTGAGACTGCTTGTATAGTGAACTTTTGAAAAAATAGTTCCTTCACTATTTTAACCCTTGTGAAGACTAAGATCCATACGCAAGAACAAAGTTGAGTGAAACAAGAGGTGGAATGGAACTGATTTTCTTGTCAAGACGATTGTGCGGTGGTCCTTTTTTTCAAGAAATGACAATAGTGAGTTGTGTAAAAAATCAGTCCCAAACAGACTCTTGCTACACTCAGGTTTAGCTCCCAGGCACAGCTAGACTCCTGATACACTTGACTCCCCTGATTTCCTTTCAACTCCACTCTACTCCCTTAGCTTCATTCTTAAATACAGGCCAAAAAATATTTTTCATCTCACCAAGATTCAAACAAAAAGTCTCTGGTTGAGCAATGTTTGAAACATACCTCAACAAAACTTGTCAATGACATGAGCAACATAATACTAAATATAGTCACTAACAGTGATGCGAATAAACAACACTCACTTGTGGATTCCTAAGACAGAGGTGAAATGCCGCATGCTCCCTACGGTTAGGTTTGTGAATATGAACTCAAACCTGGTGTTGTTGCTCTTAGTTAGGATATGAAGAGCATTTATTGTACCTCGCAGTTGCTGGGGAAGAACATAATTAAAACAATTACAACTGTACTCATTTATACTATATCGACGCAACAGGTTTACACTAAGTGAGTAAGGATTAGAAAGGTATAATTTAGAGGAAATACACCCACATTTGTGCAAATGAAGATAAAGCCATTTAAGAAAAAACCGACTACACCCAACCAAGACTCGAACCCTGTTTCCCATCCTAGTTAATGCAGTCTATTGCGAGAGTGACACATTAGACCACCAAACCACCAATACAAATAAAATGATGTTGAAATGATATATAAAATTAGTGAGTTTTCATTTTCATGTCAACACTTTTGCCTCTAATTGATTTCATTAATAATTTAAAATATGTGAGTACACGAAAATCAAATAAACTTAATAAAAGACGGAGAGGGGTATGAACCCTGGTCATCCAGACTAACTTGGCAACTACTATATCAAGTGAGCTATCATGAGGAACTGACAGGGAGGAGATCCCGGTTAGTTTAGTTATTAAAGTGATCGGCATATAAAGCTGGATAGCAAAGGTTCAAATCCCTATATGCATAGCATTTTTCTCTATGTACACAATCACTTCATCATAATGTCAAATGAAAAGATATGTGTGTTAAAACAAATTGAGTTATTATTTATCTACTTTGGTAGCTGAATGTTCTAAGGCATCAATCTCACAATAGACTAGACTGCCAATGACAGGGAGATTGAGATTAAAATTTCAGCCAGATGTACTAAGGGTGGTTTTTCCAAAATTGTTTTCCACTCTCTCTACATGCAAATGTGGGTTAACGTAATTTGTGTCATAGGTGTATAACCCAAAAGGGTAGTAAGATGCGGTGCTAAAAAGATTGTGTAATTAATGTATTTAACTTGTTTTAGTATTAAGTCTTCAAGTTTTTACTTGGGTTTTACTCAAATTTATAGGAATCTACCCAAACATTTGCTTATCAAATATCCTATAACCATGTCTCATTTAGAAATTAGTAGAGATATTAAAACTAAAAAATAGCCCAAGTATTGCTTTAATGGCCTGTTCTTGAAATTACATGGCTCAATGCTTGTCTAATTAGAAAAATACTTTTTGAGTTAATATATATTCACATTGACACAAACTTTGTCTAAATGTAGAGCCTACAAAAGTAAATACTTACAGAATTGACTGTTTTAGTTGTCACATTCATCAAAGTGTTGAGACCAATAGCTGTGGAAAAAAAAAACAGGCATTTTTCAATTTTACCAATTCTTTAACAGCTGATATTTTATAGCTTACTCCTCCTATACATCCATTCTAAACAAAATCGCTATGTCAACTTTCGAAAATTACCCAGCATTAATTTATTCCTTATTTGAGGGCTACAATTAAAATCAAAACAACACCCTGAGGACATTCATAATTGTTTTTGGGTAGTGGAAGTATATGAAATGTAAAGATTCATCATAAAATTGAGGCCAAAGTTTTTCACAGTTATGTTTTACAGTATTTTTTTCTCTTTATTAGAAAATAAAAAATTAAATCAATCAAAAGAGTAAAATAACAACAAGCTAACTCCACAAAGTCAACCATACCTTGTTCCACAAGTACAGTCAAATTTTAATTGAAAGAACTTGACATTAATAAAAATGTTACTACATTATAAGTGATACTTTATTAATGATATATATATTAAAATGACAGGTCATATGACTTGACTTAAAAGAAGATTTAGTATTGATTTTAGCTGTCAGATAAGGCTCTTCTTGTGAAAATTGGACTGTAAAATGTGTATATGAAACAAAATTATATTAAAAATACTGTCTTCACTTGATTAGAAAATGTCTTGCTTTGATAAGTGGCAGGTAGGTGACATATAAAGGTGGGGTGGTCTGAGTGTGCATCGAACACCCATCAAGTGGAATGGTATTAGGAAAAGTAAGAGAAACACTGCACCAGAGCATTCTATAAGATAGATCTTTAAAAAAAATGACATTGTAATACCGTCCTAAGACAAAGCAAAAACCCTAACTTGGCCACCAAAGCCATATTATACTATTAATATTATTACTAAACCAAATCGGCTCAAGAAATAGCCAACTTACATAAGTTTATTCTCGGTAGAGTGAGGGAATGCCATATTATTCGTAGATTTGTGATGACCAGACGACCTCTGTCCCCACCATTTCCTTTAGTATCTTCGATGGGATCCATTCGATCCAACACGTTTTCGCCTGGTCTCATTCTCATTTGTCTAAGCACACATAAAATTTACTTGAACAACTGAGTGAGACTACTAGCAGGTTAACTTACAAAAATTAATATAACATTCAAATATATATTTGAAAAATGACACCTGGATATTAGAATCAAACCTGGGTCCAGTGTCCAAGTGTAATTTTTCAATTTATTTGGATATGACTCAGTTACAGCTGAGTTCCATAGTTATAATCGTTCATCCCCCAAGCTTCGCATTTCATATGTAAGCCCTACTTAATTGTAGAGCGCTGCTTTCTTCCATATTAACATTACAAATTGAAAGGACAAAAGGCCAGCCCTCACCTGGAAGAATTTAATCGAAGCATAGCAACCAGTAACACCCACCCCTAGGTGAATCAAATTGAAGCTCGATATTTGGACTCACATTTAAGCAGGTAAAAAAAAATGCAATGGTTTTAAAAATAAAGAAGAACCAAAAAGTTATGT
Source organism: Timema podura (assembly GCA_033556935.1). Taxonomy (NCBI): domain Eukaryota; kingdom Metazoa; phylum Arthropoda; class Insecta; order Phasmatodea; family Timematidae; genus Timema; species Timema podura. The sequence goes on from JAVRXN010000004.1 coordinate 37,612,089, forward strand.
ATTACTTTTACAAGTATAACTACATTGCATCTAGACGTAGAAGATAAAATAGAGCAAAATATAAATAAATACTAAAGTATGTATGTATATAAACTGTAAGATTCATATAAATACAAGTAAACTTATCTGCTAGTTTCTAACTTTTTTATTGATTAGCTATAATGATTCTCTCTTATGTTAATTTTTATAATCTTTGTAATTTTTATCATAAATAAATTTGTAGCCCTGGCCTAAAGTAGTTAGTTATATTGCGGTTTAACTTTACAAACAAACTTGAACACCTGCATGCAAGCCATTTAATAGGCCCCTATTTTCACAAACTCACTCGACGATAACACCACATTTATCTACCAAATGTGCTCAAACTTGCCCAAAAATTACCAATGACACAAACTTTTCCTAGTGACGCTATCTAATCGAAGAAATTATTCTCCTCAAAGAATTATTTTCACTTCACTTCAATTTGATTTGTCTAAGTGTGAGCAGGTTCATTTAAATATGTGGAAAGAATAGGCGTATGTTTCTGGTTGCCGCGCTTCAATTCACCTTGGGTTAGGTGGGAGAGGACTTAAAGAAAGAGTAAGATGATACAAAGAGAAAGAAGAGAGTATTGGGATGAGAAAAAAAAATTGAGAGTGAGAAAGATATCAAGAGTAACCAAGAGATTGAGAAAGAGGGCAACAAAATGAGAGAAACAAAGACAGTACTGTAGGTGAAATAATAAAAATAGAGACAAGATAAAATGACCAAAATAAATAGATTAATGTCAAGAAATCTTGTGATAACCTATCGAAAGAATATTTTTAAAGATTTTAATAAAAATCTACATTTTATGTGTCTCTGATCAAGAGAGTTTTTTTCTAAATACCGACCACGTCTTACTACCCATTCAGGTTATACATAGGCCTATATGTCCTAATTACATTTACGAGGGAAGAGGAAAGTTGAATTTAGAGGAAGTGTACCAACATTTTTGTGGAGGTAAAGTGGAAAACCATTCATTTTAGGGAAAATCACTCTCAGTACACCCAACCGGGGTTCAAGCCTTGAGCTCCCTGTCATCAGCAGTCTAATCTATTGCGAGAATGATGCCTTAGACCATAATACCACCAAAGCGGGTTTTTAACATGTTAACTACCCGCCTCGGTGGCGTAGTTGGCTAACGCGCTAGTCGTGTTGAGCCCGACCGCCGAGGACGGGGAGATCGAGGTTCGAATCTCGGTCAGGTGAACTGGGGGTGGTTTTTCCTAAATGGTTTTCCACTTTCCCTCCACGCAAATGCGGGTTCACTTCCTCTAAATTCAACCCTCCCAATTCCTAATCCATTAGAGTAATTAGTACTTAAGCGTATAACCCGAATGGGTAGTAAGACGTGGTGCTAAATATTATTATTATTAACATGTTAACTGTCTTTCTATATAGCATAGGGTTTGTCTATGCACTACATTAACTTCTAGGTTTTATACTAACATTAAGTATATTTTTTATACAGTTCTGTAATTATTTTTAATTAGAGGAAATCACAATGTTTACTACAGAATGTAAATATTTAGCATTTATTTTGTCAGTTTCTCATGATTCTCTTTTAACTTTGAGTTATTATCAATAAGATATATTTCATTTGACTTAGTTTTTAGCTTGAATATATTTCAAATTTCAATAGGGAAAATGAGAGCCCAAATATTCCTGAATACAGCAGTATTTTCAGAAATGTATTATCTTTATAAATATTCAAATTATTACAAAAGTTGTAGGTCTAAAAATAAAAGTTTTTAGGAGAGAAAAAAAAAACTAAAATTTTGTAAATAAAATTAAGAATAAAACTGTTATATTCTAGACAATCACTAGAGACAATGTTATACATGATACAAGCGTGGATAACTGATATGTTTTAATTTTATACTCTGTAACTTCATTTTCCTGAGTAACATCTGTCCACAATCACTGTGACCTTCACAACTCCGTTGTATATCCAAGTGTAGCCGATCACTCCCCAACATATTTCCTCACATTCATAACAAAAACAACGTTGTTTATATGGTTTAAACGTATGGTACATAAAAGTAGATAAAACATCTTACATTAAAACCTTTTTTAAATATTTATTTTACTTTTTTAAATAGGTTTTTGAAGATTGTATAATATTAACCTCAATTTTTCACTTTATCACAAAAGCCTTGACTGACCCTACTTAATCTATGGCTGTATCCGAATAGTCTAAGGCTCCCGAGTCGGACCCTTGAATTTTACACTTGATGCAGTCTTGGTGATCTTACACTTCTCGCGCTGTTCATAGCAAAGACTGCACTAAACAATTCAAACAATTGGCAACAACCTTATTTAACTTAAAATGGCGGGAAACGTGAGTGCTCTAGCAGATGAAACGACAATATTAAAACAATTGCCAGCTAAACACTGCACACAACACTGCTAGTACAGTGTATGGCTGATAGCCTTCATATCCATGGTGACTAAGACCTTGAGAAAACTGCATGGGTATCCTTCGTGACTATTCGGATAGATCTACACTTGGTTACGTGATTGCCAATGCAGCTATCAAGGGCACGAGTCAAGATGACACCGCATAAATAGACTATTCAGATAAAGCCTATGTTTTATTATAGTAATTAAATGTGTTTATCATCTAGGCCTATATAGCCTACAAACAAGAACAATAGCAAATTCCAATGATGGCAAAATTAATATAATTTTATTTTTTATGATTGGCAGCCCCACAGTTATTATATTTAGAAATTGGGCCGGATATATTAAAGTGTGTAACTTAATAATAAGTAGGTCTAGGACTATTTCAGAACACAACATTTAATATAGGCCTAGGCCCTATTTATATGAAAAATATCCCAAACTAACTTCACTTTCATAAGTAAAATGTAAATGAAGTTTTTAAAATAAAATATTTTTAAGAGAAGGTATAGAAAAGGGCCAAGTTAGCATCATAGAGGATCAAAATAGTGTGTTTGTAATCACACTTCTGTTCGAGATACTTATATATCAGGATCCCAAAATTTCATGAAAATATATTGTTGAAGTATAGAAGGTTAGGTTCTGAAAGTATGGAATAGTTATATTAATAAAAATGACAACTATTGTGCGATAAAATACTTCTGGTGCCATGCTGTGACAATTGCATTTGTTTAAATATTTACTTACTGGAATTACATTCTTCTGTGAGTTAGGTGAGTTGTTTTAATTTTATGACTAAATATTATTTTCTTACAATATATTCATCTACCTAGGTAGTCATAATTGTAAACTTGCTATTGTTGTTGTGTGATAAAATATATTTCCATTTCCATAATATAAGACCCAAAGAAAAAGTGTAAAGAATTTCCCCCCCATTGTGTACTATTCCCACTTTATTTATAAGTATGGTTCATACATGATTTGTTTGAGCTTTTACAAGCTGTATTTTCCAATAGTGTCAACTATTGATTTTTTAAATCTTTTATAATAGTAGACCTACTCACATTAGTGGCACATCAAATCGAACTTCTTTATCCTCCCATAGAATATCAGCCATATTTATGAAACTATGGGTTGGAAATTTGACTTTTAAAGTATTTGTTATGATTTCGTTTGTTCTTTGTGGAATTGAAATCAAAGCCATAAACAGTAAACTGGATTTTACAACAAAATAATTTCTTTTGTCAATTAATAATATTAATATTGTTTATACTAGTGTGGCCAACATTTGATAATTTTAAATAAAAAAATGTCAAATATGAACTGAAAACTGAACGTATAAATTAGTCATCCATCACATGGAGCATTAAAACTAATAAATACAAGGTCCGCCTACTAAAAAGTATAATCATTTACAGATAATATATACATCCATAAACAAGAATTCCCTAACGTGTTAGGCAAGAAAGAAATTATCCATATAGCTCAAAAAACAACAATTACGTATTTAATCCATCCTCACTAGCTTTCTCCACACTCCCCTACGTAATACATATTCCCTTCGCTCCAGCATAATTCATACACCAAGTTATACACTTAAATATGCTATTTTATTCTTAAAACTATTGATGTTTCTCTTTTTCCCAAATTCGTTTACAAGATTTAGCCACGTACTATTACATGGCATACTCCTTTCTATTGATCCACACATTCCATATAATAATCCATTAATTTTTCCATTAATTTTCCATTTGTGGGAAACTTAAACTATAATAAGTCCTAAACTAGCTAACTAAATCGTTTTCAAAGATTAACGGGTCTTGACTCAAATAGTTTCTGAGACTATTGCGATCCCTTTGCATACTCCAAGAATTCAAATCCTATGTTTATTTTACTATACCTCGTAATTATACTTTGTGCTGAGATCAAGACGTGGAAAGATGCTGGTGAAGAGACGAGAAAACAGGGTTGGTGCTGAAGATTTCGTGAAGAATGAACGTGTGAGGTTTAGTTTCAAGTTTTAATAATTTTTTTCACTATTTAAATTACCTGACCGATGCCTAAAACCACTTCCAGAGGACGACAATGATTTCAGTCTCATACATTTTACTTTACTTTAACAATGGTATACAAAAAGCATAAAATATCAAGTTGAACCCTTAAACTCGTGAACTGTAATGATTTGAAATTATGAACCACTATTTATAACCTATAGCTACTGTAATTATACACTTGCTAAAAAAGTGTGGGACAACCACTATTTCAAAGACAGCGAGGGGATTAGAGGACAGTTTCTACTAAGATATGAGTAGATTCTACTTTTTTTTTATCGCCTGGTACTTCTTACGACCGACCTACGAGACTTCAACACAGGTGAATACGAGCCATTTTAATTACTACTATTTTTTTTCCATCGACCTACATCATACTTTAGAGACTTTATAATCACCGCTTCTTCATTTATTAAATCCATCACCATTTTATAGTAAGCAAGATTCAGTAAATATACTTTTGACTTCAAACGTTTTCTTTACGTCTAGAAACTTTTCTTTCTCTCAAGTGTTTAAATAATATAAAGGTGACCACGACCTTGATACTACCTTTTTGACCTGGCGTGTGTTCACATTTCAATGCGACCACTTTAAATTTGTACCCTCAATATTAAATTATATAATTTTTCAAATTAACATTTTTAAGGCCTTTAGCCAAATTTAATGCATTAAAGTTGTATTTTTAATTATTATCACTATTTTGTAAACCTAAAGGTCAAGTGTATTAGTCCTAAATTTCACTCAATAACATCTTTAATATTTGTATCGTTATCTGGAATATATTAATTTTGGCCAGATGAGATATTTATCTATTTTTTGTTGTTGTTGTTAATGTTTCAAGATTCTCTATTTTAGCCATAAATGTTATGAAATGTCAAGGATTAGATTTATGGTTTAGCATAACGTCTGCCAGGTAAGGAAATGTACCGATTTGAAACTGGTGTCCCCTTTATCGCGCATTTATGGGCGCCCATAAATGTGGGCTATCTTTGCACGTAAAAGTTAGCGGAAGAAAGTGAAGGGGAAGTGTAAGAGGCTTTTCGCGTGGAACTAGCATGGTTAGGTTTCTGTGAAATGTGGGAAGTGGTTTAAAAAAAAAAATTTGGAAACGTTCTAAGTGCAAAGTGTGAGACGTTAAACGAGTTTCACAAGATGGCGTGCGCCGGTGCAAATATCCCTAGTTGTCAATTACTCTCTTCAGTAGAAGGAAGCATTGCCCGTTGCCAGATGCTTGGTATTTCATTAGACTTTTCACTCACGTGGTGACCAGGAAAACATTTATCAGGTTAAGTACAGCCTATTAAGGCATCTTCTGACGGTGTGCGATTGATCCCCGTAGACTTTAATCCCCACTGTTCTGAGTGAAAATATTTCCAGAGCCAAATCAGGGTGATCTTTATATCAAGTTGGACTAGTAATCGGCCATTGTTGAAAGTCCATCCAGTGCTATTTCCGCTAGAGGTTCCCGTTCGGATTTTATGGGCAGTTACGGAAAGTACTTCAAATCAAGGGTGCACCCAGGATTCGTTCTTTGACATTACGGTACACCAAAACTTACCCCAGAAATTCAAAAGGAAAGGTCAAATTAAAATGTAAAAAAGACCACAGTTCTTTCTTAAGCTACAGATTGTGTCAAATTCTCGTCAGAAGTATGTGCTTACAGAGATTCAGTGGGTGAACATTCTTTTAAAGAACTTCGTTAACACTGTTGATTATTTTCCCACTCCAAAGCGGACGTTGATATGGTATTTAGCTCCATGAACCTAATGGAAACCAAGTTCAGAACCCTAATTAAAATATAAACATTCCCTGCAATAATGTGCGTAGGATTGGCCTTAGATGAGAAGGAAAATGCTGTCATAATGACTATGTGCTTGCTATTAAATCCTCATACCAGAGTAACTCTGGCTGTATCACAATTACAGATTTATTAAATATACCAATTTAAAGTTTATGTAACTTTATATAGATTTTAAAATCAACATTCTTTTTTAATTTCTCACTATTTTACAGGTAGAGAAAGTAATGTGATCGTCAAAAAAGTTGAACTCAAGATTTTTATGAATCTCGACGATTCATGGCCCCCCCATATCCGAAAAAATTGTTCTTAAATTTCCGTCTGTCTGTCTATATGTACCTCAGACTAGAGCCTAAACTATTTTACCGATCGGGCTAGTACTTGGTATCTAGGGTTTTCATAGGGTTGCCCCGAGGGATTTTTGGAATTGGATATCCAACCCTAAAATTAAGGGTAGTTTACTTAAGGGCAAAAAGAGAAAAAGTTAATTTTATCAAAATTGGCTATAACGATTTTGATTAAATTTCATTTAAAAATATATAAATATTCTTAACAAAATGGTTATTCTCAATATTTCGGTGAAATTACTTTAAGGGCTCCAGTCTGATACGTAAATTCTCATTTTTTATCATATCTCCGAAACTATTTGAGATATGAAATTACTTATCATTATAAATATGTGGATCTATTTATAATACAAATATTTTATTCGCAACAAATATTTATAAAACCAATACCTTTCAAGCTATACGCAAATATATATATATTTTTTTAACTTCTCAAACATCAAAGGTAAAGTATTGCGACCGTAAAAAAAAATCTAACCTGAAATGTTGATGGATGTCGATGTCTCATGACCCCCCAAACCCTAAAAAGTGGTGTTTGTAATGCCTTCTGTGTATGTTCTCTTTCTTCCAACCTCTTAGGAGAAATGTTTGTACAACAATGGTCTATCTTTATCATTTTAGATTCAATAATCAATATTTATCTATTTTATTAGTCAAAATTTATAACTGAGGGATTTAATAGCAATGCAATAACCATAGATTTGCAAACCCTAATACTGTCACATTACTAAATATTATATTTAATTCCATTCTTCTTTTCTCACAATTTAACCTTTTGTTTCACTTTTATCGTATTTTATAGCAAGTCTTTAATTTTAATTTCAGCTCCATGATTATGGTGCGTTGGTACTAGCACCGAAACATGTCGGACAAATAAAGTTCCAGTAAGTAACAGCAATACGGGAACACTGAAAAAGGAGTAATGGGATAAATTTTCCAGCTAAGACATAGATAACCGATGAAACTGAGTTTGCTTTATGAAAATCTCTTGAACAGTGATAGGTTTCAATTTAAACCACGCATCAATTTTATGTAACTCATCTTAACTTTTGTTTTAAATTTGTTCTATATTTTAACTCTTTTTAAACTTAATCTTTAATGTATTATGTGTTCAGTTTGTTACTTTCATTCAAAACAATTGGTAAATCCTAGAGCATAGTATCATTCAATTTGTTCATTTTCAATTGACACACACTCTACACTATATTTTAACTACTTAAGTAAACTATTGGTTTTATTATAATTGATTTTAGTTTCACTTATAAATGATTGTCAATTAATAGTGTGTATGTTATGTTATTAGCTTACCCCATTTGACTCATATTATAGTACATGTTGTAATTAATATGTATACCAAGTAACTTAAATTTTCATAAAGTTGAACATAATTCAATTATCACTATATCTTTAACTGTCAACCAATTTAAACCCATACATCTCAATAATCTTTAATGACACAGGCCTGCGAAATTGAAGTTTTTGAAAAATACAAGAGAAGTTTTCGCTGAGTTTTATGTTATTTGGTGTGCTGATTTTGAAAATGTCCTCTATTTTATTTCATCACGTCAGGATTTTTTGTAAAATCGATATCGAGATTTTTGCTAAAATCCTATTTGAAAAAGAATTCTCTCGAACAATTTTGCATGTACTATCTGGCAATAGTGGTTTTTATCCATTTAAATCTATGTAAAATAACCGATTCTTGGTGAGGCAAATAGATTTTTTAGCAATCGATTAATTTTTATAGAATTAAATGGATGAAACCACTGTTGCCAGATCGCACGAGCCACCTCTGGTCAAGAGAAAAACAAAAAGTTCCCTTGAGTTTAAACTTTTTACATCAAATTATGGTGCAGTTTCTAGAAGAAAATCACCAACATACTATTTTAATTTGTTTTTATTAAGGTAACTTACATAAAATAGACGATTGACCAAGAGGAGCAAATATTATGTACGTGCACATGAAAGTTTGAAACAAGTTTTAAACTGAGCAAAAAACAAAACAAAACAAAAAAGTTTCTATTTAAGTACGTACTCTTTTTCCTTTGAAACTTCTTTTTGACTTTCTTCTTTTATATTCAATCTCAGGCCTGTCTCGTGTTAACATCCATCAGTAGTCGGCGAACATGTTCTTGTCCCATCTTCCTTGATATTTGCGCTCCATATCTTTGATGTCTTGGTGGAACCTTTCACCCTGTTCATCGCTGACTGATCCTACATTTTCGGGGAAAAAGTCCACATGTGAGTGAAGGAAATGTATTTTGACACTCATGGAGCAACCCAACGCTTGAAATTTATCTAGCATATTCATAACAATTGCTTTATAGTCAGGATCCTTGTAACTACCCAGAGATTTACTGACATCTTTGAAGGCAACCCTAGCTTCTTTTTCCTTTGTTGTCATGCTAGTCTCAAATTATTTATCCTTCATAAGCTTGCGGATATCTGGACCAACAAAGATTCCCTCTTTCTACTTGGCTTCGGATAAACCTGGAAACTTTTTGCACAGGTATTTGAAACAATCGACCTCTTTTGGAATAGCCTTGATAAACTGCTTCATTACACCCAATTTTATATGCAGAGGGGGTAACAATACTTTTTTTGGATCAACTAAGCTGTTCCGAATCACATTCTTGGTGCCTGGTTCAAGATTTTGTTTTTTCGGCCATTCTTTTTTGACCCAGTGTTGAGTCTTATCACGGCTGTCCCACTCACAAATGAAACATGGGAACTTTGTATATCCGCCTTGTTGACTAAGAAGCATGGAGATAACTTTCACATCACCGCAAATGGTCCAACCGTGGTCGACATATTTTATTTTGTTGAGGACGAGAGCCAGGTTTTCATATCGTTATTTTAAGTGCACCGAGTGTCCAACTGGTACAGATGTATACTGGCTTCCGTGATGAAGAAGGACAGCTTTAAGGCTCCTTTTCGATGCATCTATAAACAGCCTCCATTCATCTTTATCGTATGTAATATTAAATTGGCTCATCAATCCGGGAACATCAGAACAATAGACCAGGTTCTCCTCTTCCTCAAATTACTTAACAAATTCCTTCTCTCGATTCCTGTACCAATAAAAAAGGGGTTCCTTTGGCCAATAATTTTTTTCTTTCAATCTGGAGCCCAACAATTCAGCTGCCTCTTTCGAAAGCCCAGATTTCTAGTCAGATCATTAAGTTCAACCTGAGAGAAGTGCCGAGGTGAATCGCCTCCAGAGGGCTTATATTCGGTATCGGAGCCTTGAACTTCGATTAGCTTTTGATTTTTGCGGTTATACCCATGGACATGGCAGGAGCAAAAGAATCAATCATAAAAGTGGTTTTTCGGCTCCCTCCATGTCATAGGAATTCCAAATATTAAAGCATTCTTCTTTCCTTTGAGCCATAAGCGTAGGTCATTAAGACACTGCACACAAACGTTATGAGGAGCCCCCGATTTGTCCTGGTCTCCGAGTTTCATGCTAAAATACGCAAGATAAAGTTGTCTTACATAGTCTGTAATGCTCCTCATGCGATTTTTAATAACAATATATTCGCCGCATATGTAACAAAAGTCACTTGGCAAATTTTCACAACGTCTCGAACTCGAAGCCATGTTTCACGAAACGCACAGAGAAAATCAACCGTTAAAATTGTTTCTGTGATGAAGTTTCCACTTGTCACTGTATCAGCGCATGCACGACACTACACATGAAAGAAAAATTGAGACAAACTTAAAAATTTCCACGTCTTTTATCTTACTACGAACACGCTAAGTACACGATCTTCTTGCTTAAAGAGAGATAAACTGAGTCCCTCATGAGGACGTCTCTTTTATAAATTTTCTGATGACTCCAGAAAGTCAAGAGAATTCAGTCTTCAGAAAGATAACACGTTCAGGATCAATCCAGATAAAGCTCGAAAAAAATAGAAGGTGACTGCCGATTACGCTCGCTTAGCGAGCGTTCCTGCGAGGTCAGCGAACCAAGATAAAGAACTGAGATAAGGGGATGTGTCACAGAGGGGTATTCTGTAGGTTTCACCATGGTAGAATGATGGTCAGGCAGGGATGGAAGAAATTCAATGCCAAAATATTTTTTTTATGGGAAATGTTCATAAAAATCCAAGTAAAATTGAATTTTTCAAGAAAACGTGACGTGATAGAATTTTTTTTTTAAAATCAGCACCAAAAAATACTTAAAGTTCAGCTATCAATTGTCTTGTAATTTTTTCATCGCAGGTCTGTGTTATTAATATAATATCTAAGTCTTAACTTTTACTATATACCTAATAAAATGTCGGAAATTTTAAACCGGAAGTCGACATTTTAATACGAAGTGCTGAACCACGGGGACTCAATATCAATATTTTTACTTTCTCGCTACCTTACAGTTTTGTGATCGTCAAAAAAAAATTGAACTCGAGATTTTGATGGATGTCAACGTCTCATGACCCCCCAACCTTAAAAAGGTGTTTTCGCAGTGCCGTCTGTCTGTCTGTCCATCTGTCTGTCAGTTTGTACCTCGGGCTAGAGCCTAAACTATTTTACCGATTGGGTTAAAACTTGGTATATAGGGTTTTCATAGGTTTACCCCAAGAATTTTTGGAATAGGATATCCAACCCTTAAATTAAGGGTAGTTTCCTTAAGGGAGGAAAGAGAAAAAATTGATTTTATCAAAATTGGCTATAACAATTTTGATTAAATTTCATTTCCAAGCTTTGATCAATATTACAAACCAAATGGCTACTCTCAACTTTTCGTTAAAATGACTTTAAGGGTTTCGGTCTGATGCATAAATTATAACTTTTGATTTTATCTCCGTAAATCTTTGAGATATGAAATTAATTATCATTGCATACATGTGGCTCTATTCAAGGCCTTAGTCAACCAATAATTTCAGGGGGGTTTTGGTGGGCCACCCCCCAATTGCCGGAAGCTAGAAAAAATTCTAAATGATAAAGAGTTCTAGAAACTATCTGAGATGTTTTTTTTATGGTAACATAACCCCTTATCTGCCGAAGGCTAGGAAAATTTCCAAATATTAAATACCTCTAGAAGCTCTCTGAAGTGCTTTTTATGGTAGCAAAGCCCCCTAAATTGGACTTGTATCTTAATTTTGATATTGTTTGAACCATAAATAAAGCCATATTATAGATTTTGTTAGTAAAATTTCAAGGGGGTTTGAACCCACACAACCTCCCCCTGTCTACGGCCTTGGCTCTATTTATAGTAAACATCTTTCCTTTGAAATATAATTTTACTAAACCAAAAGTTTTCAACCTATACACAAATATATTTTTCTTTTAACTTTGCCAACACTTTAAGGTAAAGTATTACGACCGTCAAAAAAAAATCTAGCCCAAGATGTTGATGGATGTCGACGTTTCATGACCCCCCGAACCCTAAAAAGTGGTTTTTGCAAAGCCGTCTGTCTAACCCTAAAATTAATAGTAGTTTACTAAAGGGTGAAAAGAAAAAAATTCAATTTTCTCAAAATCGCCTATAACGATTATATCTCTCTCATTTTAGTCTCAATAGTCAATAATTACCTATTTAATTGGTAAAAATTTATAAAAGTGAAATTAATAGCAATGCAATAACCATAAGATATCCTCTAGTAAAATGACGAAAATCTTAACCGGAATTCAAAATTTTAATACGAAGTGTTGACCCTTGGGGACTCAATTTCGATATTTTGTATTGATCTAAATATACAAATGAAGACGTTAATTCTTTAAAAATAAAATTATGAAATTTAAAACCATGAATAAAAAATGTTTTACATATGTCTAGCTCAATTTGTTCTCGGGTTTGCTAGTGTATATTATATTACGAGTTTTGATTAAATATCTCCATTTCTGAAAAAATAGAGCGAGAAAGTTCGTGAGGAGTTCCGTACCGTTTATTTTTATATTAAGGTTTTGTAGATATGTAATATCTAGCCAACGGTTTGGATGGACATATTTATTTCTTCTATAGCTACTCAAAAACTGTTAGAGATATGGTAAAGTTGATAAAGAGTAACTAAAAACCTTTCAAATAAGTTACGCTAAAATATAAAAAAAAACAACAGTTAGTTAGCTACAGCCAGAGTAATGACCGCTTTTGTGATTACGGAAGGGCTCCATCTTTGATTTGCTTCCATTTTGAAAAGCTGTACGTTAGGGATGGCCATCATACTTTTCGTCGTCCTTTGGCACTAATTAGTTTGTGGTATTAATGAAATCTGGTAGCCCCAAATTATACTTCACCTCCCTCTATGAGCTCTACTGGCACATAGACTATTTTATGTGATTTAATTAGTGATTGTGTTTAACATTTCTCTTAATTTCCAATTTCCTTTATAAGAGTGCTAGTCAATGAACTATGAGGAGCTATCACTGAAAAAATACACTGATCGTACAGATTATTAAAATTGAACAATCAAGGGTGAAGAAAGCTAATTTTTCTGGGGTAGAGAGGAAGTCCGCTAGAAAACGTTACTATACCTTTAGCCCCCCATTTTACACCCTTGGGAATTGATTATAATTAGATGGAAAATATTACCTAAAGGGACAGTGAGAGTAAAAGACGAACAGTAAAAATAAAATTTAAAAACTAGATTATAATAAATAGTACAAAACATTAAGAGTGGTAAATATGTTTGGATGAATAAGAATAACATAGTAGATTAACTTACTTATTAAATTGGCTTTTATGACTATTTTATAGTGTTACTAGTGGACCCGACAGACGTTGTCCTGCCCGAACGTTGGCTTTTCGTTTGGGTGGCGTTGTTGATTTCGATAATAAAACAAATACTATGTAATCATCACAATTAAAAATTCACAATGAACTCCAATTAGTGAGTTACACAAATATTACAAATTCAGTGTTTGTCAAGACAACATACAAAATAAAACATCTTTTAATTTTTGGAATTTCGCCCACAACTCCACAAATATCAGCTGTATTGAAAAAAATTGCGAAGCTTGTTTACAAATTTGTATACCGGGTACCGTTAATTTTATTTTATTGATCCCCCCAAAACCCCCAAAAAATTCCTAAAAAATAAAAAAATCCTAGAACCCGATTTCAGCGCCACCTACCGGGTCCAATTGTGAATCTAAACCCTCTACGGACTCACTCAAACACACACAAAAAATTTCAGCAAAATCGGTCCAGCCGTTTAGGAGGAGTTCAGTGACATACACACGTACAGAAGAATTATATATATTATAAGGGTGGATAACCCTTATCACTAAGGGGTATGAAAAATAGATGTTGGCCGATTCTCAGACCTACTCAATATGCTCACAAAATTTCATGAGAATCGGTCAAGCCGTTTCGGAGGAGTACGGGAACGAACATTGTGACACGAGAATTTTATATATAAGATAACAAAGTTAAAATGTTAGAGATCACGCTAAAATTTTAATCGTAGTTGAAGTTGAAGGACATTACCTAATCAATCTTTGTATAGGCCTGCGTAAATTAAAAGCCTATCTGATATTTAACTGACTTTAAATAGGATACAAATATATACACAGATAATAATTTATATCAATATGTTTATTTATAAAATAACAAAGAAAGAACGCATTTTTTACAAAATATTTAGAGATACGCAACCTAATTTGGATGTTTTTATTTTATTTTTCCATTCCTCTCCCCATTCTTCTCTTCCAGGATTATCTTCTTCTCCGGACTTTACTCCGAGGCACGAGATCTTCTCCTTTCTATGAAACTCAATTCAGAAGCTCGTCGAGAGAAGGCGTAACCTAAAGGATTTAAAATTTCTACGTCATGTATTGGTGTTTCACAGTTCAGGGTGCCGTTCTGTCCTTCTTCTAAGCCTTGCAACGCCCACTTTTGAAGTTCGCCAGAGCCGAACACGCCATAGAAAATGGCGCCGAAGAAACAGATTCCTCCAGTTATACTGAACATGATGGTCCATTCTTCTGAAGCCTGAAAAAAAAAAAAAGAAGTTTGAGTTAGATTGCGGGGGCGTGGTAGTTCTCTCAGTAGGAAGCCATAGTGGTAGTTTTTATCGTACTTCTTTTCTTTCTACCCGTCCAGACTATAAAGATATTCAAACTAATCAAGTAGGAATGAGTAAAGTAAAAATTTGAAGAGTGTATCACCGTTTGTGTGTAAGATTGATAAAATCTCATTTGTACCCCAATTTTCTTACCAATGGGCATATCTGACAGAAAAAGTTAGTAGATCTACTTTTACGTATTCATACGTCATTTCAAGTGATCTTAATATGTCAATGAATCAAATAGCCGAAGCTATTATTTATTCTTTTTAGTGAGGAATTCTCCATCTAGATATCATAATCCGAGCTCGAAGATGGCTGCGTTATCTGATAGCTCGTGATATTAATAAAATCACACATTTTGTAACTGACGATTTCTGCACGTCTATCATAGACTCTGCCTTAAAATATGAGTGAAGAATGGCCCTGGGCACGGGATGATTCCTGGATAGCTCAGTGGTTAGAGCATTGGCGTACCAAGCCAAAGGTTCCTGGTTTGATTCCCGTGCCCAGGTGTCATTTCTCAATTTTCAGAATATGATATTTAATATGTAAAGTTTAACACATATTATCAATACCTGTAAAACACCACTTAAAATGTTATCAATGTTACTGCAAAAAAAAATCTGTTTGCAATTTCTGAAAAGCCCTTTCTATATTCTTTAAACTTGGTATGTAGCTGTTGAGTGTTGATACTTGCCTTATTCCGGACGACGTATCCATTTAGGGTGGTTGCGAGAATTCCTGAAACACTGGACATGGTGTGGGCTAATCCCGTCAGCAAGCTGGCGTACGGTGGTGCCAGGTCAAGATGGTTAACACTGGAGACATGATAGAGCCCCTGTATAAGTCAGTTTTTACAGTTCAAACTTATAAAAGTAGCAAGAACCACCTCCACAGTTTACTATTTGACAAGATCCCGCCGTCTCATTACTAGACCAGCGCGAAGGCTATAGAAACACCCTTGTTATGCTGTATGAAACAACACCGCACAAACTCCAGAAAATAATATTTTAGAAGATGTATTGTAGCTACCTTTTCTACGGTGTAGGGTGACCTGGTGGTCTAGGGATAAGGTGTCAGACCTCTGTGCTGGGGGTCCGGGGTTCAATCCTCAGTCCCGGCACAGATTTATCTGATTGCCAAACCCTTCCTTCACCTCTGACAGGACGTGTATTGATCACAACATGTGAATGTGTGGAATGCCAGGCCTCCACCGTGGTTCGGATTCCACGTTAAACTGTAGGTCCTCCATTTCATCTCACAATCACCCTACCATTATACATTAGCGTAGGTGCGTACAACCCGAACGGGTAGTAAGACGCGGTAATAATAATAATAATAATAATAATAATAATATAATAATAATAATAAAAAATAATAATAATTTTTATAACTGTGGATGATAGCTACGCTAACTGCCGTTGCACTACGGGTCGTTTATTACATGGTATGGATGAACCCGAGCAGTAAGGGGTTCAAGTCCCGAAGAATAGGGAGGCGCATGGAAGTATGTGTAAAATAGTATTAAAAATAACTTTTATTTACTAAGAAAATAGAGAACTAGTCTATCATTAGCACTGATTAAATATAGCTCTCTCCCTAGGTACGCGGGGTGCGTTCGTATCGTAGAAGGACCTCGCGAGCATCCTAAGGACCCGAGTTTGACTCCCGCGGTGGGATAGAGGTTTGTCTAGAAAATCTACTCATTGATGGTTGCTCGGCAGACTCTTACACTTAAATTTCCCAACTAACAGCCTTTTGGGACACCTAAAAAAATTTTTTAATTGAAAACATTGATTAAAAGTCATCCCTTGTAAAAATTAATTTTCTTTTCCAGTAAACATAATTATTTGATCAAAAGAGTTATCAAAAGCCTATAATAATAATTTCCTTAAGGATTACTGTGTATTTGATTTTCCTTCACTAATTTAAAGAACAAAAAAATATATATTATTATTATTATCATCACCGCGTCTTACTAAACCGTTCGGGTTGTACGCACTTACGCTAATGTGCAATGGTAGGGTGATTGTGAGATGAAATGGACCTACAGTTTAACGTGGAATCCGAACCACGGTGGAGGCCTGGCATCCATCACATTCACAAGTTGTGATTAATGCACGTCTTGTCAAAGGTGAAGGAAGGGTTTGGCAATCAGATAAATGTGTGCTGGGACCGAGGATTGAACCCCGGACCCCCAGCACAAAATCCTACATCTTACCACTAGACCACCAGGTCACAAAAAATATTAATAAACACATTTTCTGTTTAGGGGATTGTGTAAACAAGAGATATTCTATTGCGTTAAGTAACTAATTAAAAAGTGTTAAATTCATACATTTAACTTCTTTTAACTGGCTACCATAAAAAGTTTTAACAAAAAAGATATATAATTTTTTGCCTAATTTTGGAAAACAGCCATACATAATATTAGTTTTAGATAGAAATATTTTATTTTGTAAAAACAAACGCAAGAATACGGTTTGTATTGACGTCATCGACCGTTTTAATCCAAGCACGGAGGCTGCATAAAGAAGAAAAAGCGCGTTAGAACGCTGGTGGATGTAGGGAACGTGAGAAAAGGTCAGTATTTTTGCAGTTTTTTTTATAGCAAAGCTTTTTTTTTTTGGTCAAAATAAATCAAATGCTACTTCTATACAAACATAGAGTTTAATTTTCTTCACATGGTGATATCAACATTTGTTGAATATATATCATGAACATCGTGGAATTTTCTAAATATATTTTTAAATAAAGAGAAAAAGTTGTCATTAAATTCCAGGACACACTTTATAGAAATTCAACAACTATTGAGGTCACCATATGAAGAAAATTGAACTATGTTTCTATAGAAGCAATATTTATTTTGACGCAAAAAATCTTACCTTTTCTCGAGTTCTCTGCAGCCCTACCTTAAACGAAGAAGGTGGGTGGTTTCAGTACTTACAAAACTGATACCATAGATGTCATGTCGAAACACGAGGCTACTATGAGACAACTGATCACTCCAACTGTGGTTCTCAAATGACCCAGTAGGAGCAGGATTGCAGCAATTGATGTAAGGGAGCAACAAATAAACAATTTTCTTGTCTGTGAAAATAGATAGAAATAATAATTTAGAGAAATGCATATTTATTACATATTATTATTATTGCACGCGTTACTCCGTTGGGTTATAGCACATATATTAGATCTATAATGTGCTCGAAAACAAACCTATAAGTTATCAAAACTTCATAAGTGACTCGTTTACAATGTAAGCTAAATTAAATAGATGGTAAGACATATTCGTATAAACTTATCATATAGTCTATCATAGTTTGTGACAAAATTTTAAAAAAAGGCAGATATTAGAAAACATTTTTTTATGCTAATCACTCTTCAGATATAAATTTTGAACAATATTGCTATAATTATTTAATTTTTTTTCGCATCAGTTATTATAAAATGAACCCAAATATATTTTTTTAGAAAAATTAACAGTGGTCTTATTTATAATGGACAATAAATACTCACCAACTACCCATTTCAAACAAAAATTTTGGTGGCATTTTTCGCAAATTTACAAAAATTAGTCCTACTATATTACCCTTAAACTAATCTTCCACTGAAAAAAACAGGTATAAAGTGCTGTTTGTCATGTCAAATACCCCCAAAGATCCGTTTTAAACAAAATCGTTAGAACTATTTTTGAAATATTTTGAATTAAAAAAATATTCATACCCTTAAATACTCAGTATGTTTTATTTAATTGAAAATGAGCCATTTATAGGCTTTTTGATGCCGTTTAAACGTTAAATACCTCAATGTTCCTTGGGTTATCCTTAAATCAGGAATGAATAATTATGTTAAGAGAAACTTTTTTTTTAGTTCACGGGTACATAAAAGTCAAATCTATCAGAATCTCGATATCGAAAATGTTCACGATTGACTCATAATAAGTCCAACACCTTAGCTCAGTCGGTAGCTATCTTCCTACTAAGCTAAGGGTCCCGGGTTCGATTGCCGGTATGTACAAAATAAATAAATATTGAAATTGGGGTCTCGCCTTTAGCAGTGATGAATTAAGGATATGGGTGGCTGGGTTTGTGTCTATTATAGATTTAAGTTAGTTTTTTAAGTCATGTACTGATATAATCAGTCGGTTCTGAAAGAGCACGTTAAATACTTTTAAAAACATCACAATACTATCTTTATATAATGAAAGGAAAAAGAGTTGACTTTATGTATTAGTGTTGGTAGAGGTATAGAGGCCCTTTATTATTATTATTATATTATTACTAACTTCTTAACTCCCGATGTGGAGCATAGATAGGACTGCAACAAAGCTTCGCTATTCCAGCTTTTCCTTGTTGCAGTTTTTGTGATAGGTTAATTTCAGGTGTAGGGGTTATTAGCCCACCTAACCCGTGGGTCTCTACGAGAGAGCGAGAAAGCAGCCTACCAATTTTGCCGGGAAAATATGTTCACATACCCTTCCAGGCATCCTTCACGCGCCACAATCGATACGGGACCTACAGATTTTACTTCCCTTCCGAAGGAAGTTGTGCTACGGATTTTTATTCTCAGTAGAAATCCGTAGACCTCGGCTAAGTTTGAACCACTGAAACATTGGGTCCTGAGGCGAGAACTTTACCTCAAGACCAGCGAGGGTCAGATCAGACGCCTCTTAGCACAGTATTTCAAGTCTGGATGAATATCGAATACTTTCTGCCTCGTCTTCCTTGAACTAATATGAAATTGAAGTTCAAGAGAAGGTGAAGTAGAAGAATGAGAGAGAATATGTTGTACACCTCTTACGTGAAAAGAAGGCAAGCAGAAGAATAGAAGAATATGGTGAGCACCGCTTACAGTGAATAAAAGGCAAAGAGAAGAATAGAAGAATATGGTGAGCACCGCTTACAGTGAATAAAAGGCAAAGGGAGAAGAATAGAAGAATATGGTGAACACCACTTACTAGTGAAATAAAAGGCAAAGCAGAAGAATAGAAGAATATGGTGAGCACCACTTATAGTGAATAAAAGGCAAATCAGAAGAATAGAAGAATATGGTGATCACCCTTACAGTGAATAAAAGGCAAATAAAAGAATAGAAGAATATGGTGAGCAACCACTTACAGTGAATAAAAGGCAAAGCAGAAGAATAGAAGAATATATGTGAGCACCACTTACAGTGAATAAAAGGCAAACAGAAGAATAGAAGTAATATGTGAGCACCACTTACAGTGAATAAAAGGCAAAGCAGAAGAATAGAAGAATATGGTGAGCAACCACTTACAGTGAATAAAAGGCAAAGCGGAAGAATAGAAGAATATGGTGAGCACCACTTATCAGTGAATAAAAGGCAAGACAGGAAGAATAGAAGAATATGGTGACACCGCTTACGTGAATAAAAGGCAAAGCAGAAGAATAGAAGAATATGTGAGCACCACTTACAGTGAATAAAAGGCAAAGCAGAAGAATAGAAGAATATCGTGAGCACCACTTACAGTGAATAAAAGGCAAAGCAAGAGAATAGAAGAATATCGTGAGCACCCTTACAGTGAATAAAAGGCAAAGCTAGAAGAATAGAAGAATATCGTGAGCACCACTTACAGTGAATAAAAGGCAAAGCGGAAGAATAGAAGAATATGGTGAGCACCACTTACAGTGAATAAAAGGCAAAGCGGAAGAATAGAAGAATATCGTGAGCACCACTTACAGTGAATAAAAGGCAAAGCGGAAGAATAGAAGAATATGGTGAGCACCACTTACAGTGAATAAAAGGCAGAGCGGAAGAATAGAAGAATATCGTGAGCACCACTTACAGTGAATAAAAGGCAAAGCAGAAGAATAGAAGAATATGGTGAGCACCACTTACAGTGAATAAAAGGCAAAATAAAATAATAGAAGAATATGGTGATCACCACTTACAGTGAATAAAAGGCAAAATAAAAGAATAGAAGAATATGGTGATCACCACTTACAGTGAATAAAAGGCAAGCAGAAGAATAGAAGAATATGGTGAGCACCACTTACAGTTAATAAAAGGCAAAATAAAAGAATAGAAGAATATGGTGATCACCACTTACAGTGAATAAAAGGCAAAATAAAAGAATAGAAGAATATGGTGATCACCACTTACAGTGAATAAAAGGCAAAGCAGAAGAATAGAAGAATATGGTGATCACCACTTACAGTGAATAAAAGGCAAAGCAGAAGAATAGAAGAATATGGTGATCACCACTTACAGTGAATAAAAGGCAAAGCAGAAGAATAGAAGAATATGGTGAGCACCGCTTACGCTGAAGAGAAGGCGAGGTAAAAGGATATAAAAAGAAGAATATTCTGTCCACCACTTACATTAGTAACGGAAAGTAATTGTTTTTCGAGTATCCAATCCGCTGCTGAGCAAGCGAAGGGAGCGTAGATAGCCATTACAAGGTATGGCATCGAGGAGAATAGTCCAGCTCTCTTGATGTCGAATCCAAGAACATCTGCAAGAGAAAGGATTAAATGGATTACAAGTATTATTTGTAATAGTTTTAATAAGTCGAATCCAGTAAACCCCGTTAACTCTGTAAGAGTCTTACCTTGCTTGACTGACTATACACTATGACACTATCAAAAAATGCAAAGCCTTTTGTTTGTTGTTTTATTAATATGCTTAGAATTATTATTATTATTATTATTATTATTATTATTATTATTATTATTAGCACCGCGTCTTACTACCCGTTCGGGTTATACGCACTTACGCTAATGTGTAATGGTAGGGTGATTGTGAGATGAAATGGAGGACCTACAGTTTAACGTGGAATCCGAACCACGGTGGAGGCCTGGCATTCCTCACATTCACAAGTTGTGATTAATACACGTCTTGTCAGAGGTGAAGGAAGGGTTTGGCAATCAGATAAATCTATGTCGGGACCGAGGATTGAACACCGGACCCCAGCACAGAAGTCTGAGACCTTACCCCTAGACCAACAGGTCACCTAATATGCTTAGAAGCCCGTGTATACTTTTTTATTCGTGCGTTTTTTAAATACAGAGTTTATTGTTATTAATATTATTTTAGCACCGCCTCTTACTACCTATTCGGGTTATACGCTAATGTGCTAATTACGCTAATTGGTTAGAAATCAGTGAGGTTAAAATTTAGATGTAGTGTACCCCATTTGCGTGAAGAGATTATGGGAAACCACTTATGAAAAATCACCCGCAGTTTACCGGACTGGGATTCGAACCATGATCTCTAAAGCATCGGCAGTCTCGTCTATTGCGAGAGTAGCACCTTATCCCATGTGGCCACCAAAGAAGGTCACAGAGGTTATCAAAGGCTTAATATAAAGGGTAGGGACGAGAAGGCTTTTTTCGTGATAATGCACCCTCATTGGTTACAGGAAGAGGAGATAAAGATTACTTTTATCAATCATGTTTGTAAAACCACCCTCTGTGCAGCAAGTTTGGACTTGAACCCAGACCTATTGAAAAATATATATTTCCGTTAAGTATCTAAGCTCAAATCCACAAAACGATCACTAGAGTGGTTTCTAACTGTACCCTGACTCTTATCTTACCCCTTAAGAATGTTGGCATCTGTGTCCCCAATGTATGGTAATTCCACGTCATGACGAATATCACAATCACTCCGGCCCAAATCGGGAGGGATGTCAACATCTTACACCAAGGGAAGACAATTTCCTGTCATGGAACAATCAAGATAAGTCATTTATCAATTTTGAACAAGATCTGTAATTATAAAATAAATAAAGCACTTTCACATTTTTTTTTGGTAACTGCGTCTTAATGCCCGTTCGTGATCCACATATATAAACTAACTACGCTAATTTTTTAGGAAAGAGGAATGTTAAATTTAGAGGAAGTGTACCCACATTTGTATGAGGGGAGAAGAATAGAAAACAATTTAGGAAAAACAACCCTCAGTACACCCGATCGGAATTCAAACCGTTATCTCCTCATCATAATCAGCAGTCCACTCTATTGAAAGAATGACGACCATCGAAGGGGGTCTAATAATACTTACTGTCTAAATTTATATAAATATTCAGAATAAAGTAATATATATTTTAACCCATACATCCGAAAAAGCTATTCCATGAACTGATAAATCTATTCGTGTCCAAGGGAACGTTAATAACTAGTTCTCACCTGTCTTTTCTTCAAGTTGCTTCTCTTCCCCAGACAGTTCCGAATATGAGTCAACTCCTCCAGAGTTATGCGTGGGTCGTTCTCAGGCTCGTCGTAGATGATCATCCACCAAGCGAGGGTCCAAACAAGAGCGACGGATCCTACAATCACCCGGTCGATCACTTTGATCGTGTGCATTTACAGTGGTGTATTAGGGGGCTAAAAGGACCTGATCTTATTACTTTCTTTAAATGGTCCGTTTTGTCCTCTTAATTTGTTCATATGGTCTGTATAGCCTTATAACTTTCTTCATTTGATCCCTATCATCCTCTTACTTTATTCTTAAGGCCCATATCATCCTTTTACTTTATTCTTAAGCTCCATATCATCACCTTACTTTCTTCTTAAGGTCCATATCATCCCCTTACTTTCTTCATATTGCCCTTATCATCCCCTTAATTTATTGATAAGATTCTTATCATCCCCTTAATTTATTGATAAGATTCTTATCATCCCCTTAATTTATTGATAATATTCTTATCATCCCCTCTCTTTCTTCATTTGGTCCCTATCATCCGATTAATTTTTTCATAAGGTCCTTATCATCCCCTCACTTTCTTCATAAGGTCCATATCATTCCCTTACTTTCTTCTTAAGGTCCATATCATTCCCTTACTTTCTACAATCTAAATCTGACTTCAGAGTCACCGACAAACCAGACTAAAGTAGCAACGCATCAGAACGCGTGAACACCAATGGGGGGTATTCATCACTCAATCAATGAGCGTAGGTAGAAGGGAAGGGGGTTGTAGGGTTCAAACCCTACCACCCCAAAATCCCAAAGTGTTTAATGTTTATGGTAACAGTGTTTAAAGAAGTCCGTATGTGCTTCTATTTATTTTAATTTAATTTTGCAAACTGATCTGCAGAGAGAAAAATTGCTTGGATCCCCTTGTATTTCTTCTAAAAAAATGTGTTTTTCATGTATACCCTACATATTCAAAATACTATAGTTTTTAACTAGGATGGAATTAACGGTTTCCTTCAGATCTCTTTCAAAATATTAAAACTGTTTATTCTACAAGTATTCTATAATATTTTCCAAGCAATCCATCGGAAAAGAAAGTTACCAAACTCTTAAAAGTTTGGTCACAAAGTGTACAAAAAGTATTAAATAATTAATTTCTCAACATGCAGGAAATTAAGAGTGAATCCTATCCACTTCAGTGGTTGAATGGCATAAGGCAGACATGTTCAATCTTTAAAGACCGATGTCTGCATAAGTTATTGAGGAGTTGCCCAAGGGCCATACACGAAATTTATAAGAACCATAGCCCAAATATAATAAAAACATACTTGAAACACATTCATACATGCATGATACAAGTATAACATTATTCATAACACGTGGGGGTAGAGAGTGGGCTATGGAGAGGGGGGTTACGAGAAGACTGCAGGTGTACTAATGTTGCTCTGCTGGCCGATTCTTACGATTCTGTAACCTAGGATTGTGCAATTACTAGACGACCCAAGTTGAAAATACAGTCGCTAGGTTAGGTTACGTTAAAAAAATAAATTGGTTCAGGTAATTTAAAATCAATTTTTAATCTTTGTCCGGTTCTGTTTGCATATCAATGAGATCCACTTGGCCTCTTGAATTAATGTGGTTGCTTAAAATTGAGCGCGCGTCATTTACTCAGTCTGGCCGAGAAACGAACTAAAATGATATTTCAAGCTTTGGCCGTTTAGTAATTGCACAAACCTAGGTTTGGCTGTTTGGATACGGCCAAAGCCCCAAAATTGAATTGAACTTTGGGCTTTGGTCATTTTAAAACGTCCACTCCTAGGACTGAGCAACAAATCCGTCCAATGGCCTTTTTCTGACTTTGCATCCAACAAATATAAACCTAGCCTCCAACCACTGTACCTGTTATGAAAAACACGGCCTGCCATCCCCAAATACGTAGCGATGATACCGGACATAGACATAGCAGTGACTATCCCTAGAGGAGTCCCCGTGAAGGCGAATCCCATCAGACGATTTCTCTCCAATGGTGGAACCCACTGGGCCCAGATGTATTCCATGCTGGAATTAGTAAAGCCCTGAAAACAGACAACTTTGAAAGTTTTTATTTTTGTTGTCGCTAAAGATTAGTATTTAACGTAATCATATTAAAACAATAACTTATTCATTCATTTGAGGTATTTAACGTGCAATTTCTGAACCAACTGATTGTATCAGCACACTTTTATAAACTAACTCACATCTAGAACAACACAAGACCCTGCCGTTAATTCATATCTGTGAAAGTGTAAGCCCACATTTCACCAGTGACACATTTTTTAGGCCATAATAGGAATCGAAGCTGGGACCCTAGCTCAGTAGGCAGACACGATACCAAATGAGCTAAGGTGTCCAACTAATATTTATTGCAATCGTGAAAATTTTGACTCCAAAATTACGATGGATGTTTTATTTGCTGCAAACTAAAAGAGTTACCCTTCGTTTAACCTAAAACCTTGCATTATTCCACTAGGGTGAGGCCTATAGGGTAAGGTCATATTGGAGAATGTCAAGGTAAGACTGCTACCACTCAGGGTAAACAGGAGTGTACCTTACAATTCTTTATATCTCCATGTCTGTCACTCTGTATCTGGAGATACAGCCGAACGATTTGATGAATTTGTCTAATATTTGACATTTAGAGGTTAAATGATAATTCATCGTTGCAAAAAATTGATTTCAATCATATCTATCAAATAAAGAATACGCTCATTGATGAATGGTTTTTAAATATTTGAAACTTTATAAAAATGGCTAGAAAAATGTTGTTAAAAATTTTTAGTATTAGGCCTACCCATGCGTCTTACTACCTGCTCAGGTTATACGCAGTAAAAAATTACTCTAATGGGGTAGGGATGAGGATTGAGGAAGGAAGCATTTTATAAGTAATCTACCCGTATTTGCTTGGAAGGAGAGTGGGAAACAATTGAGGAAAACCATCCTTGGTAGACCCGACCGGAATTCGAATCCTGCTCTCTTCCTCATTTAGTAAGGCTAGTCTAACATGAGAGTGACGCCTTAGACCATTCAGTCACTGAATCGGGTGCCTAGTAGTTAATTACCAGTCGGGATAAAGGGGATGGGAGGTCTGTATGTTGTGTTTGATCAAAAGTTAAATTAGTTTGTAGTTTGTGTGTGGCGTGTAACCCGAACGGGTAGTAAGACGCTGTGTTAAAAAAAATGCATGCTGTTATAATAGAAGCGGTTTATTTTTGCTAGTCAAGCCAAAATCTCCCACCTCACAGAGTCCTTCAATGACCCTGGTCGCGATGAGAAAATAGATGTGGACTTGGCGATGAAGGGCGTGAGCACAGTGAAGAGAGCCGTAACTCCTATACCGGCACCGTACAGTTATGACCACCCATCCTGGTGGCCAACACCCTCCAGGGATCTGGGTCACCATATAGCCGTAGAAGAAGGCGCTCAGGATGAAACCTTTAGTTTGGGAGTTGAAGTCAAAGTCTTGAACCTGTGAATAATCCTGGAGGACAGGCCACTATTAACAAACGGGGACTCTGGTCAAACCTCATTTACGGATCCCCCAGTCATGTGCCTTAACTCCCAACCCACCAACCCCCCAAAAGAGACTATTAAAAAAGCTTTAATATTATTACAGTAGTTGGCACCTATATACAAATTTTCAGCAGTAGGCCTATAAGGTATCATGAGATTCCCTAAAAGGTAACGGAGAGAACTCTTTACTCGTCCAATAAATCAAATCATGTGATTATGTTTATTTTTTTATTTTTTACACTCTGACAGTATCTTCTTGATTGCCTATAAGAGAGCACAAGCAACAATTTCCCGCCACAACATGCTTTTTT
Source organism: Timema podura (assembly GCA_033556935.1). Taxonomy (NCBI): domain Eukaryota; kingdom Metazoa; phylum Arthropoda; class Insecta; order Phasmatodea; family Timematidae; genus Timema; species Timema podura. Next base: position 37,638,735 of record JAVRXN010000004.1, read on the forward strand.
CCTTCTGTCACTTAAGCAAATGCGAGACCCTCCCCCACCCCTCAAATTATGGGGCCTTGTACTACTGCACCGTCTGCACTAAGGGCTGTCCATATGTTAGGGGACGCGAGAAAAGAACTGTATTTTTGATAGTTTTTATAACAAAACTGTTTTTTGGTCTAATTAAATAAAAATAGCCAGTAAAAACGCAGATAACAATAAAAACATAGATTCTAAATTTTTTCACGTTATGACCTCAACAGTTGTTGAATATCTGTCAAGAGTGTCCTGGAATTTAATGACAACTTTTTATCTTCATTTAAAATGTTTCTCATCTAATGCCGCTAAGCTCATGACAGATATTAAAGAACTGTTGATATCACTACGTGAAGAAAATTAAATTATAATTCTACTGGAGCAATATATTTTTTTTAATTTTGCAGTTGTTGATATAACCACGTGAAAATAATTAAACTCTATGTTTCTACTGGAGAATTATTTTATTTTGTCAATAAAAAAGTGTTGATATAAAAACTACAATAACACTGCCTTTAGCTCGTGTTCCCTAAATTCTCAGCTTAACTGATGTGTCTGAATGATTTATATGAAGATAGGACTGTACATAACTTACGTATATTGTGGTTCCGTTATTCGTGATCAATGGATACTTGGATGTCATGGCTAGGATCGCGATGCTGAGGTTTATTCGAAGGATGGACATGTTGATGAAACCGAAGAAGGCCAGGACTGTCAGGATATCTCGTCTTCTTCGCCAGAACATCCATCGTGGACCAAGGAGGCTGTCTGGTTTCACAAGACTGGAACATGATCGCAGCTTTTATGTGGAGGATAGCGAGTAGTTGGGTATTTTATTGCAGGTTTTATAACAAAACAACGCTCATTGATCAAATATATATACTTTTTAAATAATATTTTCAAAAATGTTAACGAGGAGAAATCATATATGTATTAGAAAAATCATTTGTTAAAAAAGAGTAATTATAGTAAGATCTGGCTATTTCGACATTAGCTAATTAAAAAAATGGACAATTTGAACCCATGATTTCCCATGAAATTAATATTTAAATCAATGTTAAAAATAACTTTTAATTCCAATTTTAGAAGGAAATATTTGGATAATTCGAAGCCTATATAAAATTTTAGGTAATTTTCTAGATTGTACTCATTTCACACGTAGATTAACGATCTTTATTAAATCCCTCATACACCAAGAATGTAAAATAAAGTTTTCTAGAACAGAGGATGTGTTGGCTCGGATCTCACAGCTTCTGTGTGATGGTATAATCACGTGACACCCAACGCGAAAGGAGTAAAATTTCAAGTTATTAAATTATTTATGTCTGCGATTTGTATATGTTATTTTTTCCAAGTTTTTATATTTAGTGTTAAAATTTCTCTTGTTTTTTCTGTACGTATAGGCCTATATGGTGTATATATGTTTTATATAACGTGTGTGTTTATATGTACCATATTTTAGGGTTATTGGTTTATTGTGTACCAGCTGCGTAAATGCCCATAAAAATAATTGATTCGAATTATAGGTGTTTCGAATTTTTTATTTGGATATCCTTTGTACTTCAAATTAAAAAAAGTTATATTGTATAAAAACACATGTAGCCGGTTAGTAAATGGTCAATAAAAGCAGGTTGTTAGTAATAAAAATATAACATACTGAAATAAGTTCAATGTTGTGAGGTTTTAGATTCATAAAATGTTGAAGACTAAATTATTACACTATATTATAGCAATAAATAAAATATAAAACATACTAGACAACAAAGAGTGTATGATTCTAAATATTACGGACACACATTTTTTCAACAATTATTATGAAAGTGACTTTGGCAAAAAATTTGTAAGATGACAATCACACATCACTTCAAAAAAAGTTTCAAATTTGTTAGTAAAAATATGGAGTCAGTTTTATTGTTTAAAAAGGCATTTATTCTTTTCTTATAGTACTATTAAGGTATATATATATATAATTTAAATATGTAATCTGGTCCTTTATTATCGAAAGAGTTTGACACGTCTGGTTTAAGGTGGCACTATCATAATATACAGGAATGCCGATGATGAGATTGGGGTTTGAATCCCGGTTGGGCGTACTAAGAGTGTTTTTTTTTTTCAAAATTATTTTCCTCCCTCTCTCTCTTTCTCTTTCCACGCATATATGTGTACATTTCCTCTAAAATTCAACCTTCCTCAACCTTAAAATATTAGCGTATCTTGTACATATCCGTATAACCTCTAATGGGTAGTTAAACGTTGTGCTAAAAAAAACATATATATATTTACGTTCAAAGATTAACATAAATTATATATAACAAGCTTTACGTTTCTACAATTAAATGTTACCTGTCATTAGCTGGAACAGTATGGAACTTCACGGAATTTTGCGGAGACATTACCGATATTTTCTGAAACATCAATCAAAACACTTGTCTAAAAGATGAACGTATACGACCGAAACTAGAACCAGCTGGTTCTAGTAGACTTGTATGTAGCCAGACCCAGATTTGCAGGAGGGCGACAGGGCCTCAACAAATCAGGGCCTCCTTAAGGTGGAGATCTGAGGAACGCGAAAAAGGCCAGTGTTTTTGCAAGTTTCTATAGAAAACTATTTTTTGTGGCCAAAATAAATAAAATATTGCTCCAGTAGAAACATAGAGTTTAATTTTCTCCACATGATGACCTCAACAATTCTTGAGTATCTGTCAAGAGTGTCCTGGAATTTAATAACAGATTTTCTTTCATATAAAAATGTTTGTCATCTAATGCCTCTATGCCCATGACAGATATTCAACAATACTGTTGATATCACCATGTTAAGAAAATTAAACTTTATATTTCTACTGGAGCAATATTTTATTATTTTGGCCAAAAAAGAGTTTGCTATAAAAACTGCAAAAACCACTGACCTTAATTCGCTTTCCCTAAATATCCACATTAAACTTTTTTAGTAAAAAAAAGTATTTATATCTTTGGGTTATATATATTGCAGTCATGCAGCACTTTCAAAAATATTATGACTTGTTATATCAAGTTTTATTTATTTTAACAAAATAATAACTATACACTAATGGGTAGTATATTTTAAAACAAATCTAATTTATTGTGATGACAATATTTCCTTATTCAAGTAATATATTTAACACTGAGCTTTAGCAGTTAGTTACTAAAGGAAGAAATGATTATATAAAACGTAGAAAAGTAAAATATTTGTTTAATGTTAGAACCTCCATGTTTATTGTACGATATTAATAAACTATAAAATACTTCTCGATAGCAATCAAATCACAGTAGCTTTGGTAAATAACTTACTAGTACAGGCCTCGGCAACACTCCCAAGAGCCCCTCAAATCCTTTTTGCTCCCCTTGAGTGCAAAGAAAAATTCTTCGAAAAAACAAATAATGTTTGATTGTTTGTATACCAATATTTTAAACGAGGAATACGTTACATTACCGTAGCTATTTCGGAATTATTTTATAATATCGCACTCAAAGCCAAAAATCTCAAACTGTAATATATTTTTTGGTAGTACTTAAAAATATCATTTACTATTGACAGTTAAAACAAAATTGGGTTCAACGTATTTTAATCAAACACAAACATTATTATAAATGATAGCATAGACAGGATTAAATTGTATACCAATATATGATCCTCGTATACTCAGTAGGCCTACAAGAAGTTTAATCAATATACAAACCGGCATCATGGTATAGTGTTCAGAGACCTTGTTTGCTGACATGGAAGACCCGGACTCGATTCCCAACTTGCATTGGGATTTTTTTCGAAAGGGGAATAATTATCATGGTCACCAGAGTTTGGTTAACTAGGCTTAAGCTAGGTTAAGTTATCCATTGGCTTCACCCCATCATTTCATTACCATCATCACCTCATCTCATCGGGACATATAAAGAGTCACCATTTAAATGTTGTACTATTAGTACATTCAGGCGTCCCCTGGGTAACGGTACATTACAGTAATTAGTACTGGTTAATCTAGCCGCAAATGATTAGCTACAGATTGAATGGAGTTAAGACACACTACTATTATTATTATAATCACCATACAAATATTTATTCCTAGATAGGTTTTAAAAAATAGTATTTTATATTTATATAGAGATGCTAGTATAAAGAGTTTGTTTTTTAAATTATTTGGCTTACACTCTATTTTATTTTAAAGTGAAATAAAATGACATACCTTTCATTAAATATATAAAAGCTGGAGATTTTTGATCGAATCCTCTATTTTTTCTTCATGTTTCCTTAAATTTCTAAATACATTAACACAACTCATGCAATGTATTTATATACCATTTAAACTCACTTTGCGTGTTTGTGTGTATAATATGTCACCTAAGTCATTACACACGTCACTTAAACCATCGTAATAGATAGTAGGATCTCTATAACTAGCCTTTAATGTTATCTTTGATGGAAGGAGTAATTTTAATACATGTTTAGCTTTTTGTAGTAGATTTTTTTTTACCGGAAAACCATCAAAACCACTCAAATAAAGTTATCTTCTTAAGTTTTAGGCAATAATAGGCTAAGCGCCTTGAATGGACGAATTATTTTAACAATTTTTTTAGCACCGCATCTTACTATCCGTTCGATAACGATTTTTATTAATGGATATAAAGGCTATCCAATTACATTTGAGTTAATTTTATTGTAAAAAATTAAACACCCTAAAAAAAAGATCTCGAGATTATAATGACTATTTACATATTATGTGAATCAGAACCCATAAAAGTATATTTTACATTTCTGTTTGTCACCAAGTTAACTGATGAGTAAATTTAGAAAATTCAAAATTTTGGAAATTTGCCCTAAGGATGTTGTATAAACCAGATATTTGGGAAGTGTTTGACACAAAAAAAGGTATATTTTATAATTTGGTAAAAATTCCTTTAATAAAAGACTACTGATGACGGATTTTTTTAAATTAATAGTATTTTAAGAATTGCTGTAACGATTTAGTTCAAAATGGTTATTTAATAGTACAGTAGTCCACTGATAACTTTTTAATTGAGATTTATTAAGTAGCTCTAATGATTTTGTTTAAAATTGGTATTCGCAGATTATTTTATATTGTAAAAAACACTGTATGCTTATTTTAATAAAATAAATTAATTTAAAGGTAGTTTGATGATGAAAATTTTTAGAAAATTTGAAATTTTTCCAAAATTTCTTTTAAGATTTAGTTCAAAATAGGTATCTGAGAATTTTTTTTAATGATAAGTAAGATTATATTATTATATCTACAAATAATTGACACTTTTAAATTTGAATCTCTTTTTAGTAGCCTTACAATTTGTAAACTTACTTAAGGGTAGTTTACTGAAAACCTATTTTTGGAAATCTTGTTCCAAGCTAATTAAATACTAAATAAGAAAGTTTGTATGTCTTATATTTATTATTTTTGTCACTTAACGTTTTACTCCTCCTGGCTGTACACATCCACTGTCAATTTTATATTTTTGAAACGTTTGATTTACTCAATGACAAACGCACGCTCAATAGCGTGTTCTAGTTTCTTCACGTAGTAACTGATAGATCTTGACAAGTCGGCTTTATGAATTTGAAAATAGCTTGGTTCCAGTTTAAAATAATCGTAATTGCTTAGTATTGCAAAAGCAGTATTATAACTCTAACACTAATTTAAGCATTTTTTTTTACTTTCTCGAGACACTGTGGTCAAAGAAAGTATTGTGATAGTCAAAAGTTCGGATTCGAGATTTTGATGTTTCTCCTAACAAACCCACAATACCCTCAAAGTCGTTTTCATTGGAAGATAAGATGCACCATTTTATTTTTCATATTAAGCATTTCCTAGATACGATCTAATGAAAATCGTTAAACCTGTTTTGAGCAAATTGATTTTTTTCTCTTTATGTCCTTAAGTAAATTAGCCTTGATTTTAAGATTGGACAGATATTTGAAAAATATAATGGTGCATTTTATCTTCCAATGAAAATGACCTTAAGGGTACTTTAGGCCTACATGTGTGGATATTTCCCATTTTTTTTTATCATATTACCGCAACTCTTTGAGATAATAAATAGCTCATCATTGTAAATTTGTTGGTCTCTTAAAATAAACAAATTTTATTTAAACTAATACTTTATAAAATCAATTTTTTGGAGTTTTGAAAAGCCACATAACTCATAAAATGTTTCTGTAAATTTGTATATTATTCCATCTGTCCTCTTTGGTGAAATGTGAAGCTTTCTTTTTTCCCCATAATGTTTCTATAGCAATGTATATTATTTCGTTTCACATATGTAACACGTTATGAGTATAATTTAGACAATGGAGCTAGAAAGTCAGTGCGCTGCACCGTACCATTTATTTTTAATGTTTATTTCTAACTATCTAAACTATTAGTTCTGTGAACAGTAAACCTCACTCCTCTATTTAAAAAAATGCTAAGTACGTCAAGTTAAAAAGAACGTCATATTCTTATCGTTACTGCATTCTTAAGATTTCGATTTCGATTTCAAGTTGAAATATCTACAATAATTTCTGCTTGGATTTGAAGTTAGTGTATTTGCTTGGTGATCAAGTTACACAGAAAACAAATTAATACCATGTTAAATAGTATTTTATATTAATGGAGAATAACCGTTGTTCACGTGGTTTAAGATGACATTCTCGAAATAGATTTCGAAATTTAAAAAACAACATAAATACGTCGTTTGGTCTATGTTTAGAGACTGTCACTGCTGAATTTGGTTAAAATTGTTCCAAGCAATTGGCAGTAAACTTGGTAAAAGTAGACAGAAAAAAACAAACCATACGGTCGAGTTAAAACCTTAGCTCTCTCAGTCAAATAATTATGTAAATGGAATATAGATGAGGAAAGTAGCATTTTAGAGGAAATGTGCTCGAATTTGCGAGGGAATGTGGGAAACCATATAGGGGAAAAAAACTACACTATATCCTACCAGGAATCAAACAACGAATTCCTAATCATTGAAAAATTTGCCTAATTCGTGAAATGGATAATTTCATTAATAGGGTGTAACATACAGAGGAATAAACTTGTATTAATTAATTATATATAATTATGTAGACAAATATTCTAGCTTCCCTGATTACAATTATTCTGAGCTCTTTCTGTAAAATTATTTATCAACCTTTATCAGATAAACCTTTTTTTTTAGCACCGCGTCTTACTACCTTTTCCGGCTATTCGAATATGTACTAATTACTCTAATTAGTTAGGGATGAGGAAAATCTAATTTAGAGGAAGTGTCCCGCATTTGCATGGAGGAATTTGGAAAAACCATTTTAGAAAAACTACTCTAGGTTCATCCAACCGTTATTCGAAACCCGATCTCACGGTCACCGACAGTCTAGTCTAACACGAGAGTGACGCCTTAGACCATGCGGCCACCGAAGCAGGTCAAATGATAAATTTAATATAAATTTAATTATTTGTAAACTTTAGACCTACATTAAAATAATGTTTTTCCCTTATTTTATTCTCACTAAGGTAGCTACATAAGATGAAGAGACCGAATTTTCTTTACGAACATTCGCCTGTAGAGAGAACGGGAAAAACCACTAAATGAAAAACCAACTCTGGTTTGAAGTGAGGTGTACCTGCGACATCGCACTGACAGTGCAATGTTTACTTTATTACTATTATAACTTTTTTGCTTGGATTAAAAAAAAATATAAATTATTGGTATCGTGAATAAGCACGCCAATGCGTTTACCTGAAGGGTTGGTGTTTTAATTCCGGTCGGGTACTTTAAATTAATATTTACGGAGCAGAGTAAACAAACGATTAGAAATCCAATATTTTTTTTTTAATACTGAGTCTTACTACCCGTTCGATCTATATGGTTATGCACTAATTACGTTAGTGGTTTTAGGGATTAGGAAAGTTATATTTAGAGGAAGTTTAGCCACATTTGGGTGGAGAGAGAGAGAGAGAAAGAGATTGGAAAACAATTTTGGAAAAACCAACTTAATTACATCCAACCGAGATTCGAACCTCGATCTCCCCGTGGTCAGCAGTCTAGTAAACTGTGAGAGTAGCGCGTTAGACCCCGCGACCACTGGAGCTGATTCATTGTTTTCAGCAGCCTAAAATGTTAAATGTTTTCCTATTCTTTGAAGTGTTATTTAGCTATAATTTGAATAAAACATATTAATGTTGAATTCGGGATTAAGTAATAACAACCTATTTAAAAAGTGACTCCCCTCCCACTCGTGTTTACTTCCAAATGTAAAAAAAAAAAAACAACACGTAATTATCTTGTCAATTTGTTTGACAGTGTGTATATTTAATCTTTTTGAAACGAAAATTAGGCAGCTTACTACACCAGCCTTGTCACAATCAACATCGAAACACCCGCCTCGGTGGCGTAGTTGGCTAACGAGCCAGTCGTGTTGAGCTCGACCGCCGAGGACGGGGAGATCGAGGTTCGAATCTCGGTCGGGTGAACTGGGGGTGGTTTTCCTAAATGGTTTTCCACTCTCCCTCCACGCAAATGCGGGTTCACTTCCTCTAAATTCAACCCTCCCAATTCCTAATCCATTAGTGTAATTAGTACTTAAGCGTATAACCCGAACGGGTAGTAAGACGCGGTGTAATTATTATTATTATTATTAACATCGAAACGCGTCATAAGGATTAACTACTGAGGAGTGGTTGACATTCACAATCTACCTGTTGGGTCAAGGCTGGCCTCACAATGAAAAAACAGTAATAATTATAACGTGTGCGCGTGCGTGGTAAATAAAATGATTGAATTTAGTTGTATAAAAAGTTAGTTTTTAATATATAAGCCAGTAAATAAAACTTTTTTTTTACCGATGTATTTTTGTGGAGGGAACTTTTTTTTTTTGCAATGGAAATGTTGATAACGTTAATTCACACTTAAATTAACTAAATTGAATATAACTCGCTTTTAAAATGGTTAAGTAGTTTAATTACGGTAAAAGATTTAATTCAATTTTTATCTCGCTTATGTATTATGAATTATATAATAATACAATGAGCTTAAAATATATTTTGATGGACATTTTTAATGTTCTAAGTCAGTGGCTCCCAAACTTTCTAGACTCGCGAACCCTTTTCACCAACATCTGAGTTGCACGAACCTCCTGATAAATATCCATAGCCACGTACTTAATTATATACCTAATTTTTATAAAATGTATTTATTAATTGCAATCAAAAGGTCAAAAGGTTTAATACCTTTAAATTAACCTACTATGGAACTCTCGACCGCAGAGGACGGGGAGATCGAGGTTCGAATCTCGGTTGGGTGAACTGGGGGTGGTTTTTCCTAAATGGTTTTCCACTCTCCCTCCACGCAAATGCGGGTTCACTTCCTCAAAATTAAATCCTCCCAAATCCTAATCCATAAGCGTAATTATTACTTAAGCGTATAACCCGAACGGGTAGTAAGACACGGTGCTAAATATTATTATTATTATTATTATTATTATTATTATTATTATTATTATTATACTATGGAACTGTGGGTGGGATACACCACCAAATATAATGCAATAATATTGAAATTACTTCGTAAGTACAAATTAAAATAATATTATACATTTGTTTAAAAAATTAAAACTAAAATTAAATAATCACAATGGTAATATTTTCTTATCTTTACTGTCACAATATTATCACATTTCAAACGTGTGTTTTTTTTAAAGTGGTACTGGAAATTGCTGCTTTCAGATAACTGAAATCCCTTCCTGTAGTCACAAAATCCCATGCCGATTTAAGTTTCAAAAACTGTTTACAAGTTTTAACAGCTATTCACATCTTCGCGAGACTTAGTGACAAGAATCCTTTTGCTTTGAATGGCCCAAAGCTTTAAAGTCAGGAACCACAGACAATAAATAAGTTCCAAGTCACTTTCAGCACTGAGCCTGTTTCTGTTGTGGAAAGTGAAACAAATTATTGGTGGGGGTGTAGAAAAAGTAAGCGTAGTTTTCTGAAGAGATAATGGACAGAAACCTCATTAAGTTTAATAATATAATCTTGTAAATGTGCCTCACAAAATTTCACAAACTGTTCCTTAAAAATCCGCCATTACGGGAATATTTTGGTGAACCCCTTGGAAGATTTCGCGAACCCCCAAGGGGTTCGCGAACCAAAGTTTGGGAATCAATGTTCTAAGTAAATGTTCATAAAAACACGCTTGGTGAAATTTTGAGGTCTTTAGCTGTGCAAAGTTATAACACTTTAGGTTTGTTTTGGTTTAACAATTGAATTGTAACAATACAAGTAATATACAATAAAGAATAAATTGTGGCAATATTGAACATACTATTTTGAAGGCATTCTAATGCAAGTATTAAATGAGATAATTTTTCATAAATGTTGTGTGTGTATGTGTGTATATATATATATATATATATATATATATATATATATATATAACCGTACGTAGTGTCATGTGATCTACAGCTGTCATATTTCATAGATAATACCTATAACAGTATAATAATGTTAATAACAAAGTAAAATATTACCAATGTAGACATCAAAGAGATGTGTTTATTTTTCTAAAAAGGTCCTTCTTACCAGAGCCCTACTATACCGGCCCAGGTTACGCCATCGAGTGTTTGGTACGGTGAATCCGTTGTTGCTGTGGAGTCTTAACAGCCGCGACGTCACACCACGTGTTGGTCCGTCGATCCTCGGGCCTTCAAAAGTACTCTCGGCACCCGCGATAATAACGCATGGCCAATGGTTACTTTGCTTTCTAGTAGAGCGTTGTGCTTGCGTCTGATCAAATTGCAGAGCGGAACTAATCCGCCATTGTAAGCTAATTTTTTTTTTATCTTTCCTTTCGTACACAGCAGTTTGTCATTCATTTACCTACAGTAAGTATTCGGGTAGGAAGAAACTTTTTTTAAATAAAATTATTTATCGGTACCCACCTTGGTGGCGTAGTTAGCTAACGCACTAATTTCGTGTTGAGCTAGATTTCCGAGGATCGAATCTCGCTTGAGTGAACTGGGTGAGATTTTTCCTAAATGGTTTCCAATCCACCTCCACGCAAATGCGGGTTCACTTGCTCTATATTCAACCTTCCCAATTCCTAACCCATTAGCGTAATTAATACTTAAGCTTATAACCCGAACGGTTAGGAAACGCGATGCTAAATAAACAAATAAAAATATTTCTCGGTATTATAATTATTGATGGCGTGTTCTTTTAATTCAATGGATTTTCTTAGTAACGTATCTTACTACCTGTTTGATCTATGTGCTTATGTACTAAATTACGTTAATGGGTTTGGGAATTACGAAGGTTATATCTAGAGGAAGTGTACACAAATTTGCGTGGAGGGAGAGTGGAAAACAAGTTTGGACTCGTCACTTTAAGTGCACTCAACCGAGATTCGAACCTCGATTTCCCAGTCATCGGCAGTCCAGTCTATTGCGAGAATAGCGAGTTAGACCACACAGCCACCAAAGCAGGTTTCATTGATACATTAATGATCTATTAACCCACTTCGGTGACCGAATGCTCTAGTATAAAACATGTGTTGGGATCTATAAATTTGATAATATAATATTTCAAGTATTATATCTGTTTATGATTTGTATTATTGGTATATTAATTTTAGTAATTTGTGTTTTGTTAGGTATTAAGCTTTCTAACTTTATTGAAACATAAGATTTTAGATTATACTCAAATTCGTAAGGTCCAAATAAAGTAGGTTATATTGGTATTACTCAACCTTTTCTGATGTTAAGTTTTTTAGTATGGAAATCTTGGTTCTTAAATTAAGAACATCATTTACCTTATTATTTTTCTCCTATTTTTCATTTCTAACTGACTGACTCTATGACTAATAATAGAGTTAGATAAAGAAACGCAGCTGGACGCAGCTCGGTACCTTCCTTACACTCCTCATACTGCTCATCACTTATAGTTTCCAGCCTGTGACTGGGTCAGTTTAGTAAAATACCTCCATATTCCTCTGTACTTCCAACACTTTTCCTTCCTTAAGCGTTTCCATTCTTCTCCTCTCATCTGCACACTTTGTTATCATCAGCTCTTCCCATCTCTTTCTTAATCTCCAGTGGGTCTTTTTTCTACATTCTTGATTTCAATCATTTTCTTCGGCATCCTCTATTCTTCCATTCTCATTACATGCTTATACCATCTTAGTCTTGCTTCCTCTATTATCTCATGTACTCCAACATCCTCATTACATGCCCATACCATCTTAGTCTTGCTTCCTCTACCATCTCAGTCTTGCTTCCTCTATTATCTCATGTACACTCTGTACCTCACTCACTCCCAGATAACGTCATTCCTAATCTTGTTTCTCCTCGTGACAGCTAACATACTCCTAACAATCTTCACTTCCATGGTCTTCACTTTCCCAGTATATCTTACGTTCACTGTCCATATTTCTGCTGCATATGTGACAATAGGTACAAAGTACGCCATATACAACACTTCCTTACACTTCAAGGGCACTTCTCTTCTACATAGCACTCCTAATGATCCCAACACAATTTTACGAGCCCAACTTGATTTCCTCGAATATTAGATTTGATATCTTCATCAGAAGCTAAGGAGGATGAGCAGGAAAAGATCGTGGAGGGGGCAGAATCAAAATAGGTATCGATTATATCGAGATAATGGTGACATACTTCTTACATCATACACATTAAATTTTAATACGCACTTACAAACAATCAAATAAATGAAACACAGTGGTATATATATTTTTTAAAAAACCTACAGTATAAAATCATTATAGTTTGATTAATATTTAAATAGTTAAAATTTTGCTTTGGAGTGAATTGTCTTTGTTTGGCCGACTATTAGCGTGAACTGCCCATTCTTGGACATGGGCAGAGCCGAATTTTCCATAGAACAGAGCTGCCTCCATACAAACAACCACAGAGACCAAGGCGACAGACAGATACTCGTAACCAGTCTGAAACAAAAACGAGAAGGTTATCAAACAAAATTATAATAGGAGTAGAATATAAAGTAGACTGAGGACATATCTCCAATCAACATTACATTATTATTAAAATTATTACCCACTTCATTGGTCGAAATGTTTGAGGAGTCACTCTCGTGTTAAGACTTGAATGTTGATGATGGAAAGATCTGTGTTTGAATCCTAGTCGGGTCTATTCAGAGCAGTTTTACCAAAAAATTATTGCCCAATCTCCTTCCGCGAAAATGCGGATGTATTACCTTTAAAATGTTTCCTTACTCATCCCAATCCCATTAGAGTAATTATCATGATGGTTATAACATAACAGGTAGTAAGACATGGTGATATATTATGTCAGTCTTTCTTTCTAACTTAATCTAATCTTAAATGATCAATTTTTCCTTTTATCGGAATTTCTTTTTTCACAATCGAATGTATTACTTTGATTTTTTATATTGATAACTTTAATGTGTTGTAAATTATATTTTAGAATTTTACAATGGTAGTTTGACTATTAATAAAAAAGAACCTAAATCTAGAATCAAACATAACCAGAGTTTTGTTTTTTTATAACCGAAACTAGAACTGGAACGTTGAAATTTTTTGTCGGAAAAATCTGAACAAGAACGAGAACCGATAAATATTTCGGTTCAACTCCCTGGCCTTTGTAACTTTAAAAAAATTCAAAAATGGCCGAGACCCATAATTAACTTTTTAAGCAAAAATTAAATATTTCAAATTTTTAAAATATGTTGACTATTATTCTAACTGGGAAATGAGTATATTTTCACATTTTATGAAAACTCCCATAATTATATATAAAAATCTACCTCAATTTGTAGAATGTACGGAGTGAGTTTTGAGACCACAATCGATGCCAAACTTCCAGCTACCAGGCCAAAACCGGCCAACACACTTGATTGTAAAGAGGCCACGTCAACCAAATTCACACTGGAACATTGGAAAAATACAGTTTCGTTAGAACCACAACCAAGTATTGTACAAAATAGCAGCTTAATTAGGTGCTTCGATGTTGATCAAACCTTTTAATTCGAGTACCAGGGAGGTAGAAATTTAATCCTATCTCGGGGGAGGAAAGAAGGAATGAAAATAGGACAAAAGGGGATTTGAAAGGGTGTTGAAAGGGTGTTGAAAGGGTGTTGAAAGGGTGTTGAAAGGGTGTTGAAGGGGCGTTGAAGGGGTGTTGAAGGGGCGTTGAAGGGGTGTTGAAGGGGCGTTGAAAGGGTGTTGAAGGGCGTTGAAAGGGTGTTGAAGGGGTGTTGAAAGGGTGTTGAAAAGGTGTTGAAAAGGTGTTGAAAAGGGTTGGAAAAGGGTTGGAAAAGGGTTGGAAAAGGGGTTTAAAAGAGTTGGAAAAAAAATTTAAAATGGAGTTGGAAAAGGGGTTTAATATGGAGTTGAAAAGGGAGTCAAAAAGGCGGTATCATAGGGGAGTAAGGGGTTGAAAGAAGTTGTAAAGGGGGCAAAGAATGTTGAAAAGAGGATTAAAAGGGGGCAAAGAATGTTGAAAAGAGGATGAAAAGGGGGCAAAGAGTGTTGAAAAGAGGATGAAAAGGGGAGAAAGTGTGTTGAAAAGAGGATGAAAAGGGGAGAAAGTGTGTTGAAAAGAGGATGAAAAGGGGAGAAAGTGTGTTGAAAAGAGGATGAAAAGGGGAGAAAGTGTGTTGAAAAGAGGATGAAAAGGGGTTGTAAAGGAGAAGAGAGGGGGTTGAAAAGGCAAGAAAGGGAGTTGAAATAGGGTTAAAAGGGGGTGGTAATTGCTCTAACCAGACATCGTGCATCATGTGAATGTTTTCTGCATCTATCACTCGACTAAAGTGAATTTGATATGATATAGAATGGTAATTTCACTTTAAGACAATTTTTGCACATAGAATATTTCTTTAGAGATGTTTGATAGACCTACTCTTTACTTGGCAGCAAGTATAGAGATCGTTTCTCATGACAGTATGTTTTCTTTTACCAGAGGAGTTTTCCAGCAATGAAAGTGAAAAGATTAAATTCTTAGATAATACAACAACATTGTATGTCATAAATGTCATCTTATGTCAAGGTGTAGATTTTTATTAATTTTTTGGGAAGATTGCTCTTCATAAAAATAAGTTGTAGAAATCCTATACTAAATCATTTATTTTAAAAAAAATCCTGGAGTCACATTAAATTTAGGACCCAGATTTGTGAAAGAATAATTTAAAGACTGTGATTTTAAAAACATATCCTATTTAAAAGCATCCACTAAACAACACAATTTGATAAGTAGGGCAGATGTAAAACGCTTGAGTGAATGTCATTTCATAAAATTATATATATATATATATATATATATATATATATACATATATATATATATTACATTGTGTCTTTCAGTCCAATCTAATCCCCAAATTTAAGCCAATGGAGTTGTGATGAGAGATATATAATTTAGTGATAGTAGGCCTATATCCATATTAGTATGATATCCTCTGTGGTCAGGGTTAATTGCCACAGAACTAGAAGGCCCGGGCTCGACCCCCAGTGCGTCCAGATCTTCTGTGAAGCAGTGGGTCTGGAACTGGGTAAACCAAGCCTTGTGAATACAAATGAGGAGCTACTTGGATGGGAAAAAAATAGCGGTTCCAGTTAAGAAAACTGACGTTAATGACTGGAGGGTTTGTTGTGCTGACCACATGATACCATCCATTCACATAAGTTGGCATTATATTCGTCAACAGATGGCTGCCTCTCTCTTGTTATGGCTTTACTGCGGGATTACGCAATGGATTTATTTTATACCCACATTTACATAAAAGGAGAGTAGAAAACATTTTTTTTAAATAGTCCATCAGAACACCTAGACATTATTTTAACTACAACATCTTCATCACCGACAAACCAAATGAGACTGATGTCTTAGTCCACGTGTCCACCAGTGCATTTAGTCACCACTTGATTTATTTTAGCACCGCGTATTACTACACGTTCGGGATATACGCTCATATACAGATTAATCTAATGGTTATTTGGAAAGGGTAGAATATATTTAGAGGAAGTGTACCCGCATTTGTGCGGAAAGGGCGTCGAAAATCATTTAGGAAAAACTACCCTCAGTGCACCCAACCAAGATTAAAACATCGATCTCCCCGTCATCGGCAGTCTAGTCCATTGTGAGAATAGCGCGTCAGACCACGCGGACATCGAAGCGGGTAACTGTCGGATTAAGTTGGACGAAACCCTGACCGTAGTCGATATTATATTTCTATGAAAATTAAGTCGGCTTTTTACTGTGGAATTGCCTTCTGAAATGATATAACCCTCATCGGTGGGCTCGCGGACTGATTTGTTGGCGACGAAGGAGATCATCATTATCATCGTCATCAACTATTTCCAGCCTTTGGCTGGGTTAATTTATTAAAATGACTCCATGTTCCTTTATCCTTTCACTATTCTTCCTTCTTTAATTGCTTCATTCCTCTCTCTCTTTCACACTTTTTTTTACTATCTACGCCTCCCATTTCTTTCTTGGTCTCCCCTATGGGGTATTTTCCCTACATACGTCATTTATATAATTTTCTTTGACATCCTCTCCTTCTTCATCCTCATTACATGCTCATACCATCTCAATTCTTCTTTCCCCACTATCTCATGTACTCCTTGTACCTTCACTCTTCACTGGATAAATTAAATTCCTAATCCTATTTCTCCTCGTAGAAGCTAACATACTCCTGACGAGGGAGGTCAGTGTTCGAGAACCGCTCAGGATTAACAAAAGCTTTTTTTTTCATTAATGGTTAACACGCTCCCTCCACGCAAATGTGAAAACAATTTCTTTAAATTCTACATCCCTAAATCCTTCATGTAGTTAAATGCGAATAGACAGTGTAAAAAAAGCAGGTGAATTAGTACGGGTCTATTGGTTGGTGGACTTACCAAACGGCTGCTCCCCCGATGAAACCAAAGCAAAGACTCGCAGAGTAGCACAGCAAGAGTAGTGGACCCCAGACAAAGAAGCAGCACAGTAGCATGGTACCAGAGCTCAGCATCAACGAGCCACAAATAACCACTTTCCTGCTCTGAAAACATAACTTAGCTTATCATTAGAAGAATTAAATCTAGCCCGCTTAGGTGGCCGCATAGTCTAACGCGCTATTCTCGCAGTAGACTAGACTGCCGATGACGGGGATATCGAGGTTTGAATCTCGGTCTGGTGTACCGAGGGTGGTTTTCCACACACGCACCCACGCACGCGCACACGCACATACACGCACCCACGCACGCACGCGCACACGCACACGCGCACACACGCACACACACGCGCACACACGCACACACACGCACTCACTCACACGCACGCGCAATCACTCAAGCACACACACGCACACACACGCACTCACTCACTCACACGCACGCGCAATCACTCAAGCACACACACTCACGCACACTAACACGCACAAGCACTCACGCACACTAACACGCACACGTACAATCACCCACACACACACACAGACACACTCTATCCACGCAAATGCGGGTACACTTTCTATAAATTTAATCTCCCTAATTCCTGAAACCATTAGCTTAATTAGTATACAAGCGTATAATCTTAACACGTAGTAAGGTGTGGTTCTAAAAAAATTAATAATAAATATTAAATTGACGTACAGTACTGTTCGATTTTCATAGGAATAGATTTGCACGGAGAAAAATAATATATAATATAATTACAACAATGTTTATAATCATCTATACATTTGACTGTTATAACCTTTCTTAAACTGGATTTGTATTTTTACACTAAAAAACTTATTTCATGTTATTTTAACTGTGCCTATATTTTAATTCCATAAAATATTTTATAATATTTTCAATCTAATTTTATTTATGTAATTTAACAAATTTCTCAAACATTTGTAACAAAATAAATTTCAATTTTTTCATTTACAAGTCTTATTGTATCTTAAATAACGCTCCTTACATTTTATATTCTTTATAGAATGTTATAATTATTTAGTTGATTTAGAAATATTGGGATCTGTCCAAAATAAAACGTTGCACTTAAAGTAGCTGGACTATATTAGAGGATGTTTTAAGTTTATATTACTTTGAACAGTAAATTATTGGCAAGAATTACGTTAACATTTAACAAGCACAACACTAAACACAGGGCATTAGCTTAAAATAATATTTCGAACAACGTTCTATAATATTAACGTAAATTAATTCAGTTAACTATTAACAATATTAGGAAGATATAAAATGTGTGTTATGCGAAGCTAATTTAAGAATAAATGTTTGCATACATTAATAGGGTAGGTATGAGAGATTTAGAGAAAATATGTCTTAACAGTGGGAAAACATTTTGGAAAAAACCAACTCGGTATACCCTGCCATGATTCTAATTTGGACCTCCGAGTCAGCGTCAAATCAGAAAAGAAGTGACTTGTGAGTTACGCCATTGTCCACGCGTCCACTGGTGTGGACTTTAAATTATTATTTAGGCTGGAAATTATTTCTGTCAAGACCATTAATAATTATGTGCCTACGGTTTTTATTCCAAATTGTTTTACTCAAATTTTAAATAATGTAAAATTTATTTCGTTAATTAACTAGAAAATAAAGTACATTGGCGTAGTAATTATACTATTTTCGAAAAATCTATGAACATTTTTTTTGTACCGTGGCTACAAACATATTCGCCACCCAACCTCCGCCACCTACAAAAGTGCATTCACACTTACCCCGTTTTACCGGGAAACCAGCGCCGTGTATGGATCCTCCGCGCACATCAACACATATCACTGTTCGCCGTTCACGTTAGACGAAAAAACAAGGATGAAGCCGCGGAGTGCTATGTAATCCGGCTCGCTTTACCCGAGTGGCGGGCGCTGCGCAGGTGCTAAAACTTGGAGAAAGAGGCGCTCTGTGCCATCATGTGTTTCCCTACTCCCGTATAGTCGCCCTCTCGACGTTGTGCGCAGGCGTCGATGAGAGAATCACGCACTAACTAGCTGAAGATGACATCATTGGACATGAAATACCTCCCTCCCATATTTTTCCCGCTGTTCTAAATTAGACATAAGCAAGTACTCAGTATGGAGCAATCACTCTTTGATGCCAATAGCAGTCAGGGCCTTACCTAAATGTAAGTTATCGTTATTTTGAAGATTTTTTATATTTGGCTTGGGTTAAATTTAGTTAAATGTGACTCGGTCACTAATTTTGAATATTGTTTAGTATACATAAATATTAATGAATACATTACTTCTTGTTTTGTATATTGGATTCTGTCTAATCTTGGGCTCTGATCGCTAACTTTAAGGTTTATAATGTTTTCTTTCTGAAGTTTATTTTATCAACTGAAAATAAATGAGCCGTGAGATAACTATGCAGACACGGAGTATTTATTTAAAAATTCTAAAACAACATAATTACAAACAGCTTCGGTGGCCACGTGGTCTAACACTCTACTCTCGCAGTAGACTAGACTCAACGATGGGAAGATCGAGGTTCGAATCTCGGTTGGGCGTTCTGAGGGTGGTTTTTCCAAAATAGTTTTACATTCTTCCTCCACGCAAATGTGGGTAAACTTCCTCTAAATACAACCTTAGTAATTCCTAAAAACATTAGCGTAATTAGCATATAAGCGTATTATTACTCGAACGAGTAGTAAGACAAGGCGCTAAAAAAATTATACATTCAAACCAATAGTTTAAATACAAAGCGTTTAGCACTTTCTTTACCATAAGGTATTTTAATATATTGTATCCTAATTTTCAAACGTCTTTCTCTATTAAAAATTATAACTTTGGCAATATCTTTATTTTTTTTGTCAATTTTAAAATTTGACCACAAAATATCACTCTTATTTATCTAACATTTTGGCACTCATGCCTTAGATATTATAGGCTTACAAACATAAAAATAAGCCTAAATGAAATTAATATTTTAAAAGTATAGTTGTGTTTATTAAAAGTTTGGTTAGTAGGCATATCTGTTTAAATTTAGTTTATTCAATGTGTCTGCAAATAAAAATCATATTACTTAATCAAAACACTCCAAGACGTCAGCCAGTAATTGAGCCATACAGACCAAGTGGCCACCTTCTTTTGGCAAAGATAGTACCAGCGTGTCATGTGTTCACCATATCGAAACCTACGGCCATTAATCTCAGTTTTCTAGACCGGAGCTGCTTTTTTTTTTTCATTCCGAATTTGACTACCTAATCAAATATAATATTTTAACCTGATTAATATATTTTAAATTTGTCTTACATTAGTGATGAAAGAATATTTTCTGGACATGACGTCATTTGCAAAGCCAAAAATGACCATTCCCAGCACAACGAATGTGTACGTGAATAAAATCGCTGTTCTCGCATCTTCTTTTCCATGATTACCAAATTCTGGGAACAAAATGTCAATCAAGAATATTATAAATACCTTTTAATTAGCTCTTTGGCCTTATAAAGACTGTAAGCCAATACCATTACACAATATATTCTTAACAGTGTTGCTTACACACTTTGGTGGCTGAATGGTCTAAGACACTACTCTCACAATAGACTAGACTGGCAATGACGGGAAGATCGAGGCTTGAATCTCAGTCGGGTGTAGTGATGTTTTTACCAAAATTGTTTTCCACTCTTCCAATACGCAAATACGGGTACACTTCCTATAAATATAACATTCTTCAACCCTAAAACCACTAGCATAATTAGTACATAGGCGTAAAACAAACCCGAACGGCTAGTAAGACGCGATGCTAAAAAAAAACGGTGTTGCCTATTTGATAAATTCAGAGTAGGTATTGTATGAGGTTGCATCTTAAGTCAAACAAACCCCTCCACCAACCCTGGATACCTGATTGTTCCCTCCCCTCACTATAACAGCTCAGTAATGAGTAGACTGCCTGTTTACCTCGTGGTGATAGTTCCTTTACCTCAAAGCCTCGTTCCTGAGCCTTAACATTTATAAAAAAATAATTCTTGATTAAAATCAATTTTCTTACAGTAGAAAATACTATACTTTTATAATCAGCTGGTTCTAGTTTTCGTTGCGTCATGGATCAACATATGTATCATCTATCAGCGTGTGAAATTCTTCGTCAGTCAAGTGGATTCTTTTATCTATTTGCAAATAATGTGTTCATTTAGCTATACTCAAGATCAACCTGCCCCTAAGTCAAAGGTGAAATCCACGCGAGGTCACGTGATAGTACCTTCCCTCCTACACCTATTTACTCTCTCTCTCTCTGACATAATAAAACAAACACACACACCGTCAGATAGGGTCAAATGTAATTAAACTAGTAAAAAGGGGGAAATATTACAAATGCACACAAACTCGGTCAACGAGAAAATATCAATCGCCGTCAGACCACAATGGTATGTGTGGTTTTATAAATCTTCTTAGGCCTATATATTCTGTCTGAACTTACAATTCCTATCACCCTTCACCTACAACTATACTTTGTGATGTCACTAAGAAAGGGGGAAATAGAACTAAAAAACTTCTTATCTAGAGCTAAAGAGGGAAGCTCACTGCTAGTTCTCAAATATCTTAAAATTGTATCTTGTGAGTCTATAAAAAAATTAATGTATTTGTTAGAGGAATGCTAAATCTAGAACCCTTTATCATCAAGCCTAGTCTCATATCTCCTTAAATATGTTTAAAAAGTCTTTGAAAATGAGCTAATATCACATTTTCACATATTTCTTTTCTACTGTATTAATAAAACTCAAACCATGGAGATGTAAAGGAAAAAGAGACTTGTTGGAATTTTCGACTTTATTTTGGCGTGGACTATATTATTTTGAAATAACGCACTATAGAATTAAATATTGCATTAGAGCTGAATGTCTGCGTTCTAGTTTCTGACTTACCGAAGCAATTCCCCCCTTTAAAAATAAAAAAAAAGTTTTAATTTGTCCACTGGGACAGTGTAATATTAGAGGCTGTAAATTAATTTAAGTGAGCTCTGAATCAGTCAGGGTCTACCTTCTTTTACACCACATTGCATTCTTCTCCCTAGCCCGTTTTATCTTAAAACCACTTTGCTAAGCTCTGGCCACTCTACCACTAATATGATTTTATTTTTTTATTTTATTTGAGATACTAAAGTTCAATTTGTGAATCAATTGATTGAAGAGGGAAGCTTAAATTTTACGAGGTAAAAAAATCGTCCAAACTTGTAATCGAATTTGGAACTCTCAATTCAAACATATATTCTACCGACTAGGGATGGCAGCAATATATTGATATAAAAATATATAAATTTATTTACAAATATACACATATATATCGATGTTTTAATATTGGAAATATAAGTTAGATCAATTTATCGATATATTTTAAATATCAGACAAAGTTTAAAAAGCTTGTGAATTAAAATAAAATTAACAATTTTTTTTTCTCTATTTTTATGAACGGGATGAGTTTTTATCTTGCTTAGCATGTATGCGATTAAATTTAAACATGTAAATAATATATTTAAAAGTTAAAATTGACGAATAATAGCGTTAAAGAACAGCAGCTATCTTAATACCACTTAACCAGTACACCCAAACCAAATCAATTCAATACATTGGAAACAATCGATATATCAATCAAATCTGAATGATATATCGTTGCTTTCGATATATTTCAACTCGGTCTTACTACCTGTTCAGGTTATACGCATATATGATAATTACTCTAATGGGGTATGGATAGAGAAGGAAGAATTTTAGAGGTGAGCTAGCAGCATTTGCATGTATAGAAAGAGGGAAACAGTTTTGAAAAAAAAAGCCTCAGTAGACCCAACTGGGATTCAAATTCCGATCTCCCCGTCACAAGCAGGCCAGTCTAACACGAGAGTGAGGCCTTAAACCATTCGTCCAGTCGACATATCAGGTATATTTGCCATCTCTATGACCGACCGAGTTAGAGAGTCTGTTTTCCAGTACAATGGACTATTTTACTTGGTACTTACCACTTGAAAAAGGCGGCAGAGCATCTTGTTGCAATAAAGAGGCGAGGTTCCAGCTGAAGGCGAAAGACGCAAACACACAGGCCCATGCTGGTAGCGATGCGAGGACCTCTCTCAAAAAGATGGTGGTCTGTATTTAAAAATCAGATCATGTCAATTATATTACAGCTTGTGTCACTAGATATGATTTAGCTACTCAAACATAATGCTACCTAGAACAAACAATAAAAGTTTATACACGTATATATGGACAGCCCTATGGGGTTATCCTATTTCAGGGGGTCTGGACCCCCCACCATTTCTACGACCTTAGGTCATGTTTGGGAAATAGTCTATTAGAAGGTTCTTCATAAGAAACACGGACCACAAGTAAAGAAAAGCCTATTGGGAGCCAAGGGAGGGAGAATTTATCACAAGTACGGTTTAAATAAGCTCTGCTTATCGTGGTGATACTCCACGCCATGCAATCTAATCAAATTATTACAGAGAGTAAATATTTGCTTATGAAACCTGACATTGACATTTTCTTCATTTGACCTTTTTAACCGACCTTTTTAACCAATCAGAGATAAGTGATTATATTAAAGATACCGTGGTTTATCCAATAATATGATAGAAGTTGCTTATCATCGAGATTTTTTAAAGAAAAAAATACAAAATATGGTGGGAATTTTTAATGATTAGCGTAAAAGAAAGAACAATAGGCTAGGGGTGCTGTTCCTCTAAAATTCTACCTTCCTCATGCCTGTTCCACTAGCATAATTAATGTATGCGCGTAGTCCGAGAGTGTACCAAGATGCGGTGGAAAAAAATATTGATTAATGATAAACGACAATGTGTTTTTATTAGTACTGTACGTTTAACAGAACGGTTGATACGTGCTTAGGATTGAGAGGGGCAGTCAGAAAGATATATATATAGACATCTACCTTGAGAAAGAATTATAAAATCACATCACAATAGGGGGAAATACACTCCAAGTGTACCCGGCCTGGATTCGAACTAGGTAAGATTCATATCTCTTGGGTCAGAGCCTGGAGCACAAAACCAACCCCCCAATAGGTGGACACGCGGACTAAACGTCAAGATACTTTGTTTTGCCTGTGACTACACCGAATATCATCGTGGAAGGAACTACCAGGTCTTAAGCCGGTTCCACACTACTTGGCAAATATCAAGGCGAGCATAATCCAATATTTTGGCAAATATCGAGCAGATTTTAGGCAATAAACAAGTTAGGCTCCCAGACACGTTGGAAATATCACAAAGCCAATACATAGAAAAGTACTTGTCCTATGATTCTGGCCGAAACCTGGGCCTCTCCCACCTACACCACTTGCGATGTTATCTCTTTGTGCTCACGAGTAGATGCTGCCGGTCACTTGACGATGATGGTTGATGTTCTCCGAGTAGTGTGAGTAATGTACCAAATGTCTGGGCCAATCACTGGGCTGCCTATCGGTCACCTTTGACTTTAGACAAAACACCGACAGCGGATGGCTGTTCCCTCGTTATTTGGCAAGTATCTACAAGTATTGGTGACCGTCTCACACGATGGCCATTGCTCATATCGGTTAATACTGACCAAGTAGTGTGGGACCGGCTCCCTCTCAGTTAACTGTTGCCAAATCTCCTCGTTCTCAATTATGTTGGAAAGGCGTGTGCTGGGGTAGTAAGGAACTACTGACAACCTCGACTAACCAGCGTTGTAAAATTTTTCTTAAATTAACTGAAAAATTGACCACACGAAAACAAGAGTTTGGAAAATCTGTTTCCCAACAGTAAGTATACAGTTTCCTCGGAGATAATAGTCAATGTAGTAGATCAATGATCAATTCCCAGCCAAATTCATCCTTTCTCCATGGAAATACCAGTACATTTATTTTAAATTAAACCTACCTCAACTTTACCCCATTAGCTTAATTCATTGCGGATGTCCGGGATGGGCTGTAAGAAGTGGTGCACCAAAAAAACGGATCACAAATCACAGGTCAGAATCCTACCTCATTAAGGAATGTTGCGAGTTAATAGTTTCCCCACATCTGGTTTAGAATGGGCTTACCTCGTCAGGACCACTTGCCCCATCCATCGTCAGACACTTTTCAATGTGGTGCAACTCCTCCGGTGATATGTTGGGGTCTTTCCTGGGACTATCCTTCACCGTCAGCCACCAGACGAGAGACCAGCCTGCTCCCAAGATTTGGAACAGGATAGTATTCACCAACCCTAGAACAATATCGTGTTTTAAAGTTAATATTTAAAACTTCGTCTTACCTCATTCATTTTAATCTAGAGTACCGGTTCAGGTGACCTTCACCTTAAAAAACCGGTACACTTAAAATTAAAGGTTTCAGCTGCACAAATCTGCTTGGTCTAATGGGACACGGTAACAAAACACTGCATTAACAGAGGATAGAACTTTGCGAATTCTCATATTTTTACTTTCTCGCTATCTTACAGGTAGAGAAAGTATTGTGATCGTCAGAAAAAATCGAACTCGAGATTTTGATGAATCTTGACGTTTCATGACCCCCCCGAATCCAAAAAAGTTGTTTTTGAAATTCCGTCTATCTCTACCTCCGACTAGAGCCTGAACTATCTTACCAATCGGGCTAAAACTTGGTTTCTAGGGTTTTCATAGGGCTACCCCCAGGAGGATTTTGGATTTGGATATCTAACTCTAAAATTAAGATTAGTTTACTAAGGGGCAAAAAGAGAAAAACTCGATTTTCTCAATATATCGGTTCTAACGAATTCGATTAAATTTCATTTCAAAACATTTATAAATATTTCAAACAAAATGATTAACCTCAATATTTTGGCAAAATGACTTTAAGGGCTCCGGTCTGGTGCGTAAATTCTCATGTTTTTTTTTATCATATCTCCGAAACTATTTGAGATATAAAATTACTTATCATTGAAAATATATAGATCTATTCATAAAACAAATAATTTATTCAAAACATATTTTGATAAAATCAATAACTTTCAAGCTATACGCAATTTTTTTTTTTTAACTTTACGAACACTAAAGGTAAAGTATTGCGACCGTACAAAAATCTAACACAAAATGTTGATGGATGTTGACGTCTCATGACCCCCCAAACTGTAAAAAGTGGTCTTTGCAATGCAGTCTGTGTGTCTTTTTAACCCCAAAATTAAGAGTAGTTTAGTAAAAAGCGAAAAGAGGAAAAGAAAAAAATATAATTTCTCAAAATCGGATCAAACGATTTTGATTAAAATTCGTATCTATGCGTTGATTAAGATTATAAATAAACTGGCTATTTTCATTTTGCCATGAAAATTTCTTTTAGGGTATTTTACAGAAGCGGAGATTTCCGTATCTCCGCAACTGAGATACTAAATAACCTAGCATTGGAAAATTGTAGTACTATTTAACATAAAAAAATTATATGAAATATATTTTATAAAACTAACGGTTTCTGTGATTTTGAAAATATATTAATACAATTTTGTGAGCTTTAGTTGTAAAGAAATACTACTTAAGTTTTAATGCAATAATTATCTACTGCCATAGAGTAAGAAACAAGTGTCTCAAAAAGTTGATGTTCTTTTTTTTAACCTCTTAGGGGAAATGTTTGTACAGCAATGATCCATCTCTATCATTTTAGATTCAATAGTCAATATTTACCTATTTTATTGGTCAAAATTTATAAATGAGGAATTTAATAACAATGCAATAACCATAAGATGTGCAACCCCTAATAAAATGTCGAAAATTTTAAACCGGAAGTCGACATTTTAATACAAAGTGTTGACCCTTGGGGACCAAATATCAATATTTTTACTTTATCGCTAGTTTTCAGGTAGAGCAATTAATGTGATCGCAAAAAAAAAAAAAAAAAAAAAAAAAAAAGAACTAAAGATTTTGATGGATGTCGACGCCTCATGACCCCCCGAACCCTAAAAAGTTGTTTTCACAATGCCGTCTGTTCATCTGTCTGTCAGTCTGTACCTCGCGCTAGAACCTAAACTATTTTATATATTGGGCTAAAACTTGGTATATAGGGTTTTCATAGGGCTACCCTGAGAAAAGTTTGGAAATGGATATCCAACCCTAAAATTAAGGATAATTTCCTTAAGGGCGGAATGAGAAAAAAATCGATCCTATCAATATCGGCTTTAACTATTTTAATTAAATTTCATTTCTAAACTTTGATCAATGTTACAAACCAATGGCTACTCTCAACTTTTCGTCAAAATAACTTTAAAGATTCCGGTCTGATGTGTAAATTCTAATTTTTAATTTTATTATTTTTAATTCTTTGAGATATGAAATAACTTATCATTGCATACATCTTTTATTTGAAATATATTTGTATAAAACCAAGAGTTTTCAAGCTATACGTAAATATATATTTTTTTGCCTTTTACAACAATTTAAGGTAAAGTATTAAGACCGTCAAAAAAACCTAACCCGAGATGTTGATGGATGTCGAAGTTTCATGAACCCCCCCCCCCCATAACCTAAAAGTTGTTTTTGAAATGCAGCCTGTCTGTGTCTGTCCAACCCTAAAATTAAGAGCAGTTTACTAAAGTGTGAAAGAGAAATAATAAATTTTCTTAAAATCGGCTATAAAGATTTTGATTAAAATTCGTATATAGGCAAAAATGACTTTTTTTATTTCCCAATGAAAATGAGTTTTAGGGTTCTTTACAGAAGCAAAAATTTCCATACCTCCGCAACTATTTGAGATACTAAATACCTTATAATTGTAAAATTTTAGTACTATTAAAAATAAAAAACTTTTAGTTGATATATATATTTATAAAATAAATAGTTTCAGAGATATTAATACTATGAATATATTAATACAATTTTGTGAGCTCCAGTTGTGAAGAGATAATACTTAAATTTAAACGCAATACTTCTCTAATTCCATAGAGTAAGCAAATAAGTAAGTCTTTCAAGAAGTTTATGTTTTTCCTTTAACCTTTTATGGGAAATATTTGCACAGCACAGGGGTGAATCTAGGATTTTCGTGAGGGGGGGGGCGGGGTAGTGATGCGGTTGCTCCCATAGGGATCGCATCGGGTAGGGGGTTAGGAGGCACCTCAATAAATTTTGACGTAAAAATACCTCAAAATTTGAGAGTAAATCTTTAAGTAATTCTCCAGTGTAACGCTAAAAAATATCAACAAATAGTGATTATTAAGAAGGAAATAAGTTTAAACATTATAACAATTGCTATGTAAATAGTTTTTTTTTAGATATTCAATCAATTAGACAAAATAGATGGAATTATTCAGATTTCGAACAAACGAACTCATAGCTAATTATTTCTCATTCTAAATCAAACTTTTACCACTAAGCCATACTAACACGTTATGTGTGTGGTATTATTCAAAGATTTTGTTTTAAAAAACGTTATTTAAAAATAAATTATTTTAAAAATATTTATTAGTAATAATTGAAATAATAATAATTATAAAATAAATTTAAACCTAAACAAGGTTTGTACAACAAGGTGAGAAGCGAACAACTTAAATTTGGATAATTTCATTAATGCCTATTTCCACCACATTAATACTCTCTCATTTTAGACTCTATAGTCAATAATTACTTAGTTAATTGGTCAAAATTTATAAAGGAAAAATTCAATAGCAATGCGATAACCATAAGATGTGCATCCCCTAATAAAATACAGAAAATTTTAAACAGAAGTCAAAATTTTAATACGAAGTGTTGACCCTTAGGGCCCTAATATCGATATTTTCTATTGGTCCGAATATACAAATGAAGACGTTAATTTAAAAAAATAGAATTATAAAATTTAAAACTGCGAGTCAAAAAATGTTTTACATATGTATAACGCAATTTTCTCTCGAGCTCGCTAGTGTATACTTTATATTATATTACGAATTTTGAGTAAATATCTCCATTTTTAAACAATAGAGCGAGGAAGTCCGTGCGGAGTTTCGTAACATTTATTTTAGATGTTTTAACATAACTGGACGTAATGTACTAATCATGTGATGTAGTATAAAGGGGTTCTTGTGTTGGGCTAAAAACAGTTTTAGCACGGCACAACTACATTCCTATCACAAGAAATAAGCCACCTTACAGTAGGATTTAAAGAAACATTGTTCAATTTTTTTGGGGTGTAGATAAATCTCTTTGGTAGTATAATGGTCTAAATCCATCTATATCGCAATATACTGGACTGTTAAGGATGGAAAGATTGGGTGCATTTAAAAAACCCATGAACAAACTGGACTCAGGAGAAATATATCTGTTGAACTTCGTCCAGGAAGTGAACAAAAGAGTTTTAACTCCCAAAAATATCAAGATGTATAAATTTAAATTTTGGTGGTTCCAACGATGAATTTGTGATAAGTTCAGATTGTTAATTTTTTATATTTTTAATGTGTTAAAATATAAATTTAAATGCACGAATTTAAAATACATCCAAACTCAATGGGAATAAATGTATTAACAATGTAGAGTTCCAATAAACACACATTTATTTACTTATTGTATGGATAGATTTTCATAATCAATTGAAAGAAAAACCTTTTACTATTTTTAAAATGAGCTAAAGGTTAGATACATGCACAACTACAGAATATTGGGATATATTTTGTGACATCATACCTGTGAGTTCAGTTTTGTAGCAATCTCTTCCGCCATCGACCAGTACGTAGGCCAATATGTGACCTACAGGGACACCACACATGGAGAAATAAATCAGACGATTGCGTTCTGATAATGGAAACCATTGGGACCAAATACACATGATACTTGGATCTACCAGTCCCTGGAAAGTATGAGGAATATTAACAGTGGCTCACATATAAGTTGGGTAACGGGCAAACAGGTCAATTTACCCTTACCTCCAGAACCAAAATAATTTTGATAAAAATTGCGTAAACCTTTTGAAGCCCAAACAAAAATAGGGATGACACAATGGTTAGAGTACACCGGCTACGTTTTTTAAGACTAGGCCTATTGATTGATATTCAAATGGTGTACCGTTATGCACATTAAAAGTGCCCATAAAATTACATATTGAAACAAGTATAAAAACAATAGCTTCGATACATTTTTGCAAGGCAGTAGCCAGAAAATAATAATTAAATTGAAACTGACTTATCTACTTACTTACTCTATTGCATTAGGAACTCTTTAATTTACTATCGCACTTAAAAAAGTACGCCACCTATTCCTATCTTGAGCTAGTTATATCCAGTCCATCTCATTACACCCTATCTCTTTCAGGTCCATTCTAATGTTATCCTCCCATCTGTGTCTAGGTCTTCCCAATCGTCTCTTCCCATTCAGTTTGCCAGTCATAGCCCTGAGCACGGTTCTTCCACTCGCGGTGCATGTCCTTCCCAAATTAATCTGCAAGATTTGACTACTCTAACACTGTCTTGTGATAAGTACAGGGTATGCAACCCATCAATATATAACCTCCTCCACTCCCCAGTATCTTCATCCTTTATGGACCAAATAGCTTCCTAAGCATCTTGTTTTTGAACAGGCAAATTTCTTTTCGTCACGTAACGTAAGATATCAATTGACTCATTTACTTTTTTTAAATTACAGAATATAAGTACAAGAAAATATCTGTAACTATTAGCCATGTTTAAGTACATGATTTTTTTTAAGGTCAACACAAGCTAAGGGTTATTAACACCTTGGACAACACATATTGTAGTTTCAGAATTCCTTTTACCAGAATCAATTTTGAATAAAGCTAAGACTAAGTAGCTTCAACCTGACTGGAATTTGAACTGACAAAGCTGCCAAAGCTGAATAGTCACTGCAATGTGACATATCACATTATAGGTCTCAACCTCAGTATAAAGCCGATGATGAATAAAAATATATTTCAAACAATGGTAATTACGTTTATTAATATGATAGAGTAATCAAACAAACTTTAATTTCTGTGAAATATATTAAATCATATACATATTTGAAAACTGAAATTAGCTCATTTATAAGGCACAAATTTTATAAAAAAATATAGTTTCATACCATTTGATCAAGCTGAACTTGAGGCGCGCTAGGTCTTGACTATTAATCTGGCCCTTCGTACGCCTCAAGTGTGGCACTAAACCAAATACAGGAAGACACCTACCAGAATGGAATGTGCTAGTCTAGCATTTTGCTACAAGCATAGGAGAGTCGAGTCAGGAAAATATACAACTTACCCTGTTTCACCATCCCTGCGTCTCGGACTACGAGTCTGATAGAAGAACAACACAACCGAGCGTAATCGCGCCTCGAGATAGACTTCAAGGTTCGAACCACGCCCACTAGAGTGCGCTGCATAACCAAAGGCGGTTCAAAGAGCTTAAGCTGTGAAGAGAGGTTGTTCTACTATAATCTAGAAGGTTCAGGATGTTTAGAGTGTATAGTAGAAGTTACGGTTGTCACTTGCACTCCTTCCCTTTTTTGATCCATATGCTTTCCCCCACCATGTATCCTGTTCTCTAATGTTCTCTGGATTTTGTATACGTAGTGCCGGCGGGGTTGCTTGTCGGCATTCTTGGACTTAGCTTGGATGGAGGAATAAGAAGCTAAGGCTTCAGATAATTAAAATAAAAGAGCAAAATTCTTTTTTGACTTAGTATTACTAAATAATTATTAAACTTTTGTTTTATACTTTAAACTTTTCAAAATTCTGTTCGGTGATATATTATTAATTCTGCAATGGAAAATTGATGATGCATGTAGATCTTAGATCGATATTGAACTTTGGGTCGATTAATATATGGATATCAATACTTGATTTATTTTTATGGGTATCGATTAGTTTTGCGGAGATAACTTCTGATCTGATTATGATACGGATGAAAATATATTATGAGGGCTAATATTGTTATTTTGCTGTCTAAGTTCTCTTTAACGAATTTTGGTTTTGTCGTTTATAATTATAAGAAAACAGATTTCACTTATAATTAGATTATTTATTATTGGGAATGTTTATTGACCTTATGATTGTACAATTTAGTTAGGATTTAGTGTTTAATGGGAATATGTATAGAAAATTTCGAAAAGTTGAGGGAAATTTAAGAAATCATCTTTGTGAATTGTGAAGATAGATTTTATAATGAACATTTTTTTACGAGGGTCACGTAACCTTACTAGATGGTTCCATGCGAAAAGGAAAGATTTAATTATTATTTTTATTTTCTGATGTGATTATTTCGAGTTTAAATTTGCATTCAATCTTGATATTTGTTTTTAGCATCAATTATCCTAAATCTTATAGAACTCTTTGTTTGTTTGCCAACTCGGCTATCATTGTAAATTTTTAATATCCCTATATATTGTTCAAACATATCTATATATCTATACTTATATATTTACTTATGCTATTTATCAATAAATAACAACAAAGCAACTTCAAGTTTTCTTTAATGTTTGGAATATAAATAATACCCTTAGGTCATATGTGTGTTTTCCTTATCTCTTTCTTTGTGGTTACATATATTTAATTTTCTTTGAGGACGACCGTCACCTTATTATTCCCGCAACTGGTGTGAGTTGCGTGTTCTGAGTTTCGTGTGTTGATTCCCAGGCCTTCAAAACAAGAACTCTAGATGCTCACTCCTATTGCCCCCCTTTTCTGCCCCCTTGTTATTATTCATTTGGACCTACTATTGTGGTTTAGTTTTGCTAGGACGGTTCACTAGTCTCGTATATGAAACCACCCCATTACAATCTCGTATAATTATGTAGGTGCATTCCTGTATTTGATATAGTGCCACACTTGAGGCGTACTCAGCCAGACTATGAAACTGACCCTCTAGGTAGATGAAAAAATAAAATTGAGTGTGATTAATTAGCCCCATGAAGCGTTCTTACCCGACACAAGCCTTCTAAGAACATGATGGCTAAAATGAACTGGCTGTTGACGGTATTAGAGGCCCAGATGAGTAGAGTCACCACAACTGATATCACAGCGCGAATACCGTATAACCTCTGACCTCCAATCTTCGTGGCTAAGAATCCTCCAGGTATCACGGTCAGTAAGTATCCGTAAAGGAAAGCGTTGCTGCTGGTTCCGTGGTCAGTCGTCAGCCAGCGTAGCAAGGATCCCTCGAATGGAAATGTGAAGGTAATAGGGAGCTCTTAATTTTACTTCCTGATAACCAAACCAGTGATTTTCAACTTGGGGTACACTTCAATTTTAGTAAGAATAATGTGAAAATATAAATCAGTTATAAATTGAAAGTAATAAATAGTATAATTTAAAATAATTAATATGTAACAGGCAAGGTGTACAATATACAAGCGGCCATAACATTTTAAGTAGTATTAAAAGGTTATTAACTAAATTTGAAATTGTCAAGACAAAAATAAATTAGATATAGAAATTGTGAAATTTACAAATCTGATTTTAAACAATTAATAAGAACATTCAACACATGTTAATGGAAATAAAATGTATAGAAAAAAGAGCGAAAGGGAGGCCAAGATAGAGATGGGAGGAGATGATGAGAGAAAGTATGCAATTGAGAGAACGGAAGGCGGAAGCAATTAAAGGAGGAAGAGTGGTGGTAGAAAGAAAGATGTGGGCATTTTACTAAAATGACCCAGCCCCAGGCTGGAAACAGTTGATGATGATGATTATGATGATATTATAACATATTAAAAATACAAACATCTAAGAAAATATATAGCTTAACACATTTAAAACATTAGATGTTAATGTCAATAAATACCAAGACTATAAGATTCTCAATTTTTGTTTGTTTTATAAAGTCGAATGTTGGGTGATATCAGAAATAAATTTAAATTTACTTGAAGGGGGAGTGAAAGTATTAAGATTTTTGTACTATCACTCCCCTACAATTAAACTGAAATTACACTTTACCATCATCTGACATTGACTTTAAATAAAACAAACAAAAATGGTATATATTTGTTTAAGATTAGAGTTGTAAACGGAACAATTTTTCTGATTAATTTTTTACTGACAGTAATTTCATAAATAATTAACTAACTTCGATTACTACTTAAAATATTATTACTTTTGTATATTGAACATCCTATTACATATTTCTTTTCAACTATGCCAGTTTAGCTATTCTAATAATAAAATTACTTTTATTATTAAAATATTAAAGTGTTCTTTAATTTTAATAGGAAGTACCCTTTAGATTATATAAACTATTATTTTTTTGCTGTCAAAATTGATAGCTTTTACGATACGTTAGAGTAGATCTAGATATCTACCTTCCTACTTGTCAGACAAGGTTCTTCCTATGAAAACTTGGACTGTATATAAGCCCCATTTTATTTTCAAAAAACACAAATGAGTTGGCGATTTTTACAGATATTCTGTAACTTTTTTAAACTGGCCTCAGAAGGGAGGTTTTTTATTAACACTTGTGGCACATTGGCTTTAAAAGATGTTCTGATAGTTATTTCAAAAGTTTAGCCAGGATTAAAGAGATGTGTTAAAAGAGGGATGAATTGGGTTAAGTTTACAATTAAATTACAATTTTTTTTCTTTGAACAGATAAAACAGCTATAAAATTAATGTTAAATTACTTATGACTGATTTTTGAAAATTAAAAATAGCAAAAGATATTTACGTAGCTGAAAATGAATATCTGAAAGTGTGTTTTGAGATAAATCACACTGCATATTTGTTTTTGATTACAATACTTAAGTGTAGTTTACAAATGACTTAATTTTGGAAATTTGACTAAAAATATTATAATAGATTTTGTTTAACATTTCTATCTACAGAGTGTTTCACCTGATTAACAAGGTAATTTGTTTTCTTCCGAGGCAAGTTACTGGTAGCCAAATTAAAAAAAACACATGACTTAGATAGACAACATGAGTAAATACCTAAATTTAAATTAAGTATATTTTATATAGCCTACGTAACATTATAACAATTAATACAATTATGCAATCATAAGAATTTAATATTAAATAGATAACACTTATATTAAATAGTACGTAAATATAGGCTATATATTAATTCTTTTTATTAATATATAATATATGATGAAATATATGTATTATCAATTTGCACCGCACCCGCTTTGGTGGTCAAATGATATATAATTTTATAAGACGTCACTCTCGTGCTAGACTGGACTGCCGATGACTGAGAGATCAGGATTTGAAAACCCGTCTGGTGTATTAAGGGTGTTTTATCTATAAATAGTTTATACTCTCCCTCTACGCAAATGTGGGTACACTTACTCTAAATGTAACCTTACTCATCCTTAGCACATAATTTTTACTATTACATATTGAATATAGGTAACCTAACGAGTAGTATGACGCCATGATAAAAAAAAAGTCCACAGTCATTATTTTATATATATTACGTTACACCCTATTCGTGAATTTAGCCAATTAATGAATCGGGAAACTTTCTACCCACTCCGTGAATTAGCCTCTCCCCCAGACTATTTCATGAACTACTAAAAAAAAAAAGGCCACTTAATGAAATGTGCAGCGCTTGTATTGCCCATTTCATTAACTGGTTATTTCATGAACTGAACAGCTCCAATCATTAAACAATTCAAGAAATAGACGAAATTTTGCCCAGTACGTAAAATGGACAAGAGAAAAAAAAGTTTTGTCTCCAAAGCTAATTTAAATTTTGATCGTTTAAGAACGGAAGGTTGGGTTAAGTTAGGCTTGGGTTAGTTTAATACAATATCTTAAAACGAATGTCAGTTAAGCTTGTAGTAGATAGTACAGGAAGTTCCAGTTCATGAGGCAAGAGTTGATACAATATTTGCCCAGTTCGTGAAATAGTCAAGCGAAGAAACCAGTTCACGGAATGAGCAGAAATTTGCCCAACTCATGAAATGATCTGTTTCACTATTGGGCTCAAAGGCGGATGATCAAGGACCTGTTGTCGAGGGGGGTATGGGGGGTGATTGATTTTTAATAAGGCTCCTCCAAGTATGAATTTAATAATATTAGCAAATCAAGATCTTGTTTATAATAATTTTAGTAATAATAATATGGCTAGCTTATAAAAATGATTATTATTATTAGCACCGCGTCTTACTACCCGTTCGGGTTATACGCACTTAAGCTAATGTGCAATGGTAGGGTGATTGTGAGATGAAATGGAGGACCTACAGTTTAACGTGAAATCCGAACCACGGTGGAGGCCTGGCACTCCTCACATTCACAAGTTGTGATAAATACACGTCTTGTCAGAGGTGAAGGAAGGGTTTGGCAATCAGATAAATCTGTGCCGGGACCGAGGATTGAACCCCGGACCCTCAGCACAGAAGTCTGACACCTTACCCCTAGACCACCAGGTCACCCTTATAAAAATAATTGTAACTAAATTAAAATGTTTTAGTAGATATTAATGAGAAAAAATATGTATTTTTATATTAAG
Organism: Timema podura; assembly: GCA_033556935.1. Taxonomy (NCBI): domain Eukaryota; kingdom Metazoa; phylum Arthropoda; class Insecta; order Phasmatodea; family Timematidae; genus Timema; species Timema podura. The sequence goes on from JAVRXN010000004.1 coordinate 37,675,028, forward strand.
CTGAAAAAGGTTTTAAATTGTTCATTTATTTTTCTACACATAAGAGCTGAGTTGAAATAAATATTGACTAGGTCATATAGACTAGAGGTTAAAGTAAGAGACGTGTTAGTCATTCATTTTTTAAAACGTTCAAAATTGATATTGGTATCAATATTTTTGATTATTTTCTATGTGGGAGTTGGGGGGGGGGGGGGAGATAAGAACGCCCTTCCACCCCTCTTGGAACCGCCACCGATTGGGGTGTACACCACGTTTACACGAGGCCAGTTGATAGGGAGGTTCGACTGGCTTCAGTGACTTACCTGTATATTTTAAAACGGTTCATCCACGAGGAGGTTAAGCCATGCAAGTTTGAGGGCCTAAAAGAGTGCAAATATAACATTGAAACACTTCAAAAGAGGCATAAAGCATCATTTGACCCCCCCCCCCGCCCCCCTGATCTTTCGGTTTTCTATAATTTTCACTAGCTCCCCATTATACACAGACGTAATGTTTTAATTTTTATTTTGACATCAGCAAAAATCAAAAGCTTCAAATTGAATTTCAGACACAATTTCAAGTAATGCAGGAGTCACGTGTTTTTTTAATTCTTATACAACTGATGGTACTGGTTCCACAAAGATTCTCTATTTTATATTGTAGAGGTGAATTAATTTTCACGTTACACTTTTGTGTGTGCCATCGAGAATAGTTAAAAAAAAAAACAGGGTCTGTAAAGAAATGCACACTACAATTCCAACAGGCTACAACACACTGATGACAATTAGCTTGTAATGGACCAGTCGTCCCTATGATCCACGACGCTGGTCGAGGTGCCAATCAATAAAAACCTGCTCCAAACCTACTCCTCGAGTATGTTGACCCACCCGAAAAATCAGGCCAATTCTGTCCACACGAAGCTGGTCACTAGTGTCACAACTGACGCAAGTTGGGTCTTGCCTATAAATTGGCCTCGTGTAAACGCGGCTTAACATATACAGTAAAGAGGAAATCCTCCTGATCCACTCACCTGGAAAGTTGTGTCCTGACTGTTTTCCAGAGCCTTGCAATAGAAGTATTTCCTGCTCATGCGCAGTAGTATCACGTCAACGAACCCGAGGAAGGTTAGGACGACCAAAACATCGCGTCTCCTCCGCCAGAACCTCCATCGAGGACCCAACAATTGGTCGGGCATGGCGGGGCTGGAAAACGAACCAACAAGCTTTTTTTTAAAAAAAAAATATTTATTAGATTTATTGAAGGTATTTAACATGCACTTTCTGAACCGACAGATTATATCTGTACACGACTTATAAACTAACTTAAATCAAGAACATACACAACTTCCAGCCCTCAGTCATTAATCACTCACCATGAAATGGTAAACCCACATTTCACCAATGATACATTTTTCGGCCATGCCATGAATCAAACTCGGGACCGTTAGCTTAGTAGACATCCACGCTACTGACTGAGCTAAGGTGTAGGATTGTTTTGTTTTTTTAAATTAGTATGTATAACACCAAGGTTATTTGAGTTGACGACAAAACTTAAAACATTTTCTTAGTATCGCGTCTTACTACCCGTTTGGGTTATACACATATGTACTAATTATGCTAATGGTTTTTATGGATTAAGGAGGCTATATTTAGAGGAAGTGTAGCAACATTTACGTAGATGGAGAGTAGAAAACCACTAAAGTATAACCACCCTCAGTACACCCGACCGAGATTTTAACCTCAATCTCCCTGTCATCGACAGTCTAGGCTACTGTAAGATTAGTGCGTTAGACCATCTGATAACCGAAGCGGGTTTCTATAGTTCACCTACGGTAGGAGAGGTGGTGACAAATAGCAGAAGGTTCTTTATTGAAAACATTGGCTGAAAGTATTATCATAATCTTTTGATAGCACTTTTTATTGATATTATAGTATTACTAAGGAAATAATAACTATTTCTGAATAGGTTGACATTAGTGACTTTCAGTCAATATTTACAATAAAGTACCTTCTCCTATCAGTCACTTACCTACTCTCCTACCATAGATGAGCTATATATATATATATATACACACACAACTGTGGCACTTTGTAGATGTGGTATAAGAAAATGCTATACAACTATCTCATGTTAGAATACTATAATTATATAGGCAGTATAATTTGTTTACATGTGATAAACAAAAATGCCCGTCTTTTAATTTAGTGTTAGACTAATTGGGTATTTTTTAAAAGTACTTACATTAGATAATTACTCCATATTTTTATTTAAATCGCCTGACATATATCCCGGTTGTCCCCAAATTTTCCCCATTTCCCACGACTGTAAACCACAAGGCTAGCTACTGATAAACCTAAGGGCTATAGGATTGGGAGGGTAATTTCAAAAGAAGTGATAAACACACGTCAAATCATTGGTTTTTTCAGAAGTCAATATTAACTTATATGTCTGTGAAACAATAACATAATTTTGTAAATGTAGTAATCGAAAACGTAGGTTTTATTTTTCAGATCTAAAATAGTCGAAAGACTATTCACGAACGGTTTATACTTATAAACGGTCTAAGGCGTCACTCTCGTGTTAGACTGGCCTGCTTATTACGGGGAGGTTGAGGTTCGAATACTGGTTGGGTCTATTGTGGTTTTTTATAATTGGTTTCCCGCCCCTTTTCCGTGCAAATGCGGTTATATTACCTTTAAAATGTTTTTTTCTCATCCTTACCCCATTAGAATAATTATATTATAAGCGTATTACCTGAACAGGCGGTAAGAAGGTGTGATAAGATTTCTATTTAATTATCTCTTGTTTGCTGTATCTCATGGTAACAAAATAAACACGAGCTGATTTCTTCTCTGTCAGTGGAGATTACCTTTATATAGAATTCTTCAAACACTAAACACTTGTCATTAAACTGCCTGCTTACTCCACCAATGATATTCATAGACTGAGCGTCCATCAACTGTTCGAACGATACGACCTCTTTTGTTGCTTTTGATGCACTTCACTGGTATTCAAATAGATGTCGCGACAGTTATCAGCGGTCATTTCAGGGATAATGAGACAGTAATAACAACAGCTTTGACTTTGGTCGAGAGCTTTTTTTTTTTATCCAACATGGATTTTCTAAAGACTCGGTCTATTTAATCACAAGAACTACAAAATAACAGTTTTTTCCTCCACTACTGATTAGTATCCGTTTGGCATATACTTATACGTTGATTATACTAATGGAGTATAGATGACCCGCTTCGGTGGCCGCATGGTCTAAGTCGTCACTCTCGCAATATACTAGACTACCGGTCGTGGTTCAATCCCGGTCCGGTGTACTGAGAGTAGTGTTTTCCCCCAAATGTTTTCCCTACTTTCTCTCCACGTAAATGCGAGTACAATTCCTCTAAATTCAACCATCCTCATCCCTAACCCAGTAGCGTGATTATTATATAAGCGGATACCCGAATGGGTAGTAAGATGCGGTGCTAAGAAGAAGAATAGAAATGAGTGAGGTAGTGTTTTAGCATTTTTACATTTACATGGAGGGAGAGTGGGAAACCATTTAGAAAAAAACTCCTTCAATAGACCCGAACGGGATTCTAACGCCGATCTCCACATCATCGGCATTCTATTCCAACAAGAGAGTGACGTGTTAAACCATGTGACCACCGATGTGGTTGAAAACGAACTCAATATAAGATAGTAACCTGTTAATACACACACACGCAACACTAGTGCGTAATTATTTACTAAACTAAAGTAAAATAATCTAAATTGTTTGAATAAATATTTTAAGCATCATCTGTAATCGAGCCAAGTCCCCAGGTGGGGCCTGTATACCTTTTTAAAGCTGTTCACAACAGTAGGGGGCCATTAAACTCCTTTCGATTTAAGTGTTACCATTTTTAAAACGGTTTTTAATAATTTAGGATTGGTCAACATTAAGTTATGTTATACAATGGAAGGATAATGTTTAATTTCCTACAAAAATTAAAGCCAAGTATATGTATATATATATACATATTAATAGCTTAATTACACCTTGCGTGGAGTTAAAAAAATATATATATATATCTTTAAATAGCGTCTTTCCCTGCCCGATAATGGGACTTTCGTTTTAAATAATAATGGCTGGAATTTACGCCGAACAATAAACGTCATCCTTATACTATTATCTTAATTTTCTAACAAAAGACGATGGCAGATTTAATGATGATTTTGTTTATTAGGGTTAAGTTAAGTTTTACTTCTGACTTGAATGACTATTATTACGTAATTTACAAACTAGCTTATAGAATTGACATAACACCTAATTCGTTAACTTATGTTCATAACCGTGAAAGGAAAACCTCCATATTCCATCAGTAATAAAATTATCGACTATTCCAGGAATCGAACCGTAGATCCAAAACCAGTATATAATTTATCCATCCGCTGAACTAACCTGTTGTAATAGTTATACTTTATCAGATCCATTAAAATTTAACCATCCAACGGATGGTAGGGAAGTCATTCTAGGAAAATTTAATCCACGAAAAAGTAACAAAAATATGTTTCCAAAATTCAGATACATGTCACCCTATCCATGTACGCCTAACCACCATTATAAATATTTTAAATTATCTCGTATAAGATATTTTTTGGTGTCAATATTGATAAAAAGTTTTTTATTTATAGATATATTTAACTTTCTCGTTTTGGAAAAATATTATAATTGTTAACACTTTTGAACTCTTAATTATGATAAATTTTGAAGTTTAAAGCTAACTCTAAATATGTGTCCCTGGAAATAAACCCAAAACTATTTAGGGGATTTAGTTCAAAGTGGAAGTTAGATGTTATAGTATCGTATCTAAAAAAGATGCTGAGAGAGTAATTCTAACTTTAAAATTAAGGGTACTTTATTAACAATTTGTTTTTTAAAATAACAATAACCATTTTGTTCTAAATTATATATTTGAGATTTGTTTTATATCTACATTAATAAAACGAAGAGTTTGTTTGTCTGTCAGGAACATAGCGTGATATCTACCTCAACAGAGGTCTTAGATTTTTAAAATTATTAGCCACTGTGCATGAACATGTACTGTACATCTCAAAGCAGGAATTTTGGAATTTAAAGTTACCTTCCACGTAAAATCGTTAAACTTTAAACATTTCTCCCGGTCAACGCTATGTACTTCAGATAGAAATAAATAAGAATAATGTTATTTTGAATGAATTCATTTAAGTATAGCTTACAAATATTTTTTAAAATTTGATTTTTGAAATGGCTCTAACAATTGTATTCAAAATTTATATCTGAAGAGTCATTCATACTAAAAACAATATGTAATATGTTTGTTTTTATAAACAAAACTTATTTAAGTGTAATTTGATGAAAACAGAATTTGTAATTTTCATTTCAAACTCTAAATAAGAAAGTATAGGTGACTGTAACGTATCAATTGTTGTATGAATATATTATTAAATTAGCATCAGTAATTTTTGACAGCTATCAAACAGCCAACATTGGGGGTCACGCAGATTAAAGCATCAAACTCGTATGGTCTGGTTTGCAGGTGCTGGGGTGTCTGAAAAAAAATATTTGCAAGGATTTTTGAAGGTAATTTAAAAAATAGTTTCCCACACTCCCACCTCCCAAATGTGAGTACATTTCCTCCTAATCCCACCTCTTTTATTCCTTTCTTATAGCACCACACCTTACTACCAGTTTGGGCTATAAGCATATCTAGGCCACTAATTACGCTAATATTTTAGGGGTGAGGAAGGATGAATTTAGAGGAGGTGTACACCCATTTGCGTGGAGAGAGAGTGGAAGACCATTAGGAAAATCCACCCTCTGTACACCCAACCGGGATTATAATCTCTATCACCCCGTCATTAACAGTCCAGTATATTGAGAAAGTGACGCTTTAGACTATTCGATCACCGTAACGGGTCTACAACTCTATAAATGTTATCAAATGCGGATAAACCGGAGTGTTAGTAAAAACAAGTTTCCAAATAAAATTCAGCTAGATACTAATTTAAAGACATACTCAACAATAAGACTCTAGGTCGATAATTTAGCATCTTATTAAAATGAAACCAAACATAATTTTACGTCGACACTTTCTCGATGTCGTGCCAAGAATCGACCCGGTGACCTCTAGATAATATAATACGACTTGCTATCGAATGAGCAGGAGTGTCGGACGATGACCTGTCGTTTGGAAGGGACTGGGTTCTTGTTTGTTTGGCCTTGATGATTATTCAACCCCTCCAGTGTTGTTTTGTTTGAAGACACATCAAACTGTTTCAATCGAGAAACCATTCCCCTTTGCACTCTGTACTGACATACTTAAAATTATTAGAACAATTCAAAGTAGAGTTTAGGCTAACTTTGCTCACCATGGTATCTCTTCATGGTACGCCAGTATTTCTCACACTCCTTCCACGCAAATGCGAGTACATTTAATCTAAATACTACCATCCTCACCCTTACCATATTTTAGTAAATATGTCGATATTTAATACGGGTAGTAAGACGCGATACAATCTGACACCATGGCTGAGTCAGTAAAGTGTCCGCCAATTTTGAGCTTATAGTCCCGACATGGCCGAAAAATGTATTATTGCCTAATTATTACGGGTTTAAGGGGAAAAGGGGCTAAGTCACATCTCACACATTTTTAGGACTACAACTTTTATATTTCAAACCCCATGAGGATCCCAACAAACACTTTTTTTTAATTAATATAATCATGATAGAGTCCTCTTTTAACCATAATCTAAAGTGCATTAGAAAGTTTTCTTTGTTTTCTAACAGATGGCAGCACTAGCTCGATTTCAGTTAAGATTGAAACTTCCCTTTTTCCCTTGTACTCTTCATACGGGTCTACCCGTATACAATGATAAATTAATGGTTGTGGGTCTGGTGTTGTTCCTGTTCTAGACTTAAGTTAGTTCATAATTCGTGTGCTGATATAATAAATCGGTTCAGGAAGGGTACGTAAAATACCTCAAATATTTTTTTATAAGACACGGTACATATGATACAAGTAACAAAAATGTTACCTATTGTATAGTAGCACTAAGTCACTTTTCACAGATAATCACACCTTCTGTCCAATACTCCTTCTAAACACAAACTGAAGCAACGAGGCTGTGGTACGATTTGTTGCGCCTTACATAATAACTTTCAACTGTATTCTCGCAAGAAAAAAAAACGTGCTCTCACTCTCCAACGTTAAGGTCCTTACTGAGTCTCTCAGTCAGTCTAAACAAATTACAAGTCAGGGCTAGGCCAAGGAGAGAGTTACGTCACAATCCCACAGAAACAGGTCCACGACCTACAGGAACATGTGAAGGAGATAAAACCGCCTATCTCACAGATGCTAGACATGATTGTTCTATGGTACGAAACACACAAGTGTTTTCTCTTACGACTCATGCTCCAATTTTATAAAAAAATGTTTACTATGATGATCTTTTTTTAAAAAAAAAAATTCAGTGATAGAATGGTCTCAGGCAATAATGCGCAGCCCTGAGGACGCGAGCCCATTTGGGGTCCCGAGCTAATAGGGGGTCATCGGATTTTTTTTTTATCGAGCACATAGAAGTAACCAAATAATTTTTTTTAAAGAAACATCCAGCTTTTGTAGCCCTGCAAGCAAATGATATGTTAAATGAAATGACTTTGTTTATAGATATTTTACAGTCTTAGAAGCAAACATTCATCGTAAACATTAAGTGTAAGAGAAGGCCTCATGTTTTATTTACTTTGTGACATTAGGTTGACTAAATAAAATAATACTTCAGAGGAATTGCACTAAAAATGTTTACCACCACTGGTTTAAGTTTAGGGTCACCAAAATCAATGAATATGGGATCTACTTTCAAAATGTCAAATTGTTTCGCGAGGTACTCAGACTTAAAAAAATTGCACTCGTTACGATTAAGCATTGACTATGATATATCATAGTCAATGGATTAGGCTAGGAAGAAAAATAAAACACTCGCACATCGAAACATGCAGAAACGACCTCGTAAATTAATCATAGCCTTGAGACGCAAGACTACGATTAAAAACGTCACGCGTATCATCTGATGTGATTATGTATGAAAGGTGGTCCCCGGACCTCGGACTCCAATATTGTGATTCATATTATTACCGCGCAAAAAATATACTTCAGCGCGAGCTGTCGAAACTACATATCCGAGCTACTGCATAGCTCGTTATCGACGGTGTAACGACCTCTGGCTTACGGCGCCACTCTCGCAATAGACTGGATTGCCGATGACGGGAAGATCGGAGTTCGAATTCTGGATGGGTTTACTGGGGTGGTTTTTTTTTTCCTAAATGGGTTACCTCCACCAAAATGCCAGCAAATTTCTTAAAGTTCAATGTTCTTCATCCCTAACACATTAGTGCACACATATTCGTATAGCCCGAATGGGTAATGAGATACCGGGATAAAAACAAACTCAAGCAGGTGAGCACGGTCCCAGGTGAGGTGTGATTTTCTTATGTGCTATCAGTGGCGTATTAAGGTATGTAAAGAGAGGGTGAGGGTGGGGTGATGAAAGCAATAGTAGAATTTTGGTACGAAGAAATATTTAGAAAATACAAATGCATGGTTTTGCGGTCAACATTGATAGCAGTTTACTATTATTATCAGTGGTATTTTATAGCTATTGATACTTTTTTAAATCAAAAGAGACAGGTAGAGAGATAGGTTCACCAACCGTACTCTTTTTGAGGTCGTCAAACAGAGTACTCGTTATTTTCATTTATCGTGACCAAATGTACTATATTTGAAACTTTTCATATAGATTCAGTGTTCTAACCAGAAAATGTTGCCAGTCAGGTGGAAATATTATGTAGCTGTATTGGGGGAAGTGTAATACATTGCAACATTTGATGATTTGTGCAACAAACATTGATATGCACTTACATTAATAGAAATGTGAAAAAAAATTTACACCCACCTTTCCCCGACTATAATATTTTTTTTTAAATATACTCTTTTAGCAGGATCCGGAGATGGTAACCCTAGCTGCAGAGCACTTTAATTGACGCCTATATATAGTATTGTTTTAGTAAAGTTTTAACTGTAGAAAAAGTTATTTCCTATCAGAATCGGACTGTAAAAGGTAGTTGGAAGTTATTTGAACATTGGGTGGATTTATATTATATTTAAAGAGGGTTTTCATGTTAGAGTAGAAAGAGATCAGTGAGACCATTTCAGCAACATGAAATATTGTTTTTAGCAAGAATAACATTTAGACGGCTTATACCAAATATATTTACTTATATTTGTATGATAACCACCTCTGTGCTCCAGTGGTCGGGGTTCCTGGTTACAAATCAGAGGGGTCGGGTTCGATTTCCAGAGCTTATAGAATTTTTCTGTGAACATTGGGTCTGGAATGGGGTCAAACTCAGCCCCGTGAGGACAACTGAGGAGTTACTTGAATAAATAGGTAGCGACTCCTGTTTATAAAACTAATATTAACAGCTAGAGGGCTCGTGGTGCTGACCACATGACATCTTCTATCAGCAGATGTTAGCACTATTATAGTTAGTTGCAGCGGCTTTCTTGCGCTTGTTTATACAAAACAAAGTATTCTTATTACGAGTTAAAATTATTTAATGTTTGTTGAGTTGAAAGCAAAATGATAAAAATAAAGACTATTTCTGATCAGCTGATATTTTCTCCACTGACTGCTGACAAAATTTAACATCCTCCCTAACAATTCCTTTTAATTTTATTTGAATATATCATAATAGATCTTTCCATCCCCGTGGTGTAGTGGTCAGTGCACCTGGCTACGAAACTAAGGGTCTCGGGTTTGATTCCCGGCTGGTACCTTGAGTATTTTTCTATTAAGGGGAATCATCCCAACGGTCACCAGGGGTTGATAAATTAGGCTTAAGTCAGGTTTAAGACTCCCGTTGGTGCCACACATTTATAATCACTATCATCACATCGTCTCATTACTGGTACGACGTGTAGATAACGTCCTGTGGTGTTCCCTGGGCAACGTTCTGTACCACTGGATAATAATCTACATACAGGCGACTGAAGTGGATGTCATGTCCCTCCTAGTCAGTAATGCCATACGCTTTAAAAAAAGTAGATATTGGGGCATTCACCAATTACGTTAGGGAGAAATATCCCTGCTTGACCCCACCTCCTCCCTCCGACATCCTATGACCAAGCGACCACGTTATCCAGAAATATACACAATAAAGCGACTTCCAGTTGTGGTGGAAATGGTTTTTAATTAGAAATGGCGGCTCATTCAGTCATAAATTAAACACACGCCTAAGCAACTTAACCAAAAACTAAATTCATCATATAAATGAATTGATATTGCACGTTTTTATAAATAAATCACTTAACGTGTCACACATGTGAGGTTCAGTGTTCCCATTAGTTCTTGTATTCAGTCACTTCGTGATAACGCTTTCAGTTAATGCGTTTATGTTTTAGGTTGATGAGATTTAATTCAGAATACATTCTCATTGTGTAGATGACTGTCTCCCCTTTTAAAAATAATATATGCTCTTAATTTAGATACAATTTTGGTTTGAATGGAATTTAAAATAAAATAGGATGGAGACCTTTTCTGAAATATTATTTTCTTACCTTCATTAAAATAAATGTTTTCAATCAATTTACATCGTAGATTGCAATAATATATTTTACACTTGAGACTCGATCTTTTACAATATTGTTTTTTTTAAAAGTACCGTAAACCTATGGGTCTATTAACACAAACTCTTACTTAAAGTTCACCATAATGAGCTATGGATGTAGAGTCCTCAGTTTGAGTCTCATAGCCAAAATTAATCACAGTTTTATCAAACGCTTAAATCAATATACAAAGCAGATAAATTCGAGGAAATGAAGGCTGTTCATAATCTCAGTTCTTGAACACAGCAGAATTAAAATAAATATCCCTATCTTTGACAGCAATTTATAGCCTGGCTCTGAGCCGGGATTTGAACCATTCCTAAGCCATTTATCAAACTTCTCGAGATACTTTTGTATTATAGAAAATTTAGCCATCGCTGTTGCGCGGGAAACATTTTAGTTTTATGTACAGTTTTATCCAGTTTCTTGGTTACGGTCAATAATGGACTTTCTTCTTGTAGGCCGTTTTGTCAAAGGAATTTTTCAAAAGCTTTTATCATTAATTTCCTGGACCAACTTTTAAAACAACACATGACTTACAAACCAAACCAATATATACATTTTCCATCAATGGAAAAGAGGAAGCCTCGATTTTAATAACTATAAATTTTCAGGCCGTAACGGGAATAGAACCAGGGAATCTCACCTCATTATGTGGACAAGCAATCAACCCCCAATAAATATTTATTTTGACCTCGGTGATCTTTTGGTAAAGTGCTCGCCTCAGGACCCAATGTTCGTGGGTTTAAACCCAGGTGAGATCGATGAATTTTTCTCTATCGATAAAAATCCGTAGAAGTAAAGCCATCGGTCCCTTGTCGAGTGTGGCTGGCGTGTAAAAAACATTGGGAGATATGTGAAAATACCTTTACCGGCAAAATTGGTAGGCCCTTTCCAGGGCTATATAGTAAGGGCTGTCTCACTACGGCTCTAAATGTGGTCCTCAAGACGTGACGTCACCGGCCTGATGAAGCTCAAATGACACACAAAGAACGCTCGAAAGTTCCAAAACATAACTCACATTTTCTCGTAAACTACTGAACAATCACAGTCATTTTTTCAGAATTTGTTATAAAAACCTTTTAAAAACATGAGGAAATTATTAAAATTTCCATATTCCAATTGGTTTGCTTTTAAAAAATTGTTTTCTAATGAAAGAACTATAATGAAGTTTTTATAGCAGACACATTTTCACTCTGTTGAAAAGTTTTTTCCTAATTGAAATAGATGGGTAGTATAAGCGTACGAAATGATGACCATGAACTGAATTTTTATTAGATATAAGACTCACCTCTGTAGCTTAATTACTTTGCTCAGTTTGACGTGTTTAGTTACGAGCTATTTTAGCGCGCCTGGTTTTAGATAAACTGAATGAGGCTTGTCAGAAAGACTGGTCCGTCAATAATATTTAAACTAGTGATATTAATCACTATACAAAGTAGTAAATAGAATTATCTCAAGCCAAACCCTCTTGAAATTTACAAGAACCTCTAATAATATTGTTCATAATATAATAATAATAATTATTATTATTATAACACAGAAAAATAAGTACACAATATAACAATACTTATTAGAGCAAAAACCAATCACATGTTTTTATTAAAACAATAATATAATAATACTATAATATCCCTTGCATAAGCTGCCTACATATATAATCAAAACTAATACATAACACTTTATACACTACTGTTGGTATAGTAATAATAATAATAATATAACTTGCATACTCTATAGCATAAGGAACTCAATTTACATGTATTTGTTATTTCTTGGATTGTATCCATTTCTTAGCTTTCTTAGTTTCGCTTCGCTTACATTGCTTATTTCTATTTACATGTCTAATTCTAATGAACGTTCTAACTCTTGCATAAACATGAATAGCTTGTGCACACACTTGAGGAAATTTATTAGAAATTTATTAGATAGTCTTTTTTTTTTAAAGTTATTTCATGATACCTCTTTGTCTGCTGTATGAGTTTTCCTCGCCATGAAGTGATTTGAAAATTGTCTTGAACTAAACATAACGCATTGGAATACTACTGTATTAGCACGTGGTGATTTGGCAGGTTCCGCGCTGTGTCTGGCCGGTGACGTCACGCCAGTGATTCCCCCTCCAACTAGCGGAACCAAGGCGGCAGCGTTAGCATCAAAGAACTGGGACAGCCCTTACTATATAGCCCTGATGGGCCCTTTCACTCCTGCTTGTTGAAATTCTCACGTGCTGATATAATCAGTCGGGTCAGAAAATACACGTTAAATACTTCTAATAATAAAATACCTGAAATTATTCTTGCCATCCTCTACTCGAATAACCTAAAAGAAATTAATTGGTTAAAATGAGTATTTATTTTGTCATTAAAATATGTTTTCATATTTTGTTATCATATTAGTTTTGAAACACACTAATAAAGGTGGGCTCACGATAAATGAAAGGTATTTAGAAAGTGTATGTAGGAATCGGAAAGGTGGAGGGGGGGGTCATTCCTAAGAACAATTAAATCCATTTAGAATGAATGGTCTTCCCATTTAACTTTGTAAGGGAAACCACTCGATATACAAAATAATACGATCAGGAGTATTGGAACCTGGACACTACAATCAAACCCGGGGCTTGTGTCCAGGTGTAGTTTCCCAACTATATTTAATATAATTTAAATGTACCAGTATGGAGAAACTAAAATAATGTGTGAAAAATAAAATACAATACCGGTAACTTTAAGTTGTTACGCCCAAAACAACGCTGGAATTACATTAGTTTACATCCACTTGCAAATAAAACTCACTGAGGGTTTGGGGGCGGAACCTCCGACGAACAAAGCGAGTCGCCATATAAATAACCACACGACAGTCTCATATGTGATGTAATGTATGTACTAGTCTACCTTTGTCGGGTGTACACTCAAACAGCTTATGTGACATATACTTTTCAGGGTCAAGTATAAATAACATCTGCTCTTCAGGATCAGAAACAAACAACTCATTAAGGCAGCCGCCTTGGTCAGCGAGAAAGTATCAATCGTTATCAGGCCAAACGACTTAAAATGTCGTTTTCTGGAACGACTTCTCTATTTTGTTAAGCTTATACTCCCTTTCGACCTTCATCTACAACCACTATTTGTCATGTCAATAAAAAAGTGGGTAAAGACAGCTACGAAACTTCTTTATCTCAAGGTAAAGAGGAAAGCTTGCGGTTAGTTCTTAAATATCTTAAAATTTTCTCTTGTAAGCCTATCATAAAATTACTTTATTTGTTAAAGGAAGAATTCATCTAGAGCCCTTTTTCATCAAGCCTAGTCTCATAGCTCCGAAAACAGTCTTAAAAAGTTGTTGAAAATAAACTAATATAACATTTTCACATTTTTTAAATATATTAGTAAAACTCATAGGCTTGTTAAAGAAAAAGAGCCCTTTTGGAATCTTTCGTCTTTAATTTTTGGCGTGAACCATATTTTGAAATAACGCATCGTAGAATTAAATATTCCGTTAAAACTGAACGTTTGCGAGTCCATTTATCACTCACCGAAACATTCTTGTAGCTAAACAAGCACTTGTTGACCTCTAGATGTTTTCTCACAGCATTTTACTATTACTATTATTATTATCACTATCATTTTAAAATACTTATGCTTTTATTACTCTTAAATTATTTATCTACTATTTTTATCATCTAACATTAATAATTATGTCCTATTTTTTTGTAATTGCTCATCGGTATGTATCATTATTTAGCTATTATTGATTATTTTATTTTGTTACTATAATATGTGCTAGTAAAAAGGTACTTGTTTACTTTTCAGTGCTGGCCTGTCATAGGTCTCACGACTGTTGGCCAACACAATAATAAATGAAAGTGAAATTATTATTTTGCCGCAGCGTCTTGTGTTAGGGATTAGAAAGGTTTCATTTAGAAGCAATTTCCCCGCCTCTTAGAGTGGCGCTAAAGTGGAAAACAATCAGGAAAAAACGCCCTCATTACATCCGACTGAGAGTCAAACCCACCTTATAATCATTATCATAAATTCAGTATATTGTGAGAGTGACACCTAAGACCATGTGACTACCAACGTGAGTGACCTATGCAATAAAAATTATATCAACCCTGCTCTCTGACTACTATGCCTAAATTTTGAACTACCAGATTCTTACAAATATCTTATAGAATAAATTGTATCTACTGAATATATTTAAAACACAACATGTGGGTAAAAAGATTTTTAAAAATAATTAAAATGTTACTAAGCTCCAATTTAATTAAAAAAACATTAAGTTTAATAATCAACAATTTTTCCAAATAAACGAAACTTGAGAGCAACTAAAAAGAACCGATATTTAACCCACTTCGATGGCCACGTGGTCTAACGCGTAACTCTCGAAGTATAGCTACTAGACTTCCGATGACGGGGGAATATATGTTCGAATCTCGGTCGGGTGTACTGAATATGTTTTTTCTTAAATGTTTTTCCAATCTCCCTCCACGCAAATATGGGTACACTTAATTGAAATACAACCTCCCTAATCTATAAAACTATTAGCGTAGCTGTTAATACATAAGAGTATCGCCCAATGTAGTGCGAAAAAACTATTTAATTAAAAAAAGTATTTTTGCTCAGTTTGGTAATTTAATTTTATATTTTTTACCTCGCTCTTAACTTGATTCACACAATACAGCAACAACTGCCTCACTAATCACTAACCTTTGATATATTTGCCATAATTGTTTTTTTAACATAATATAGTCTTAATTTAAACAGAATATTTGGAGTGCTAACAAATATCAAGAAAGGAAGAAGCTACCAAAAAATAAAAATGAAAGAGTACTTCCAGGACCAAGAAAATGGAAGACGTCCAGTTGACACCTGTCTCAGCACAGATTCACATAAGAAGAAGTATTGAAACAAAATGTACTATAATTCATAAACTATAGCACACAGTTATACAGGGTGGGGTGGAAATAATTAGACGATCCATGCTGAGGAAAGTAATGGACAACGTGCTGAGGTTTTCCTGACGTCCGGTAGAGCTCACCTGAGGGACATTATCTTCAAAAAGTGAAAAAGTGTAGTTTATAGTTTGCTTTTATTTAACTAGTAGATATTTACTTTTCAACTAAAGTATTAATTTTCAAGTTATTAATTATATAATTGTCTCAGACTCATCCTATACATAATTTATGATGCAATGTTATTAAGAGGCTGCACAAGCAAAATCATCAGTCTCAGTTTGATATCAGACAGCAAAGATAATAACTATATTTAATATAAATAAACCACGAATGAATTATGAAAAGCATCAATAATCTATTTATGATCTACGCTCTCAAGTCTTTCTATAACTAGATTAGAAAATCTCAAAATAATTAATCCTTGAACGGACTTTGTTCTTAATCACACACAAAATGACACATAGTTAATTATCTATATATTTAAATACAAGCTCCTGATATCTTAGATAATAATATTTTTGATACGTTATCTTACGATACCTTATATAAATTACTGTTTGTAGTGGTTACATTATCAAACAAGACACATGTTACTAGATTCAATAAATGTGAGGTTTTTAGATCGAATATTGTATGATTGGTTTTCTGCACGGGCATAGTCTGGCAGTAAAATGGCTATAATCACAAATTTATGGATACTTGACAGTGTAATGATAATAATAGGTGCATTTGTCTTTGTATATGTATACTTCACAGCTTATGTTTTTACATTTTGGCGAAGAAAACGTCTACCGCAATTTAGGCCATCGTTTCCATTTGGAAACATCAAGGATGTGATCCTACAAAAGACTTCAATGAGTCAAAAGTTTGCAGAAATCTACAGCCAATTCAAGCATCAGAAAGTTTGCGGGATCTATCTGATGCACCGCCCGGCCCTGTTGGTGTGTGACCCGGACATGATCAGAGACGTTCTCGTGAAAGACTTTACCCATTTCCACGACCGAGGGATCGTCGTGGACGAAGAACTCGACCCTCTGACTGCTCACCTATTCTCTCTGAGTGGCCAGCGATGGAAACAGCTCAGGACCAAGTTGACGCCAACCTTCACGTCAGGCAAGATGAAGATGATGTTCCCCGTCCTCGCCAAATGCGGGGAACAGTTGCGTGCCCTGGTGGCAGAGCACGCTGCGATAGGTGACGCGGTGGAGGTCATGGACATCGTCGCGAGGTACACCACCGACGTGATAGCCTCTTGCGCCTTCGGCGTCCATTGTCACTGTCTCGTCAACCCGGACGCCGAGTTCAGGGCGTGGGGGAGGAAGATCTTCCACGACTCGCCGTTAGGGGGTGTCAAGCGGTTCTTGTTCTTCGCGTTGCCTTCGCTCGCGTTCCGACTGAAGCTGAGGGTTTTCCCCAAGGATGTGAGCGATTACTTCCGGTTGATGGTAAGGGATACGGTGGAGTACAGGGAAGAGAACTCGGTGGAGAGGAATGACTTCATGCAGCTGTTGATAGATCTCAAGAACCACGGCATGGTGAAGGGAGACGAGACAAATAAAACGTCGAAATCATCCGAAAACGGTAAGTGGATATCACCCGCACCAGTGGGCACGTAGATAAAGGCGTCAGTCTTGTCTTGTTTAGTATGTCAATCTTTTTTTTATCGTATGGCATATATGACTGGGAGAGACATGACATTTGGTTTTAGACGCTTTATGTGTAATCTATTAGCCACTCTGGTAACACAGATTGTTGCTCAGGGTACGTAAACCTATGGAGGCTGTTTACACGTCGTACCCGCAATTAGGTGGTGGTATGATGGTCATTATGAAGTTGTAGAGCTGGGGTGAGTCTTAACCTAACTTAATTATCCAAACCCTGGTGACCGTTGTGATAATTCCCCTTAAGGGAGGGAGGAGAGGGAATACCCGATGTGCCAGTCGGGAATTGAACCCGGCACCCTCTTAGCCATGTGCACAGACCACTACACCATGAGGCCAGTTAGTTTGTCAATGACGGGAAGGTTGGGGTACGAATCCCATCAACAACGGGTACTTCTGTTAGTTTTTTTTAATATATAAATAAAAATGCCGTGAAGATACGGGTTTGCGTTTCAAAGCCAAATTAATGAAACATATACGTGTCAAGCTACGAATAATAATAATAATAATAATAATAATATCCGTACTTGGGTTATCCTGTTTGCGGAATATGTGTGCATGATTCTTCAAAATAGTACCGTAATTTTCAATAAAAGAAGTAACCCAGCAGTAAACGTGGTAGTGTGAACGGAGATGGATACGTTTTCGTCACAACCACAATAAAAAAAACTAAAAAAAGACAATAATAGGCTACACCAGGTATAGCATACTCGTGGCCCGCGGACTGCATGCGACCCTATCCTTGGTTTAGTGTGGCCCGGGGAAGAACTAATTAACAATATGTCTCGATTTTTCTTTTTATGAACGTCGAGAAAATACAACATTTTGGAATATTAATAAGCTATTTGGAAATTTGTCATAGTTTGTAGAATTCTGGCATATTATTTTGGTGTTCCAAATCTATAATCTTTCTTCAACATGAATCAATTCCCAAAAATAGTTGAACAAGAAGACTCAATAAATGTAATGTTTGGAAACGCCATAATCTAAATATGTTAACAGGTGTTTCTTCATATGAAATCAAACCAAACACCCGAGAGATAAAAATAACTTCAGCATCAGATTTAGAGCATGACACCAACACTATTATTGCAAATAAGAGGTTTCAAATTAAAAAAAAAATATATGGTTAGTCTTATTGTTTTAAATAGGGGGCTTAGTCTTTTTTTTTTTGTAATAATAAGATATTAAGATATTAAGGTCCATTCCTTTTGTCATTGTATTTAGACCACCAATGCACCCTGTCCTCTGTCTCTTCCTTCAGCTCCTAGAATTTTCTTTTTTTCTTCAAGTCATCCAATATTTGGATCAGCCTTCTTCCTAAGCTTCTATTTCCCTCAACCTTTCCTTCTATGACGTCAAGCAGAACACAGTTCCTCCTAAAGAGGTGTCGGATCCAGTTTGCTTTGTACCGAATAATCACATCCAAAATGGTTCTCTTACTTAAGGTGCGGCAGAA
Source organism: Timema podura (assembly GCA_033556935.1). Taxonomy (NCBI): domain Eukaryota; kingdom Metazoa; phylum Arthropoda; class Insecta; order Phasmatodea; family Timematidae; genus Timema; species Timema podura. The sequence continues at coordinate 37,693,751 of JAVRXN010000004.1, forward strand.
GGGAGAGCAAGTATTTTTACAATTTTTATAGAATTGGAATTTTTTGGCTAAAATAAATCAAATATTTCTCCAGTAGCAACATAGAGTTTAGTTTTCTGCACATGCTAATATCAACAGATCTTGAATATATGTCAAGGGTGTCTTGGAATTTTGTCAAAACTTTTTCTCTTTATTTAAAAAGTTTTCACAAAATTCCAGGACACCCTTTACAGATATTCAAGATCTGTTGATATTAGCATGTGCAGAAAACTAAACTCTATGTTTCTAGTGGAGACATATTTGATTTATTTTAGCCAAAAAATTCCAATTCTATAAAAATTGTAAAAATACTTGCTCTCCCTTCTGCCGCACCTTAAGAGAATGACAATATAGAATTTATTTTAAAATGTGGTCACCCTAATTGTTTTCAATGTAGAATGTGGTCGTTATTACCAAACGAGTTTGACATGCCTGGGCTGTACGATTGCTTCACAAAACAGATGTGGGGAGAAATAGTGTCATACAAGCTGCACTATATTTTTATACATACCTATGTAGGCCCCTAAAACTGTTTTACATAAATTACTACCTATGTTATAAATACATTTCATGTCAATATGAAAGAAAAGGTGGAGTATTCGACTATCCATGCATTCTTTTGTACCAACCAACCCGGTTAATTAGGAGTCCTCTGTTTTGATAAAATTAGAACTCTCTTCCGTGCCCGCATGGTATAAGCCGCTACTCTAACAGTAGACTAGAGTAGAGATGTGGTATCGAAAGAAAAGTATCGATACTGTACTCATTAAAAGTATCGGAAGAAAATATCGATACCGTACTAGTATCGATAACAGTACCGGTAGCGAAATTTTAGTCTGGATTTATTTTTTTAAAAATCTAATGATGATAATGATACTACTACTACTACTACTACTACTACTACTACTACTACTACTACTACTACTACTACTAATAATAATAATAATAATAATAAAAAAATAAAAATAATAATAATAATTATTATTATTATTATTTCAACTTTTGCATCATAATTGTTTTTCATATTTATTTAAACATTAAAAATTAGAGTGGTTTTTAATATTAAAAAAATAATTTAAAAGACGCATTTTCGCTATTCAACTTCTTAAAAAACTTCCATAATTTACTTCTGGGAGGTGCCCATTATTAACTATATTCGTCGTTTACACTCTATCAAGATAGATTATTAACCATTGACAAACAACAAAAGAAAGGATACCTTATCCTGCTTCATCTTCTTAAAAAAACGCACATAAGATTTTCTGTTTCGTCTGCCTGGAGCAACATTGAGTTGACATAGTTCATTGAACTCTACAAAAGCTTATTTTGTTTAGTTTGTGATGACCTTGCTCATTGATAAATGATGGGGTAGTAGACTGGTCACCACTTGCCCTGTCAGCCATCAGACTGTATTGATAAACAAAGATGAAAGAACAGCTATAAATTATGATGAGATAAAAGAGATTGAATGCTAGAGTCACATAAAATGAGTAAGAATTTAGAAATAGTGTAATTTGTTCTTCCTCCACAGTCCACCCTAGTAAACATTTAATCCCAGCATGAATGAAGCTAACAAAAATAAAGCTGTTTCTATCGATACCGGAGTGTTAGTACTAATATCAATAAAAGGATCAGAAAAAGTATCGAGTAAAAAAGTACTAGTATCGAAAGTAAAATATTGATATTAGTAAAGTATTGATTCTTTTTTCACATCCCTAGACTAAACTACCGATGATGGGTAGATCGGGTGTACTGAGTGTGGTTTATTCAAAATTGTTTTCCACTTTATCTCTTTACACGCAAATGCGTGTACATTTCCTCTAAATATAATCTTTCTCATCCCTAAAACGATTAGCGTAATTAGTACATGAGCGTATAACATGAACGGTGCTAAAAAATAATGTTGTTTTGTTGTAGGCCGACATTGTTTTTGTTTTATCATCTCTTGATAATCAGGACGTTCGTAACTATTTCAGATTTTGAGATTAGCAAGACCATTCTGTATCAAATTTCCTCGTCAGCAGCCCTCGAAATCCTACCTATAAACCCCCCTTCCCCCCAACATTAATATTTTACCCTTTCTACCATTTATCCACGTGTGTGGGCACATATTTGTCAGTACTATTCTGTGCTCGTCAGGAGAAACCTCCCATCTGACTGTGGACGAGATGGCCGCGCAGGCCTTCGTCTTCTTCATCGGCGGGTTCGAGACGTCTTCCACCACCATCAGCTACACCCTGTACGAAATGGCGATGAATCTCATCCTCCAGGCCAAGTTACAGGCTGAAATAGACTTCATGCTTGACATACACGGGGGGGAGATCACATACGAGGCTGTGCAAGGGATGGAGTATCTCGACAAGGTCGTTAATGGTGAGCAGGGGCATTAGCATACACAAAATAGCTAACACCTTTAGTTCAATATTCATAGGAAGGGCCTTTTATAAAATACAAACATAATTTTTTATGGTCAACATTTAATACAATTTTACTATTATTAGTGTTATTTTATTGGTATTGAAAATACGTATTAAAAGTGACAGCTACAAATTACATGACTTGACGTATGAATACGTGAAGATAGATCTAATATATTTTTTTAGTTGTCTGATAGGACCTTACAGTGAGAATTGGACTATATATATTTAGAAGGTGAGGTGATGTCTCTCCACAAGAATTCTACTCAAACCCACTTCGGTGGCCGCATGTTCTAAGGCGCTACTCTCGCAGTAGGCTAGACTGCTGATGACGATAAGATCGAGGTTCTAATCTTAATCGGGTGTACTGAAGGGTTTTTTCCAAATTGGTTTTCCACTCTCCTTCCACAAAAATGTGAGTGCACTTCCTCTAAATATAACATTCCTAATCCCTAAAACAATTAGCGTAATTAGTACATAAGCGCATAACCCGAACGGTTAGTAGGACGCGGTGGTAAAATAAATCTACTTCAGGAGCTAGAATATCACAGCAGTAGTTCATAAAAGCCGGAAGCCAAGAGCATTATAACGTTCCTGTGGGGGAGCTGTCCTGTAGTAGGAGAATAAACAGGGGAGAAGGAAAAATCAAAGATTAATACAATTTGTGTTGTAACCTCCTATTAAATTTATCATTCGATTCACAAAGATCCATTCGAATCTCCGATACCAGTTTACCTTTCTTTTCCCGGGAATTTAGGTCTTAATGATCAACCGGGATATGTGGATTTTAAAGAGAGTGGAAAATTTTCAATCTTTAAACTATTTTTACAAGACTATATACGTATGGGTTGATGAGAATAGTTTTGTGTTCATGTCAGTTAACAACAAACTCGTGTATTGTTAAAGGCTTTGTGAATATTTAACCCGAAGTGCAACATCTGATTGGTAATATCTCAGCTACCCAGGTGGTCTCTTAACTAATTTTTTTATCAGTTTCTTTTATTTATAGACAATATGACGTGAATATGTCCATGAACTTCGAATGATAAAAGTGTTCACAGGGTAAGCTACAATTTCACAAAACTAAAATTTCATTCGACAGAAATTTCTCAAATTTTACCTTATTGCTTTCTTATATACCGAAGATGACACAATGGATGTCTATTTTTAGGAATTTCGAGTTTACAATTTACAAACAGGCTACAGATCAGAGCTGTCATTACAAAATTGGTGCTACTATTAAGGGCACTGTTTGATTTATTATGTTTTTTTAACCCTCTCTGTAAACAAATATAATATAGAGGAGTAGTAAACTAAAAAAAACTAAGATACCTTCCCATCCATGCAATGTTTATCAAAGCAATCCACTTCCATGGGATAGTTGGTATGAAACTATTTATACAAAGATACATTAAATTAACTGCTCAGGATTTGAACCAAGAACACTCTAAACAATTGTTGCTATTAAAATGTTATATGACGAATGCTTTAATATAATCAATTATTACCCTTGCTACTCGCTACAGTGGCCGAACGGTCTAAGGCGTCACTCTCGTGCTAGACTAGCCTGCTGATGACGAGGAGATCGGGGTTTGAATCCCGGTCAAGTACGGTACACAGAGGGTGTTTTTTCCTAAATATTTTCCAATCTCATTCCTTGCAAATGTGGGTAGATTGTCTCTGAAATGCTTTCTTTTTCATGACTACCCCGTTATAGTAAATTCCCATATGTATATATCCTGAACGGGCAGTAAGACGCGGTGGTGATAAAAAAAATATACTTGCTTAGGATGACTATTGGGCTGTCACTATAGACTGGGCCAATACCAAACTCAATACACACACACATATATTATATATATATATATATATATATATATATATATATTCACTCACTACATTATTGTTTATGTGGCTGGTCAAATGGATAGTGAAGTGGAGGGAACTGTTCGCTAGTTGTCCCGTAAAGCGGTGTTATCTCTACTAACAATTCACGATCTGCCACTGGCCCAGCTGACAATTTAAAGTAGTGGTGGTGTAATTATTAAAATAGTTTTAATCATCACATATAATCAATTTAATATATTGAATGTACAATATTTTATTTTTGTATTACTGACAAATATTTTTATTATAAAAGCAATAATTATAAATTTAGATATGAAACTGCGATAATTAAATTCTACTTATACTTATAATATAGGGTTTGCCGACACTATCGTTTAGTTTTTCAGTTAATTTTTCTATTAACCACTATTTCTATAACTTTAATTTTGAAAACAAAGATGTGCTTTGCAATGTTTAGCCAAATTTGTAAAATTTTTGGGCATAAGTTTTCTAAAATAGCTTTTTTTTTTTTAGCACCGCTTCTCACTGCTCTTCCAGGCTAAATACGCCTATCTATTAGTTACTCTAATGGTTTCATAGGAAGGTTATATTTAAGGGGGCCGCCTTGGTACGTGAGAAAGTATCATTCGTGTTAGACCTCATGTCTTAAAATGAAAATGCTCTGTGCTGTTATCTTGAACTACAGCGTCTGTCTCTCTCTAATCTTATCCTCTTCACACTTACCCTGCCACCCCATGTCAGAAGAAGAGAAGCAAAGAAATGGAAAACTATTTCAAGGTCAAGAGGAATAATGCGCGTGGCTGATCGCCTCCCCACTCACTACACAGTCCAGCTGTCCACCTGTGTTTATCTTGTGATATTTTGCTAACTTGAGATTCTCGTGAAGGGTTCACAAACAAGCACAATCCTCTATTGATGGTTTAACTTGTCTTGAAACCTTATAATACGAACGAGTAGTAGGACGCGATGCTAAAAAAAAAAAATTGTCTTGAAGAACACACACTTTTATACATGTCACTTTTTTTTTAGGAAAATGTGAATATTAACTATACAATAATTAATCACGTGTAGACTAAATTTCTATCTTACCCTTACTTAGTTGATAGCAGGGCGTCGGAACCGAGGAGTATAAGGAGCTCTAACACACGGCCCTATACCCCCAACCCGTCTTAGATTTATTCTACCTGTGTAAATACTTATAAATATGGAAGATGTAAAAAAAAAAAAAAGCCTTCAACTAGCTTCTAAAAGCATTCACTTTTTTTTTTGTGCTAAAAATCGGGAATAATCCTCCCCCCTTCCGACCTCATCGTTGTTAATCAAACCAAAGAGGTTTTTCCTTTTAGAACTGCGTCTTACAACCCGTTCGGATTACACGCTTATGTAATAATTACTCTAATGGGTGACCATGCGGCCACCGAAGCGGGTCAAATTAGTTAACTTTTACTCTCAACTAAAATGAGATAGACTACACATTGTTATATCACCTACACTGTTTACGCCTACACAAAGCTAGAGTTTACATAAATAATAGGTTAAATGGTCATGTGTAACCTATTTTCAACAATTAATTCATTATAATTTCAGGTGCCTATTCAGGCTATCAGTAATTTCCACTGATTATTCTAGCTGATAGGGGAAGAGGAAGGAAAGTTTTGATGAAATGTACCCGTATTTGTTTAGAGAGAGGGCTACGGATAAACTACCCTTAGTAAACCTGGCCGAGAATCAAACCCCGACCTCCTTGTCACTGGCAATCTTGTTTAGCTTGATCCTTACGTTTTAAATAATTAAATCAAGTAAGAACTTATTAAAAACAATAAGAAATAAACAATATTATTAATGTTGAAACACATTGACTGTTTCATATAATATATACACACACACACACACACACACACACACACACAGTGGCGGATCCAGAAAAAAATTACAGGGGGGCACCATGATAATTTATTATTATTATTATTATTATTATTATTATTATTATTATTATTATTATTATTATTATTATTATTATTATATTGCTACCTTACATCCTTTTAAAAATCTCGTATCTGTATGTGAAAATTAATATTTAAACAAGATTTACAAAGCTATGTTGGATAAAAGCCTTTTGAGTCCAATGATAAATGCTGATAAATAATTATTTATCTTTAAGAGTTTGATTTAAGTTTTCGAGTGTGTTTTCTATCAACCATGTTTAGAACCTCTTCAGGATATATTTCAATACTTTTATTTAGACTAGGCAATGAGCCTGGCCAAATTATAGAGTCTTCCCTGACCTATTGTTCTCTAGATTTATTTCCTCAAATTGCATATTACGAAGTGACGTAAATGTTTTTGGAGATCTCCTAGAAAATAATTGTTCAACGTCAATCCAAAATTTTATAGATAGTTTACATCCTTGAAAAAAAGAACGAGTTTAAAGTGGGATAGAGATTATTGTTAACTATACGTTGTGTGAAGTAGTACATTGTGCCCCCGAAGGCTTAGTTGTGCAAAAAAGATAATTTTAAGGGCAGATAGTGACAAAACAGTAACCGTAATGAGATTACAAAAGGAGGAGTTAGGGCAGTGATTCCTAACCACGGTTCCGCGAGAATCTCCAACCTTTGTTTTTATTAATCTGACAATATTTTTTGGACAGTGTGGAGATATATAAATATAGCTCATGTACCCGAGGAAGATGAAGAGAATAGTGCCGATAGTAATATTAAAAGTGAGGTTGGTAAGAATAGTGATAACCCAAGTTCAAGTACCGGAGGACAGTAATTAGTAATAGTAAATAGAAATAGGCAATAAATAATCCTGAAATATTTTATTCAAAAGTATAAATTTATTATTATTATTATTATTATTATTATTATTATTATTATTATTATTATTATTATTATTACTCGTATTTAACAACCCTAATGATCTATATGTCTATTTTATAATTTACCCTTGTCGTACCTAATGTGTGATAAGATTTTATGAAATATTTTAAGAGTTCTTCTAAAGAAAAAAGGTTGGGAATCACTGGGTTAGGGTCGCTTTCCCACGCAGGAGGCCAAAATATTATTAATATTGGATGCCTTAGCAAGCTATTTAGCGTTCAACTTGGTTTATTTTAGGGAGACTTCAATTCAATCTATAATATATACGGATAATATAGATATATCGAGGTGAGTGCTCATAGAAACAAGAATATATAATAAGAGGGCAGGGAGAGGGGTGTTGGGTGAGGGGGTATTGTGTTTTTTTAGAGACCAAAAACAATTATAATGTATTACTTCATCAACAAAGTGGGGGTAGTTAGAGATCTTTACTTTAGTTTACTATTGGTTAGAGAGTAAACAAGACAGTGTTAAATTATTTTCCAAATTAAAACAAAATCGTAGTGAAAGATAACTCCAAATAGTTTCTGAAAGCATCCAATTTCCAAAAGTATGTCGGTGGAAGCACACTTCAAATATATTCTAGAGCAGGGGAGCACACAGAAATTATTCTAAAGGAGGATCCAAAGTATAGAAGTTACAAGTCAATAATCAATTAAATCCATTATTACTAAACAAAATACTTAACGCTATACAGACTAGACAGCGTTAAATCCAGTTGGGCATGTTCCACACTCAGGCATGGATTCAAGGGGGTGGGACTAAGGAGCTATAATCCCCCCTTTTTGAGATATTTTTCAAAAATTAAATTGACGGATTGAAGGGTGCTGTGCTTCTCTGCAGACATACGTCCAATGTGTTCGAACAACACATGTTTCACCCCGTTTACTCCGAACCTTGGCTTTCCCGCACACTACCCTCCTATCTCACCACTCCTTTGTGTAGTAAAGAGCGTGTTATTTACTATTGACTTATTTTCATATTTTAACTAAAATACAGTCACTTGAGTTAGGCATCTTTATTTTTAACAGTTCATTTTTATATTAATTTAAAAATTATACTCACAAACTAAATGTAAATTCTACAGTGAATATACCTAGAAATTAAAGCTGGCAATCAAATCGAAGGTAACATATATTTATAACCCATATAAGTTTAATCAGAAACAATTAGGTACAAAATATAATTAAAGGGCACCATTTTGAACCTTAGAATTACAAATTTTTCTCCAGGGGTGAAAAGCCCCAAGGGCACGGACCACCATTTTATTGGTTCCTAAAGGTGACCTGGTGGTCTAGGGGTAAGGTGTCAGACTTCTGTGCTGAGGGTCCGGGTTCAATCCTTGGACCCGGCACAGATTTATCTGATTGCCAAACCCTTCCTTCACCTCTGACAAGACGTGTATTATTCACAACTTGTGAATGTGAGGAATGCCAGGCCTCCACCGTGGTTCGGATCCCACGTTAAACTATAGGTCCTCCATTTCATCTCACAATCACCCTACCATTACACATTAGCTAAGTGCGTATAACCCTAACGGGTAGTAAGACGCGGTGTTTATGATCTATTGGTTCCTAAAGGTATTTCTTTTGTGGTGTAGGCACGCCCCCCCTCCCCCCTCATGACATAATCATGGATGCACCACTGCTCACACTGTATCAAGACATTGGGTTATTTTCAACCACTGCTTTAAGGTGATTTAACATTGCTAAATCGTCCCTTTGTATTTAATATTTTATTTATCCTTCATGTTCTCCAGGGGGGGCTGGGACCCACTGGACCTCCTTTGTGTGTACGCCCCTGTTCTAGAGGAATATTATTTTTAAAATTTTCTGGGAAAGGGTCACTCCAAATATATTCCAGATACAAACCATTTTAAAAAATCCATCTGACAACTCCAAATTTATTCTAAAAGCATCCTATTTTCAAAAATGTCCAGGTGAGGATCATTTCAAATAGCATTTAAATATTTACATTTTTTTTTTAAATTAGAGAAGACCACTTTAAATAGTTTCTAGAGACATCTATTTTTATTTTTCAATTAAAGGCGAGGACCACTCCAGATGGCTTCTAGAAGCATTTAAGTTAAAAAAAAATTTGTAGAAGACTTCTCCAAATAGCATTAAAATAATCTGATTTTCTAAATTTGGGGAGGAGGACATCTCCAAATAACTTTTAGGGACATCCAAGTTTCCAACATTTATTGCGAAAAGGGGCAGAGTAAGGGAGAGGTGAAGGGGGGAAGGCAACTTCTCAAAAAACTTATTTTTCGTTTGCCACCGCCGCCTCCCCCTACCACCCTTCTACACAAATAACGTTCCGCCACCAGTGGTAGCAACCAATCCGTGCAACTGGTACAAAATTATGGTGCACCCCTGAACATTTTTTTTTTAAATTTACCTACTACTGTCAACAGGAGAATTTACGGCCAAGAGGTTTACAAGGGCGAAAGTTGAGAAATAGAATTTTATAGCTAAATTTTCATAAATAAGTCTTAGACTTTAATTTTTTTTAATACAGTAGTGATGAGTTTTTATTTAACTAGATTTGCTATTCATAAAAATAGAGCCTAAAAAGACTTTTCTAAAATCTTACTGTGGACAGGGTGGACTAAGGTGCAAAAGAAACAAGCGGACACTTGGGGCACCAGTGGCTGCCATGGGTGGAATTTCGTAGCTTGCAATAACTATAGCAAATACTATTTTGATTATAGTACTTATATTTATATAAAATATATTATGTGACTGTATATACAAATACATCATTGGATGCAATTCTTGTATTGTAAATTCTACGTAACCCTTTAGGGTGAAGGTTATCTAATGTACCTAATACTATTTCTTTGTTATGGTACGCAATTAATTATAACTAATGTCAAAACTTTATAGTTCGTTTCATAACTATTCATATAGCCATTTTCCAGTGTAATGGATGGTATGGTATTGTTTACAACTTGATTAAATTATTGCAGACTTCAACAAAGACCCCAGGATTGATTTCATCATCGCCACGATGCTTGAAGGGTGGGGCGGGATGAGGGGTGGCAGAATTATTCTCCGCTTGTGACAATACATTTAGTCTGCCCCTGGCTATAGATATTTCCTTCACCATAATCAGCATGGTTTATGATAGTAGGCTGATAGTATTGATATAAGAAACCCATTATTAGAAATATATTAGGCCTAACAATTAGCACAGAAAAGTCAACAACCCCAAGAACTCCTCCCGCCCCCCCCCCCCCACACACACACACTAAGACCACACAAACATAGATATTCTATATTAGTGGTTCCCATCCTTTTCCAGTTCACAGACCCCCTCAAGCCAATGATAATTCATCGCGGCCCTCTAACCTCCCCAGCCATACATGCTGAGATAAAAACACTTACACATTTATGGTACTCTACGTAACCAATTATATATATAAATATTGTCGAACTGGAAAAAAGAGATTTTTGAGAAAATTGTGAATACCATATATTTTTATATGATGTGAAAATTCAAATAAAAGAAAATTTAAAAATACTAGGGCTTATATTTGTTTCGCGGGCCCCCACAGGTGCCTTCGCAGATCCCTAGGGACCTGCGAACCCAGGTTGGGAACTTCTATCACATTCAATCTCCGAGTGTGGTACATTTAGTAGACTTATGTCAAATATAACGTGTGGAGATTATTACTAAATTGGACAAGCAGCCAGGATATTATGAATCATGAAAATGAAATAAATACCGTATGTATGCTAGTAGCTATGTAGCTATGTTCACACAAAACTATTTGCTCCCGAAAATTTATAATGGATAACCTATTAATTTAGTTTTCCTACCCCAGACAAAGCTGACTAATCTCCAAATTTATTGGTTCCATAGCTTTGTCTTCAAGTTGGGATGAATCCAACGTTGTGGACATTTCAATGGGAGTGGACTGAGAAAGGTTTACTCTGTCCCGACAATCAGCTTTGTCCTCTCTGCCTGAAGAGAGAAAAACACCTTGTCTGAAAAAAAATAATTATTTAATTTATTGTTATCGATTATTAGTTTTTTATGGCCTACTGTAGGTATATCATGACAAAACACGTTCTAATTTGAGTTAACCATTTCTTATAGAACATTTGTGTTCACTATTATTATTATTATTATTATTAAAATAAATTTTATATATATATACTTTGTTCTATCAAATAAATGTTTCCACGGCTTTCTTTCTGTTTTTTTGCGGCGAGCACAAATTCGTAATTTTGTTTTTTCCCCTCTACGTTTGTCTTCTTTACGTGTCACGTAATCCATTTAAAAAATAAACAAGAATATGTATCACAAGCAACTAAATAAAAAATATATAATTGAAAGTATTTCAAACTTAATAGAAAACTAATTAATTACTGTGCCAAACATTGTTTGGGTCTTAATTATATTAAATGAGCAGACTATATTTTTTAACTCATCACTGATTAAATATGACGGGATTTCTGGAAGTCTGCACGGAAACTTCTCGCCTACCGAGGCGGCCCCCTTAATATTGAAAAAGCAAATTCACACTTACTCATAAATTAAATATATTGCTCAAGTTTTTTATATTGTAGAGCTGATTTTGGAACTTTTTCAGTTGAGACAACCAATCAGGCACTAAACATTGTAATAATTGCTTTAGAGTTAACCTTCACGTATCAGAACTGAATTAATATTTATTAAAATTAAATGTTATCTTGGGTGTAATAAAATTTTTGTTTTAATATATAGTTATACATATTTTAAGAAATTAAATTGTCCATTATCACTTTGTTAGTAATTAGTATACGTACAGTAAATATATACTTTTCCCTCTTATTTATCTTTATGTAATGTTTTTTTTACAGTACAAGGAATGACCAAATAAATAAATAAATAAATGTTTTATCCAAGCAACAGAATTCAAATTATGGTTCTTTACTTCACAGGACTAGCTTTATGAAACTTCAGGACGGGATTTTAACCCCGTCCTCCTGAATATAGGAGCAACACGGTAAAATGAAACTAACACCCAACCGTTGAACAGTGAACTAGATCCTGTTTTTATACTAATCAATCAGTATGTACTTACTTTGATCCATTAATAAAACGCTTCTTCCCCTTTTTCCATCCTAATTTTTTGCGGTGGGCAGATAGTCGAAGTCTAGTTTTTTCCCCTTTACGGTAGTCCCTTTTGCTTGTGTTATTGTTCATAGTAGTTTTAATTTATCGAAAATAACAATATTATTCTATTTTATTTATATATAATTATAATGGCTATCATAAGAAGGCAAAGCATACACAACTGTTCGGAAACACTTGTGTTATTGTTCATAGTAGTTTTAATTTATTGAAAATAACAATATTATTCTACTTTATTTATATATAATTATAATGGCTATCATAAGAAGGCAAAGCATACACAACTGTTCGGAAACAGAGGACCATTTTGTAAACACATTTCCAGTAAAAGCTACAATAAATATTATTTTTAATATTTTCTAATGAACACCTAAAACTTAAAAATGTGCCAGCTCACTGTGCGTTGTCTCAACTCTCAACAAGGCGAAGGCAGACATCCAACTAAAAGAGCGCATGCGCAAGGAGTCAACTGCCTTTCCTTCTTTCTCCGGCTATTCTTTACTTCCAAAGCGTAGATGGAGGATATGGCTGCGCCACTTGATGGCTGAAAAGCATTAGCTTTGACGCATCAAAACAGCAAAAGGAATTAGCAATTATCTTCACATTTTCTGTTGTGACCCTATCAAAAAATGACTTTATTTGTTTTTGAAAGGTTGTGTCTAGGATTATTTATAAGTTACCCTCGTCTCAGAACTGTGACAATATACTTAAGGCCATTTAAAGGTAATTGAAAATGAGCAAGTTTCGAGTTTTCATTAATTATTTATATACATAGATTATCAAAATGTAAGGTTGATAATAATAAATAAGCATGTTCCCCACCTTTATCTTCCTTTTGGCTTAAGTCAAGTTTGTAAAAAATTAAACACTACCTAACCATCGCGTATTTCCTGAACGTCTGCAACGCATTCCAACTCTCTGGTAGGCGGCCCCCTTAAGGGAAGTTTACCCGCGGAGAGAGTGGAAAGCCATTTTGGAAAAACTACCCTCAGTACACACGACCGAGATTCAAACCTCGATCTCCCCATCATCGGCAATCTAGTCTACTGCGATAGTAGCCCGTTAGATCACGCGGCCACTTAAACGGGTCTAAAGTAATAATAATAATAATAATATTTAGCACCGCGTCTTACTACCCGTTCGGGTTATACGCTTAAGTACTAATTACTCTAATGGATTAGGAATTGGGAGGGTTGAATTTAGAGGAAGTGAACTCGCATTTGCGTGGAAAACCATTTAGGAAAAACCACCCCCAGTTCACCCGACCGAGATTCGAACCTCTATCTCCCCGTCCTCGGCGGTCGGGCTCAACACGACTAGCGCATTAGCCAACTACGCCACCGAGGCGGGTGGTCTAAAGTAGATTTATCAAGATATTGACACATTATTTATCGATAATTTTTACCTCTACTTATTAAATACTTTCCACAGAGACGTTGCGCAAATATCCACCCATCCCGCTGCTTAACCGGGAATGTAGCAAAGACTACAAGATCCCTGGCACAGATGTAGTTCTTCAAAAAGGTATTCCGATAGTGGTTCCTATTCTGGGACTTCATCATGATCCAGAATATTATCCAGACCCGGAGAAATATGATCCTGAACGATTCACAAAGGAAGCTGTCAAAGGAAGGCCCAGGCATGCATACCTTCCATTTGGTGAGGGTCCAAGAATTTGCATAGGTGAGTGTGTGTGTGTGTGTGTGTGTGTGTGTATATATATATATTCAGTTGACTCCCGATTATCCATGGTAATGGAGGGGAGGAGTGCTGCGGATAACTCAAAACCGCAGATAATCCGCATATTTAGAAAACAAGAGTTTGTAGCACATTTAATTAAAATTAGTACTCACCTATCGTGAATGCGTCTATGAACACATAATTTTATTACCCACTCTAAGGTAAGGAAAAAAATTCATTTTAAATCAATGTACAGTAGACTCAAAATGGACACATGACTTAAAAACGTCTGAAATAGTCTTCTGCTTCATTGCGGCTGCTTCCTTTTTCCTTATCCCGCTATGTATTTTCCGGTACAAGCACAACCTCAAAAAGCCTCCTCCCCCCTTTCATGAACTTTTGTACCCTCTTCCCTAGAGATTTACTTAGTACACCAATCGGTAGCCCTGTATTCTCTATCAACGCAGCGGTTTTCAAAAATGTATCCCCTGCTGTTGGTGATGCCGCAGTTAAGCCGCAAAGAGGATAATCCACCAGCGGATAGTCGGGAGTTTACTATATATTTATTATCTATTTCTTCAAGCTTACGATCGAATTTAATCAATAAAAAGGGCCAAATAATGTGAACTATAAAAATTTAAACCAAACACAACGTCCGTAAAAATCATAGCACCAAAGATAAAATATCTGGATGAATTGATAAAATATTTGTACTATTTAGAATTTGTAAAACATTTTATATCAAAATTTACTGAGTTTTTTTGTACTCCTATTACTATAACTAGAAATTTTAAAAGCAAGTTTCAGAATGATTGTATGATATTTATTTCCATTAGTAATATACGATTTATTATTTTGATAACAACATAAATACTATGGAAGGATAATTTAGAATTTACATAGATTTTTGTGGTTGATGTTGGTATAGTACATATGTACTATATTTTTAGTATTTTTTATGATCATGGATGATATTTATCAAAAGAGAAAGCTACAAATTACATTACTTGGTGTATAAATATATAAAGGTGGTTTTTGTAACTGTCCCTACCATGCTCTTAAGATATATCTGATCCTCTTTGGAGTAGTGAAAAAGTCTGAAATATAATATTTCTTTTGACTCCCTGCATTTTTAAATATAACTGAACTATACTGTATTTGTTATATATTAGGGATGCGGTTTGGTCTAACCCAGACCAAGGTAGGTCTTGTCATGCTGCTGTCCAAGTATAACTTCTGGAAGTCGCCAAAGACTGACATTCCTCTAAAGATGAATCCCAAGACTTTCGTGTACGCCAACTTGGGTGGAATAGTTCTCCAGGTCACCCACAGAGACAAATAAAAATATAAAATTTGTGAATGATGCTTTCTAATAAATCATTACAATAGTTTTTTTTAAACTACAAACCAGTCTGAGAAAATACTTTATCAGGGATTTGCGTCAGTTACTTAGGAAGCTGATATGCCCTCCTCCTTCCCCCCCCACCCCCCCCATCAAATGAGCTATCAAAGATCTAAGTCAGGGATATTAAGCCACAGCGTCTCACTAGGTAGGTTTGGAGGGGTGTCACTAGTCAAATGTTATGAAAAAGCTTGAAAGTTAAGAATTTTGTGGAAAGTCAAGATCTTGAGTTGGGAAATTCCACGGTACTTTTGGCTATGAAAGTTCAATACCACAGACTGAAGTTTTTACGGCCTACGATTATATTTTTCAATTAAAAGAATTTAATATAAAAAGTAAATAACTACAAAGTTTTTTTAAACTTACAAATTTTGACAATCTAACTCCTAATAAATTAATTTTTAAATTATCACTTTGTCTTTTGAAATATAACAAATCATAATTATTAATTAAAGGAATATCACACAATATTAAAAATTTTAATTCGGAAATTTTTAATATATTAGTAATAGAATTTATGGAATCAATATAAATAGATTTGAGGTCTAAGTAAAATATAAAATATACAAATGTTAAGTGTGTCAAACTGTCAATATGTCCTCACTCAAACTTCGAGGTCAATAAAATATGGCACATATTTTGAATATAGGCTGAAGACCTCTGCTCTGTATACCATGGGCAAAGAAAGACCAAAGTCACACTGGGGTTTTTTATCTTTGTATTCTTCCTCACTGTCTAATATAATAGCTTATTTATTAAAATCCATTACACCTACTACCCACTCTATGTTGTTTTTTTTAATCTTTAATCTACTTCGATACCTGTTTTGGTTGTCGCACTGTCTAGTCACTCTGGCAATATACTAGACTTCCGAAGATGGGGAGATCGTGTTTCGAATTTATGTTGGTAGTAATGAGAGTGCCTTTTCCCAAATATTCTTCCACTCTTCCTCCAATCAAATATGAGTACACTTCCTCTAAATTCAACCTAGTCTCATCCCTAAGAGTATTCATAGAATTAGTACATAGGCGTATAAACCGAACAGGTAGTAAAATGGGTGAACTCAAATTGCAGAATAAAGTCCACCTGTTAGCAGGTATATAATTAGGGTCTTTAATCTCTCCACCAAAAAACTGTAAAAATTGTCAAATAAATCTTAACCCCCTTAGTTGGTCCAAGTCAAGGCCAGACTAAGGGCATTTAATTGAAATTTTACTCAAATTCTACAAGTCCAATAATATGGTGGGTAGGCCTACCGGGTATATATAAGGGATGGTTTTGTGCACTTTTCTATAGCATTTTTGTGCTTTTTTCTTGTAGAAATTTATGATTATGTGCAGTTTCCTAGTTTACTGACAATTTATTTGCTTATTTTTATTTTATTTTTTTGCATTCTGCATTTCAGTGTAAGATTAGGACTTCACCTGGAATTTTTATTCCGCAGTTCAGGTAGGGTATTACAGTGTAGTTTTTCTGCAAATTCATGTGCATCATGTAAAACGCGGTAGTAAAGCAAACTATTTAGAGAGTGATTTATCGTTATAAATTCCTAGACATCTCCAGTTTAAGAACCCCACCCCAAACCACAGCATATAGAACTCTTCACAAGATACGTTTTTTAGCAAGGCCATAGTCAGGGGGTAATGAACAAAATATACAAAATATACATAGCTTTATTTATGGTTCAAACAATATCAAAATTAAGGCACTGCAAGAGTTCTTATAGGTGTTTAATTTTTATAAATTTTTCTAGCCTCCACCAGTAATGGTGTTATGTCGCCATAAAAATCATTTCAGATAGCTTCTAGAGTTGTTTAATATTTAGAATTTTTCCTTGCCTTCAGCAGTTAGGGGGCTATGTTTCTATAAAAAACACTTTAGATATATTCTATAGGTGTTTAAATATATACATTTTTCCTAGCCTCCAACAGTTATGGTGTTATGTTGCCATAAAAAAACACATTAGAGAGCTTCTAGGTGTTTAATATTTAGAATTTTTCCTAGACTTCGACAGTTAGGGGGTTATATTGCCATAAAAAACACTTCAGAAAGCTTCTAGAACCGTTTAGAATTGAGAATTTGTTCTAGATTTCGGCAATTGGGGGATGTGCCCACCAATTCCCCCCGAAATCAATGGCTGGCTATGGCCTTTATTTTTAGGTACTGTATGACTCTGGCAAAGCAGATTGCTTCTGAAACAATGTGAAACGTTGTTTTCGGCAAATGTATTGTTTGGCAAATATAAGTAATGATTACTAGTTTATATTGAACATTGGACATTTGAGTCACTCTATCTATATTATCACATAGATGATGTCATGTTTCAAAGTAAACTAATTCATGGCCTACTCACAACTTTGAGAAGATAATATTGTTTACATAACATTTTACAAAAATGTTATCAATATATTAATTCATGAAGTGAGGTAAGTCCCACATGTTACATAACATTTTGATTTAAATAATAATTGAAACAATTATTTTGTCATTCTTTCCTAAAACTGCTCCCTTGAATGTTAACACTTTGAATAGTGTCAAAGGATGTAGAGTATAAAAAGAAAAGAAAAACTTTTGAAATTAGTTTTTTTGCTAAGACACTCATGTAATTTTATGTTTACAGAACTTAAAAATGGATAAGGACTGTCAGTAGTAAAAATATTAAAACTATTTTTTAGATTGTGAATGAACAAAAATAGTTTAATTAATATATAATCTTATAATTTAAAATCTTAAAAAATTGGACATTACTTATTGATGAGTTTACTTGCATTAACAGTCTATCAAATAGTTACAAACATATATGGTGGTAAAAAAATAATGAGATTAAAAAAAAATATTTTCGTCAGTTCTATATTTTAAAAATTGTGAAACATAAGAAGATGATTGTTTAACTATTTTTTTAGTGTTTGTACTCCTCTAATATTTATATATGTGTTTACACAAATGTACACACATATTCATTTTATTAATTATGAATAAGACTTATCTTTATTTTAAGTAGCTCCTAAATAATTTGAACAAATTAGGCATATATAGTGTTAAGTCATATACCGTACTTTCTTTTGATTAGAAACTTGTTCAAACTTAGGCAAATAGACTAAACATAACGAGAGCTATAATACCATAATGGCAATGTTAGACAGACAAATGTGTCCCATGATTATATCTTTTTAACAAAAAGTATTTTACCATAGTCCTAGTTGTACATGTTTTCACTGTTTTGATATAACGATTTATTACACCATTAAATAAATTATAAAAGTTATTTAATATTAATAATGTGTGACACATATTTAAAAAAGTATCATAGTATTAATTTATTCAGTCTTAAGATAAGAAATAAAAACAATTCCATAATACTAATACAAATAATGAAATATGTTCATGGTAAACTGCATAACTTTAATAACAGATTAGACATAACATATGTAGATAATATTAAATATAGTTATATTTATTTAATGGTAGGCCTTAATCAAATTAATAGGAATACATGAATAGCATTAAAAAATAATTCCATCCAAAAATTATACCTAGCTGATGTGATTTTTTTTTGAAATCTAGAAATTCACATTAGTGTTATTAAAAAAAATATATTTAACATCAATCTGATAAATATATGATTACAAGTAGTTGCCAAATTGACTCTCATTTGAAGTGTGATAAACCTTACTCCAGATGAGGGTTAAATTGATAGTCTGCTCTCATTACAATAAAATATATTATTGGTGTGATAACAGTGATATTATGACAAAGAACCAGGTAAACAATGAACTAAATTATTGATGCAATACAATAATTCTTCAAATACTACATCGAATGAATAAGTAAAATATATTTAATAGCAGTACCAAAGACACATTTATAAACTAATTATAGGCTAAATATAAAATTAAAATATATACATTATTACAAAAAATTAAAAATATAATACTACATCAACCTTATTTCAACAATATTTCAACTTATTTACAAGATTTTTTCCCACCATATTTATTATTAATTTCAGTCTATTATTTTAGTAAAGATATCTAAAGTCTAATTTTTTTTAGTCTTTTTTAATACCATAATGATAATATTTCATCATTTATAGAAACATAAATACATATTTCTAAATCATATGTCGTGTATGTAAATATTCATACTTAATTATACATGAAAATGTTTGCTCTTTAAATGGAGCATTTGGAGTGAGGACAAACTATACACAGAAAAAAAAAAGACACAGGCACACATGTTCCATGAAGTGTACCTCATACAAATCAAACAACTACTTCGCAAGTGTGGCAAACACTCCCCATAAAAATAGCTCGCACACCCAAGGATAATTGTTTTATTTCAGAGATTATTTATTTAATCCGATGCTCCGTTAATGAACTTAGCCATCATTAATAATAATGAGAGTAAATAACGAATTAAAATGATGGATGTTTAATATTTACATTTAAAATTTCCTTTTGAAAAGATTAGAATATCTTCACGACACACAGGCCTTGGTAGCCACATTCCAATCATTTCAAAGCAAGGGTTAACAAAATTTATATATTTAACTTTACAATTCAATTATTTAAGGTACTAGACTAATTAAACAGAACCCCTTAAACACCAGAAATCAAGGGGGCCTATAACGTTACTAGGTGGAGTTGTCCATCAGTAGGAGAAGAAACATCTGAGGAGTAAAATACAAATGGCTACCATTTACCTTTCCTTTCCTGGGTATTAACCCTTAGTTATCAACCAAATTATGTTGTTGTTTTCTGGACTTTTCAGAATAGAAAATGTCAACTTTTAAACTAATTTTACAATTATATAGGCCTATATGTTTAGTTGATAAAAAAAGGTTTTATATTCATTTCAGTACACGACAAACTACTGTTTTATTAACAGATTTATCAATTTTTAACCTAGCACAACATCTGATTGGCACTATTTTAGCGACCTAAGCAGCCCAATTAATAGTGTATGTACATAAAGTGTTAGTCCAAAAAGTGACTTGAGCGTCAATCCAAATCCCCATTTACTGTGATCACATTTTGTAATGGGAGTGCACCCATACTACATCGATTCTGTAAATATTATTTGAGAGTGGGTAACTAAATTTTAAATAATTTGTTTTAAGGCTGGTTTGAAGGGCACTCTAGTTAAAGTTTGTATTTATGCCATTTTATAGTGAAGTAATTGTTTGAACAATATAAATTAAATATTTATTAATAGATAAACTTAGTTTAATTTTCTAATAAACTCAAAAATTCTTTAAAATTCATCATGGGCATCGAGGAATTTGTCCAGGACTTTTTGTCTTAATGATTCTGATCAAATTTTCCCTAAGGGTTCGGCCAGATTGACAAGGGTGCGAGCGAGCGCGCAAGCGACTGGGTGGCCAGACTGGTGAGTGCACCAGCGAGCGCGTGATTATCAGATAGCTCTCGTTAGTTGTTGACGAGGAGGCTCTGAATCTTGGCTCAGTGAACTGAGGGGGGTTTTAACAAGTGATTTATTGTTGTGGTTTTCTCATCCTCTCTCCACGCTAATGTGATTCTTATTTGTAAAGGCCTACTTTGATAATATTGAAGTATTTTAACATATCAGTTATATATATATATATATTTATGGTTTACAAATTAAATTAGGCCGTTAGTAGCCAGTGTGATAAACCTATTGATAATAATAAAAATGTCAAAATGAGAAGTTTTCCAAGCACTCAATGAACCAACACACAATAATATTGCCTAGCGCCTGTAAACTAGATTGTACCGGGTCGAGCGCGTGTGCTTGAAAAATAGAACCAGTTCTACCTTTCAAGCTTGTGCGCTCAGTCGCTCGCTCGCTCGCTCCAGTCTGGCCACCTCTCATTACAACCACTGTGTTCTATTTTATATTTTAGTCGCTCGCCCAGTCTGGCCGTCCCCTAAGCCGTGACAGATATTAAAAAACTGTTGATATAACGAAATGTATAGAATTAAACTAAATGCATCTGCTGAAGCAATATTTAATTATTTTTTTTGACATAAAAAGCTTTAAAAATACAGACTTTAACTTGTGCTCCCTTACATCCTGATTAATTTTTGTTGTCTCAGTCTTTTCTTTTTCGTTTGGTTATTGTAATGTGTGTATAAACCCGTCTTATCCCCCCCTTCACCCTCTATTATTGAATATACATATTTACATGATATATGAATAGTAGTGGTGCTAAGCCATTTAAGGAGGGGTTGAAGACCACCAATCCAACTTTGAGCCGCCTCCCCCTCCCCCCCAAATAAAGGTCTAAGGCTAGGTGTATGTTTAACATGTTTCAAAACTTAGGGTTTTAAAAATTAAGTAAGCTTTACTTTTGGCGCTTTGATCAACACCTAAGTCGCTCAGTATTTATATAATTGTCTCAGCAATCAGATAGCCTTGAACATCAAAGGTTATCCCATTTTTTCTGGTGGTACATTGTCAACACTGAAAAACTGAGGTAATTTAATATGGCATACCAAATTTAGAAAAGTATTTACAGTTGACACTATAGATATTATAACTATTATACTGTAATAATTAAATTAACATGTTTTTAATAGAAATAATAACCTAATGTCAATATAAATGAGTTTATGAAAGCCTTCCTTGTTCTACCCCTTCTACCAGAATCACGATTAATTAACCATCAAGTAGTGAAGGAGTTTGAAACATTTGTAAAAGATTGAAAATGTTATGTGTTGCCTGTCAATTTAGGGTTAGTAATTGGACAGTTTCCAAGTATGTGTTTATTAAATAATTTAAATGCCTCAAATTTATTTTACAATTGAATTTGTGTGTATGCACACACACACACACGCACACATGCACACACACACACATTCTCATATAATATATATATATATATATATATATATATATATATATATATATATATATATATATATATATATATATATATACTGTATATATATTGTGCCCACTCAACTCAAATTCCTTCACTACTTTGGCCTGACCCTAATATGTTTGTAATAAAAATAATAACATAATCTTAAGATTTCTGTTTTGTTTATGAAAGATCCTCTTTCTCCCTCTTTAGTCCCCTCCCCTCTCTCTCTTTCATCCCTTCCCCAAAACAACTCTACAACATATGAAACAAATCAGTGTTATAATTATTATCAAACCAGCAGTTCTGCTTGTAATATTAATTGCTTTAGTAAAGAAAATTAAAAGCTAAGAAAGATTTAATTTAGATTTGCAATATACAAAGCTAATATGAAATATAACAGAACAAGAAACATTCAGTTGATAAAATGATTATAAATAGATGAGGTGATGACAGTTAATGTTATATTAAAAGATTTACACAAATAATAATATTTTTTAATGTCTTAATAATTTTCATCACCCCAACTATTTATATTCATATTTATCAATTGAATGTTTCTTGTTCTGTTATATTTCATATAAACTTTGTATATTATATAATGCATACCTTTTAATACCCTACTTGATCTGGTGCAACATTGTAAAGCAACAAGTTGATTATTTTTAATATAAATTAAATATTTCTTATCTATGAATTTGTAACACTCCTTACTAGTATGATTATAAAAGTAAAAAAAAATTTTTTTTTGTAAAAACATAGTCTCTCAGTGATTGTTAGTCTAGTTAAAACTACGCGTCCTCCAGCTTGATGCTATCAAGATGCCGTCTATTCTTGCATACTGGGTAGCATATCACCGTGTAGTAGATTAAGGTACCAACCGCGATGACGAACAATAAAATACCCACAATGCCCCACGCTGACAAGACGCTGCCGCTCCCTCTGTACCCGGATGCAGCTGAAACAAAATTTGTTATTATTTTATCGGTGATTAAAAATAAATAGAACACGTGAATATGTTCACTCAGTAAATTGAGAAGGTTTTTTTTATTCGTCTGTTAAACTATGACCTAAAATTTGTTATTATATAAGATTAGTACAAACATCCAGAAGCGTTGTCATTATTTTGTTTGGTGGCCATACAAAATTAACTTTTATATAATATTTAGCACAGTTGTCAGTTATTAGATCGACGAAAAATTAACTTTTAAGTTAGGTTTAGCAAATAAATCCCGAAGCTTCGTTACTCATTTGTTGACAGTGAGACAAAATTAACTTGTATTTGTGATTTAGCACATAAATCCAGAAGCTTCGTCATTCGTTTGTTTAGAGGCGAGTCAAAATAAACTTCTAAATAGGATTCTTCAAATAATCTAAAAGTGTCGTCATTCATTTGTTTAACTACGGCACACAATTAACTTTTACATGAGATATAGTATAAACAAATCTTATGTTTCATCATTCATTTGCTTGGCGGCTATAAAAATAACTGATATATGTGATCCTGATGGATTTTAATTTATTTATACTCCACAATTACTTATATTTAAAAAAAACTCCATGGTATCAGTCCGCAATTGAGCTATACCAAACGAGCGTCCATCACAAGTTGGCAGATATAGTTCCAACATTTAAGGATAGAGGGTGTCATGTGTTCAGCACAACTAGCCCTCCGGCCACTAAACTCAGTTTTCTAGACACGAGCCGCTACTTCTTAATTCAAGTAGCTCCTCAATAATAAAATTGTCATCACGAGGCTGAGTTGACCCTATTCCCAGCCCACTGCTTCACAGCCGGGGATTGAACCCTAGACCTCTGCATCTGTAGTCAGAAACTTTGACCCATACACCACATAGGTGGTCACTTATAATGAACACTGCTAAAAAAAATAAGACTAAAGCTGTTTTCAAATTAAGACGCCACAATATTTGTTTATTATCTCAATTACCTGCATCTTCACCCCCTATGGGGCGTTCCTTGTCTGGGGCAAGGTATCGGTAGTACCCCCCGTATCCCAGGGGGGGCCTGTTGTAAGAATAATTCTCGAGGCGTGACCTAGGGGGGCTGTTGATCTCGAACCCATCTTCACCGTGCGCCACTGAAACATTACCAACATGTTTACAACTTTTTTTTTTGCTTTTTTCCAACACAAGTGACAAAGCCTTAGGGCCAGTTTCATAGTCAGACTTAGCATGCCTAAAGTGCGAGTCGATACTAAGTACAGGACGACACCTACCTAGACCAAAATGGAATGGGCCAGTTTCGCATATGAAACTGGCCCATTCCATTCAATAACAGGTAGGTGACGTCTTGTATTTAGTATAGCGCCGCACTTGAGGCGTACTAAATCTGACTATGAAACTGGCCCTTAATCTAAGAAGTAGGAGTGGGTAATTATAGCATGGAGGAAATGTACCCACACTATTCTGGAGAGGATAGAAACAATTACTAACCAATCTCAATGTTTATTAACCGAGAAATTATATGAAAGATTAGATTCGAACCAAAAAACGTATTTAAGTGCATTTTTCTGTTTACTTCACTTGCCAACATTGAGATTGGGATCAATTCAATAGTTTTTTGTTTGTTTTATTTTTTTCATTTTTGTTGTATCTTTTAAAATATAGTAAAATGGTTTCACTGTTTTTCTGAAGATTTCAGAAAATCCCACCCTGATACGAGGTCTTGTTTGAGCTGTAATTACTACCTAAGATATACCCAAATTTTGGTTAGAAGAACATTTAGAAAACTTCAGACATATCTATTTGCTGTTAAATATAATATAATTTTACCACACCATATGTCATTTTATAGGTATTGATAACGCATATAAAAATTGACAGCAACAGATAACATGGCTTGATGTATGAATATATAAAAATTGTTTTAGTAACTTTAGTAACTAAGAGATCCTGTTCTTCCTACAAAAATCGTCCTACAGATGTAATCCTTGAGGTTAGACGGTCTTTTAAAGTGAAGCTCATATGCAATAAAACCATATCCAGTAAGATATCTTGTCGTTATTTGATAACAGACCTCCCCTTGCAACGGTGACCAAGTGAAATCTGAGCCCGAAGCCTTTGACCACTTGTCCACGGTTGAAATAAATAAAAAATAAAAAAATTATCAGGCTTAAACTCGTGATAATTGCCCTTGAGACTTTATAAGACGATTAAAATTCCCTCCTCTAGCTGGAAGTATTATTCCCATAGAAGAGGACTTAATCCAAATGGGTAAAACTGAGAAGGGTAGTTAGAAAGAAATAAACCATCATTCGCCTGGAGGGGTGATGGTGAAACCACTTTTGTAGAAAACTCTACGCCTTGTCATTTCCCCCGGACGGGATTCAAACCAGCACCCATGGACACGCGATCAAAGAGGTCAGTCTCTTTTTGTATGGTTTGTCGGAGATGGGGAGGTTGGGTCTAACATCATGGCTGGGTGTACTAAAGTGTTTTTTCTACATGATTTTCCACTCTCTCTCCAAGTAAATACGAGTACACTTACTCTCGTTTATACCTTCCTCATTCTTACCCCATTAGTGTGAATATGTGACTAACCAGGCAGAGTAGTAAGAATCGAAGAGCAAAATAATAATAACAATAATAATATGATAATAATAATGACGTGTCGGGGTTGCATAAATCTTTTGGTGAGATGAGAAGATGTTGATAGCGAGTATGAAGGTGTGAAACCAGTGGAAACAATTAAACCTTACTTAAGCCTAATTTACAAAACCCTGGTGAACATGGAAGCTATTCCAGGGGAAAATCGAACCAGGAACCCCTAAGTTAGCAGCCAGGGGGGCTCTGTCCCCTATATCACGTGGCCGGTTACAGACCAAAATTAAATTTAAAAACTTTGATAGAAAATTTCACATCCGTCCTCTCCGGCAGGGTTTTGAACTCAAGTCTTGACTAGAGATGAAAGCTTTCCATAAAAGTCTCCGCAGTGGGTTATATTTAACGGATTTAATTAGTTTTTATTATATAATTTTTTTTATTTTTTGTATGATACTACTGACCGGGAAAGACATAACATCCAGATCAGTCGCCTGTATGTTTGTAGACTATTCGCCTTTCTGGTGTCACAGAACGTTGCCCAGGGTACACCACAGGAAGTTGTCTACGCAGAGTAATGTGATCTGTCTTCTATGCGTACCCACGATAAGATGATGTGATGATAGTGAATATGGAGGTTTGAGCCAACGGGAGTCTTAAAACTAACTTAAACTTAATTTACCAACCCCTGTGGAATAACTCCTTCCAAGAGAAAGATACTCAAGGTACCAGCCGGGAATAGAACCCGGGATCCCAAGGCTCGTAGCCAGGTGCATTGACCACTAAGCCACCAGGCTGATTTACTAATATAGGTAAAAGGCTGGTTGGTGGAGGTGAGGCCTAACGCGTGTTATATATATACACACACACACACACACACACACACACACACACACACACACACACACACACACACACACACACACACACACACACACACACACACACACACACACACACACACACACACACACACACACACACACACACACACACACACACACACACACACATTATAAAGCCACCAAATAGTGGGTTGGAGGGCTGTTAACAATAACTAAAGAAAACTTCACGGCATCAGCCCGAAATCCAGCCATACCGAAAGAGCGGCCGCCATTTGTTGGAGAAGATAGTGTCAACTTCTGTGGATAGAGGGTGTCACGTAGTCAGCACAATGAATTTAACGGAAGTTCATCTCAGTTTTCTCGAACGGTGACGATACTATTTCATTCAAGTAGATTCTAATTTGTCCTTATAAGGTAATGTCCTCCCCGCTCCAGATCCAATGTTTCACATAAAATCTGTAATCACTGGGGATCGAACCCGGAACCTCTGGATCTGTAGTCAGGGCCTCTGACCAATGGACCACAAAGGCGGTCAACAAATGTTAAGTCAATCTTAAAGTCATTTTCACTATTTTAGTGATGATATACCTATTTAAAAAAAATTATAAGCAAATAATGACAATTAGAGATGATTACTTTTTCGGTAAAGTTTTCAGTTCAGAGCAATGAATCCCCGGTGAAGGGATATATTCGTTATAATATCAACGTATCTGGTTTACAGCGGATCCGAAGTTAGTGACCAGTTCAACCACCAAGCGCTGTAGTCGACACGT
This sequence comes from Timema podura, assembly GCA_033556935.1. Classification (NCBI taxonomy): domain Eukaryota; kingdom Metazoa; phylum Arthropoda; class Insecta; order Phasmatodea; family Timematidae; genus Timema; species Timema podura. The sequence goes on from JAVRXN010000004.1 coordinate 37,721,144, forward strand.
GAGTGCGAGAAGAGAACTGTTATCGCTGTTATTGGTTTGTTGTAAGTCACTTAGAAAGTTAGAATTTTTTTATTTCAGAATTTCCCGGAAAATTAAAAATAATGAAAATTGTCCGTCTCCCACCGTTTCATTCCGGTCAGTTAGGCACACTAGCGCTGAGCTAACTCTTGACGGTTTGGTTGTTGGTTACCCCTGTCTCTTCGAAGGAAGGTGTGAACGAACCACTCCTATCATTAACCATGTTTGAATTGATTGGTAAACGTGAGTGGTGCGACATGTTTACCTGTGGTGAGCTGTAACTATGTCAGTAAACACAATAAATTAGCACGGTAAATTAGTGAGAAGGTGATATATAGGATGGACAGTTATGTTCGAATTGAGAGGGAAACGCGCAAAACACTTTTAGTTGCTATTTATTTAATTTTTGAGAGTATTTTTTATTTTTAGCAATGAGTCTTAATACCCGTTAGGGTTATAAGCATATGTACTATTTACGTTGTGTTAGATACGAGTAAGTTTGAATTTAGAGAAAATATACCCATATTTGCATGTAAAGAGAATGTAAAACGATTTATTAAAAACCACAGTCAGTAGATACGACCGGGATTCTAACCCCGATCTCCCCATCTACGACAGTCTTATCTATTAAGAGAGTGACGCCTTAGAGATTAGACCACGCGATCACAGAATTGGTTCTTTTTAAATATTAACTTCAAGGGCGATGTTGTCGTAAATTGTCACCCCCCGGGCTTTTTTTTAGTGCTTCGCGTTTTACAACCCATCCTGACTATCCAAAAGAAAAAATGTGTCCACAATTGCGTGGAGGGAAAGTTAAGAGACCATCTAGGAAAAAATCACTAGAAAGTACATGCTCCTGGATTCAAACCCTGACCTCCCTGTCACCGCCCAAGTCAGACAACACAAGATTAATACCTTTATTCTCGTATCCCCAGTTTTCTTCCCACCGCATCTCACAACCCGTCCGGGCTATCCGCATTTAATTACAATAATGGTGGAAAGTTTCAGTTTTAGAGGAAATGGTTTCCCCCTATTTCTTTGAATAAATGCGGATACATTTCCTCATAAATGATACATTTCACCATTATTGTAATTAAAAGCCCAGACGGGTAGTCGGACGCGGCGGGGAAAAACACCCACCCTTCCCCTACATCCAGACGGGCTTCCAAACCCGACCTTTACGTCATCGACGAACCAAAATAAATGAGTCTTGTGTTTAGACAGTTTACCAACAGGCGCGGATTTTAACTTCACTTGAAATAAATATATATGCGAATTTTAATCTAAATTAAAACCAATTGGAATGTTGTTAATATTTCGTTACAAACATATTAAGCGAGAATTAGTTAGGCGTAGGTCTCCAGATAAAACAGTAACATTAAAGGCTTGCAACACAAGTTCTTATGAATTTACATTTCAAAATGTTTTACAAATGCACATATCTAACAGAATGAAAGAGTTACTAGATATATTTTCACGTAATGCTATGTCAAATCGTGTGATCTACAGCTGACACTTTTTATAAATACTATCAATACTTATAAAGAAAAAAAAACTCCATGGCGTCAACATGTCAAGCGAGCTATACCGACTGAGTGGTCGACGCTTGTTGGCGAAGATAGTGCTAACATTTGCGGAAAGAGGGTGCCATGTGGTGAGCACAGCGATCCCTCTGGCCTTTAATCTCGGTTTTCTAGACCAGAGCCGCTACTTTTTTATTCAAGTAGCTCCTCATTTGTCCTCACGAGGGTGAGTGCCCACAGAAAATCTGGAAGCGCTGGGGATCGAACCCGGGACTTGTGAGTATGTAGCCAGGAACTCAGATAAAGTATAGCACATAGACAGGTGTTCATACCTATAAAATAACGCTAATAATATAGTAACATATTATCAATGCTGACAGTCAAAAAATGTGTTTATATTTTCTAGAAAATTTTCCAGTGTATTTACAGTTTTTATAGCAAAACATTTTTTAACCAAAATAAATTAAATATTGCTCCAGTTGAAACAAAGAGTGTAACTTTCTTCGCATTGTGATATCAATAGTTGTTGGATATATGTCATGTCTCATGAGCATAGCGGTATTATATGACAAACTGTTTAAATGAAGAGAAAAAGTTGTCATTGATTTCTAGGACACTCTTGACAGATATATTCAAGAATTGTTAAGCTCATCATGGTAAGAAAATTAAATTCTATTTTAGTACTGACGCTCCATTTGATTTCTTTTGACAAAAAAAAATTTGTTATCTATAAAAACTGCAAAAACACTTACCTTTTGTCTCGTACCCTAAATCACCAGCCTAATCGAGCAGAGTTGGAAATAGGACTAGATTTGTTGCTGATCCAGAGTCGTAGGTGTCCGTGGTTCAATGATAGCTCTATGAGTCAGTGAATTCACGCGTCCACGACAGACTGCCTTAAAACAATGAACTTGAAATATATTGTTCTATTATTAAGTTACTTTTGAAGAAGATGACTTTGCACAAATAATTTCTTTAGATGAAGGACCATTCCAAATAACTTTAAATAGTCAATTTTTCTTATTACTTTAAATAAACAAGATTGAATGAATATTTAAAACGATGCATTTTTTTAATCGTATGGCACATTTGACCGGGAAGGATATGGCATCCGGGTTCGGTCGCCTTATGTGAAGACTATTATCCGCTCTGTTGGGGCACAAAAAGTTACCCAAGGTACTCCATGGGAGGTTTACTACACGTCGTACTCACAATGAGATGATGTGATGATAGATATTATGAAGTTGTGAAGCCGGGGTAGGTCTTAATCAAACTTAAGCCTAATTAACCAAACCCTGTAGATCATTGGGATTATTCCCTTACTGGGAAAAATACCCAAAGTACCAGCCAGGAATCGAGGCTGGAACCCCTAGGTTCAGAGCCAGGTGCTCTGACCACTAGACCACAGGGCCTATTAAAGCAGCAATGATACGCCTCCTCAATTATTTCTAAGGCATCGGTTGAAACATGTGAGACAGTGTGCCTTTTATCATCGTTTTTGGAATATAGGTTGGTGTAAACAAACAAGATAAGGATCACGTTCAGTGATAACAGGGAATATAAAACTCGCTCATTGTTGATTCTTGGAGCTCTGTTTTAGGCATTAAAATCGTTGATACGTCAAACGTTACATAATTAGAGACTTGGTGTACGCAGTTTGCAAATGCGATTGGCCCTTTTCATTTGGCTTGGAAATGCAAAGCCATGGGAACAAACGGTTATCTTCAAGAATTTTTATTGTTTTGCAATTTTCTTTTCGGAAACGGTTTGTTCAAGAACAGAAGCATGTTAATTGATCCACACTTTATATATATATATATATATATATATATATATATATATATATATATATATATATATATGTGTGTGTGTGTGTGTGTGTGTGTGTGTAAACACCTCCTCTATAATTTTAACAGTGATCAAATATCGATAAAATTGACACTTTTCAATAGAAAACTTCCGGCTTCATAACAAAAAATAAGAAAATTTAGCAATTAATAAACATCTATATATTATCTTAGAAGGGGTGTTGAAAATGTTAACATAAAATTTTCAATCGTTCTAGAGAAAACTGATATTTCCAAACGTATGATCATTCCGCAAGAGCTGTCTGGTAGCTAGCGCCATCTACAGTTTCCGTGATCCATCTGTTCTTGTTGGCGCGGAAGGATACTTTGGCCGATTGTGAATACATGCCACACCTTTCAACCTCCCACCCACCATCCCACAAAATAGGTTTTAGGCTTGCACTCGATAGGGCCAAGGGCACCGACAAGTAAGAAACAAACTCTCAGCCTTACGGGGGTTTCAATGCGCTCCTTTTGCCAGCTTGAGTCCTTCAACACTTGGCTTCGCTAGTGTCGCTGCTGGGTGATGATAGTACTGACCGCAGCGATCCTAGTGTTGAAGGACTCAAGCTGACAAAAGGAGCGCAACTATTTTATCCTGGAGGCTGAGTGTCTGGTTATATTATTTGTCTGTGGTCAAGGGCCTTAACAAGTATCTCAAACCTTTATCGGGGATCACGTGTGAAAAGGCGTCAGTCTCATATGGTTACTTTTGATAAAAAGGTAGAGATTCGAATTCACGTGTGGTGTACCATAGTGTTTCTTTATCGGTTTATTGGTCTTCCTTTCACACTAATGCAAGTACATTTTCTTTAAATTATACCTACCAAATTAGTGTTAATCTACAACCGGAGGTCCGAAAGACTAGAGAGACATGATGCACATAGACAAAAGTATTTAAATGTTTTTTAATTCCTAAATGTTCAATAATGTTTTAAGGGCACGATATGAGATGGAGAGATTTGAGGAAATTCACCAGCATTTTATTGAAATAAGGATGTAGAAAGAATTGGTGAAAATCCCGACGTATATAAACCCCCCACCCCACTGGGTTAAATATGGCCTCAAACTCTGCCTGATGACCAGCTTTGATGGCCTGGACTACGTAGTGGACTCAAATGCCAACAGTTCACCCTCTGTAGTCTATGTTTATATTTTATCACCGAGTCTTATTGCTGTTCAGGCAATACGCATATATAATAATTACTCCAAGGGAGCAGGGATGAAGAAGGAAGAATTTTAGAGGTAGTATACCCGTATTTGCGTGGAAGGAGATTGGGAAACCATTTAGGAAAAAAACCTCTCAGTAGACGCGACAGGGACTCGAACCCCAGTCTCCCCATCATCAGTAGGCCAGTCTAACAAGAGAATGGCACCTTAAACCAGCAGTTTTCAAACTGCTCTACGGGGCCCTTGGGCTCTCACCGTAGTTATCTCGGGCTTCGTGAGGCAAGTTTATAATATTCTTTATTGGTTTTTAATGAGCATTAGTAATAAGAATTGACAATTTGTTCAAATATGAATAAAGGACATTTGCCAAAGGCGCAGCCAGAACATGCGATTTTTTTTCGTTTTTCGTTTTTATACTCTTTTAATTGTAAACTTTAACCGTCGCTATTGAATGTTCATAATATTAGTGTGAATAAGTTTAGAAGAGTTCCAGCATGAGACATGGTAGAGGCGGGAAACCACTGGTACAAAGGCAACACACTTGGATCTCCGATGACGGCTCGAATCTCGGATAGATGCGTTGAAAATAGTTTTTCACATGTGATTTATCAGTGGGTTTTTTCATCCTCTCTCTACGCTAATACGGGCTCACTTCCCTTAAATCACCTCCCTCACTCCTACGCCTTAAATAAGGCCGTTGATAATCATTATTCTAAACGATGGACAACCAACGAAGTGTTATGAAAAGTATCTCTATTACGTTTGGTCTTCTGATAAACAAACATGACACAAACTTGCAAGTCTCGTGTTTATCGTAGAGTCCGTATCACTCTGTCAACAGACGTTACTTTTCGTGAAAGGTCAAACCAGCTGAGCACTAATCTGCTCAAAGCGTGGATCATAAGAGTGAACTTACGTAATCAATACGTCCCCCTTAAATACAGGACAAAGTGTGGTTGAAGGTGAAGGGTGAAAGGGAGTATATTATTAGACATAATAGAGAAGTAGTTACAGAAAACGACACAGACCATTATATTTTAAGCCGTTTGGCCTGAGCAGCGAATGATACTTTCTCGCTGACCGAGCCGAACACCTTAATTCGCGTCCACTTCCATTTCACTTGACAGTGGCACACGTATAGACGACGTCACTTCATTGACATGCCTAGAGGATACGTCACGTTCAAATGATGTTCCCGGTAACATTTTGTGTATTCTACTAGCAATGCTAATGTCTCGCTGACTTATTAAGGTGTGTATGAGAACGTAACATGCCGTGAGTTGGAGGAATACATCTTCATCACTTGGTCGTGTCGACCTAGTTGACAGAGAAGGTGCTAGACTTGTCCAAGTGATTGGTCACCCACTGAGGTCTATTTTAGGAATACTCAGGATTGTAAATTAGGATTGCTGGCTCCAAAGGATTTGCAATCATGGAGTTTGCATCAAGGTCTTTTTTCGTGGAGTTTTCAGTCACCGAAAACTTTGTAGAGGGATTTGCGAACATCATAACCATGTTTATGTGTATACAATAATTTAGTTTAGTCTTACCTAACCTAGTCTACAAATGTTAGTCACCTGTATGTAAGAAATGTGGCAAGGACCTCGCGAGAGTTTAGTTGCGCTCCTAGAGCCAGATTTAGTCCTTGCCTCCTTGGATACTGGGGAGTGCTAGTTGCGCTCCTAGAGCCAGGTTTAGTCCTTGCCTCCTTGGATACTGGGGAGTGTTAGTTGCGCTCCTAGAGGCAGGTTTAGACCTTGCCTCCTTGGATACTGGGGAGTGTTAGTTGCGCTCCTAGAGCCAGGTTTAGTCCTTGCCTCCTTGGATACTGGGGAGTGTTAGTTGCGCTCCTAGAGCCAGGTTTAGACCTTGCCTCCTTGGATACTGGGGAGTGTTAGTTGCGCTCCTAGAGCCAGGTTTAGACCTTGCCTCCTTGGATACTGGGGAGTGCTAGTTGCGCTCCTAGAGCCAGGTTTAGTCCTTGCCTCCTTGGACACTGGGGAGTGCTAGTTGCGCTCCTAGAGCCAGGTTTAGTCCTTGCCTCCTTGGACACTGGGGAGTGCTAGTTGCGCTCCTAGAGCCAGGTTTAGTCCTTGCCTCCTTGGATACTGGGGAGTGTTAGTTGCGCTCCTAGAGCCAGGTTTAGTCCTTGCCTCCTTGGATACTGGGGAGTGCTAGTTGCGCTCCTAGAGCCAGGTTTAGTCCTTGCTTCCTTGGGCACTGGGGAGTTTAGTTGCGCTCCTAGAGCCAGGTTTAGTCCTTGCCTCCTTGAATACTGGGGAGTGTTAGTTGCGCTCCTAGAGCCAGGTTTAGTCCTTGCCTCCTTGGACACTGGGGAGTGCTAGTTGCGCTCCTAGATCCAGGTTTAGTCCTTGCCTCCTTGGATACTGGGGAGTGTTAGTTGCGCTCTTAGAGCCAGGTTTAGTCCTTGCCTCCTTGGATACTGGGGAGTGTTAGTTGTGCTCCTAGAGCCAGGTTTAGACCTTGCCTCCTTGGATACTGGGGAGTGTTAGTTGCGCTCCTAGAGCCAGGTTTAGACCTTGCCTCCTTGGATACTGGGGAGTGCTAGTTGCGCTCCTAGAGCCAGGTTTAGTCCTTGCCTCCTTGGACACTGGGGAGTGCTAGTTGCGCTCCTAGAGCCAGGTTTAGTCCTTGCCTCCTTGGACACTGGGGAGTGCTAGTTGCGCTCCTAGAGCCAGGTTTAGTCCTTGCCTCCTTGGATACAGGGGAGTGTTAGTTGCGCTCCTAGAGCCAGGTTTAGTCCTTGCCTCCTTGGATACTGGGGAGTGCTAGTTGCGCTCCTAGAGCCAGGTTTAGTCCTTGCCTCCTTGGATACTGGGGAGTGCTAGTTGCGCTCCTAGAGCCAGGTTTAGTCCTTTCCTTCTTGGGCACTGGGGAGTGCTAGTTGCAGTTCTCAGTGATGACTGATAACAGCACTTCCAAGTGAAACAACTCACTTTCAAATAGTTGTAAAGGGTTGGGGATCCCAACACAATAGTTCAATTACCAGCAAACACGCTCTCTCCCCTTTCCCCCCTCCTTAGCTCACAACCCTTACCACCTTTCCAAGAACCAACCTTTTCGACAGTATTTGAAGATTATTTACAACTAGACAATTTGAAAAAAATTCATTTGAACAACAAAAAAAAAACACGATTGTATTCTGCGTGTTATTTGTAATTTGGAGTCTGAGTAGGCTTGTTTGAAGGGGGTTGGGTTTTTTTTGAAGAGAGGTGGGGCCACTCCCTGAACCTATTTGTGGGACACTAGAAGGCAATTTTTGGAACTGTTTTTAAAATATATCTTGTTGCCACAATCACGAAACCAAAAATATAATATTTCTATTAAGAGGGAGTAAAGATGGATTGGAAGGGCTGAATAAAGCGCAAAAATATTGCCTATTTTTGGCTCAGTTTCCGGGATTATGAAACATCGCAGAAGTGTGTGGTATTTTTTATCTTGTAAATCAAATAAAGTTCTATGTTTTTATTGGAAGATATTTGAATATATCTTAGTAATTAATTTAGTAAATTGATTCAAAGTTGGCACTTTTTCCCTTGTGAGTAGGATCAAATTTCTTCCTATACAATCACAGAGCTTAAGCTAAAATAAAGGTACGTATTTTTTTCCAATTGATAAACCTAATGGAATTATCGTAATTAATGGTATACAATTGTATAAAATAGTTCAGCGATGTCCTGCTAGGATCTCTACGATCGAATACCTACCCCCACCATACACACCTTTCAACTCACCCCTCAGATTTTGTCACCAGCTCTCTTTCTTTGGCCTTGACAGGTACTATTCACGATGCAGGTAGAAACAGATTAACACCCCCTTCTACCTTCTCCCTCCCCCCCTCAGGCCATCCTAATATATCTCGGACTGGGCGCACTTGAGACAAAATAATATTGGTCTTTTCTTACACATCTCGCCTTGTTTGTTTTGAATCGATGCTTTCAACTCTGAATAAGAGTACATGGCATCAAGTTTAAAATATAACTGTAGAGTAAATAATCATTTACACGCACTTTCAAATAATGTTAGTCGTAGTGGTTTTATTTAAACTTTCAAATATTTAATTAGTATAATTATATCGTCGCATAAACTGTTGTAATAAAACTGTTTATATTTAAAAATATATAATACTAGTGTTGAATATGAAAAATTACTAATTATTTTCAACGCAATAAAAACATTATAGGTCTACTAAAATAAAAAAGTTATTTTTCATTTATGTATGTGCATTTTTATAAATCATACCAAGTGGTGAAATATTGATTTGACAAAAAATTGTTATAATCCATTACAACCATGTCTGAAGAAAGTTCAACTTCAATCCAGAAAGATACTTTATCACCTAAACAAAGCAAACATTCGTCTCGCTTCACTGTTAAAAAATCAAAACGTTTAAAACTATCAGGAAAGCCGAAGAAAAGACGATTACCGGACCAACTTGTTGAGTACTGGAGAAATAAACAGTAAGTAATGATTTTATGTTATTGTTGGAAAATGTGTCATATAATCTAAAATGAATTTGATAACTTAACTTTTTACTTCATCGAACCCGCCTCTGTGACTGAGTGGTCTAACGCGTCAGTCTCGTGTTGGACTTGGCTGCCGAGGATCGAGGTTCGAATCTCGCTCGGGTGAACTGAGGATGGTTTTTTCTAAATGGTTTTCCACTCTCCCTCTACGAAAATGCGGGCTCACTTCCTATAATATCATCCTACCACATCCTTAACCCATTAGAGTAATTAGTACTTAAGTGTATAGCCCGAACGGGTAGTAAGACGCGGTGCAAAAAAAAAAACTTCATCGAGATCACTAGGAGAGAAAGTACCTATTGTTATAGTAAAAAAATCTAACTTGAAATTTTGATGAATGTCGATGTTTCATGACCCCCTGAATCCGAAAAAGTTATTTTGCAATGCCGTCTGTGTGTGTGTGTGTGTGTGTGTGTGTGTCTGTCTGTCTGTGTGTCTGTGTCTGTCTGTGTGTGTCTGTGTGTCTGTGTGTCTGTGTTTGTCTGTGTGTGTGTTTGCCTGTGTGTCTGTGTGTGTTTGTCTGTGTGTCTGTGTGTCTGTGTGTGTTTGTCTGTGTGTCTGTGTGTCTGTGTCTGTATGTGTGTCTGTCTGTGTGTCTGTCTGTGTGTCTGTGTGTCTGTCTGTGTGTCTGTGTCTGTCTGTGTGTCTGTCTGTGTGTCTGTCTGTGTGTCTGTGTCTGTCTGTGTCTGTCTGTGTGTCTGTGTCTGTCTGTGTGTCTGTGTGTCTGTGTGTCTGTGTCTGTCTGTGTGTCTGTGTGTGTCTGTGTGTGTCTGTGTGTGTCTGTGTGTGTCTGTTTGTGTGTGTTTGTGTGTGTCTGTGTGTGTCTGTGTGTGTCTGTGTGTCTGTGTGTCTGTCTCTGTCTCTGTCTCTGTCTCTCTCTCTGTCTGTCTGTCTGTCTGTCTGTTACTGGGGCTAGAGCCGAAACCTTTTTACCGATAGGACTGAAACTTCGTACATAAGATTTTCATAAGGTTTTACAGAGGGTTTTTTGTAATGAGTTATCTACCTCTAAAATTAAGGGTAGTTTACTGAAGGAATAAACAACAAAAAGTAGATTTTCTCTAAATTGGCTCTAACGATTTTCATCTAAAATTGTCTTCCTCGATGGTCTAGTAGTTAGCATGCTCGGTTCTGGACCCAAGGTTCGCGGGTTCAATTCCGCCCGAGGGCGATGGATTTTTAGGGTGGGAAAATTCGTAGCATGCCTTCCTTCGGAAGGGAAGTAAAGCCGTGGGTCCCGTGTCGTTAATTCCGACACGTTAAGGGTGTTTAGCCCAAAATTAATATAATAATTATATATATATATATTATTAGGTCTTCTAAAACCAAACTTGGATCAGTGTATTAAATATAGATTAAATGTATATTTTGAGCACAGTGTTTACTCAAAGTTTGAGATTTTGCCATCTAAAGCAACAATTTTTAGAAAAATCAAATGATGCAAAGATTTCATATTTGGTATGTTAGAAGTACTTGAAGAAGTTTATTAAAAGAAATAAATATTATTTCAATGAACCTTCAATAAATAGCGTAAAAAATTGCCAAATAAATGAAATATTCAATTAATTAATTTATATACTTAAGCCTATCTAATAAATGGGGGAAGTAAATCCACGCAAATTCTAGTTCACTTCCTCTATATTCAACTTCCTAATTACTTACCCATTAGCGTAATTAGTACTTAAGCGTACAACACTAATGGGTAGTAAGACGCGGTGCTAAGTATGTTATAAATAAGTCTAACAATACATTTTCTGGAGTCAAATGTACTATGTATCATAGCACAGCAACTTGCAGTAGGGCCAAGAACTGATACAGATTATTTTGGTCAATATACATTAATAATACCATGAGCCAGTGATAAAATGTATTTCCGTTTTTTTTACTTTATTTCTTTCCTTTCTTCCATGTCTCGTTAATGGAAATGGCCGATAAATGATTTTTTAAACTCTAATTGTGGCGTTAGTTTTATATCGATGAATAATGAAATATAACCATATTTGAATAAAATGTTCTGTTTTGCGATGTTGAATTCTATATTTATTTTCGTAGGAGAATGGCTTCTAAGTAGTGGGGAATGAGGAAGGGTCTGTTTGAAAAAGCCCACCTATCCATAATATTTTGGTGACAAAAATAAAATGAATTGCGCTGATTTCAGTTATTCGTACCGGTAAGCAGGCAGACAAGTGCAGCAGTCTCATTTAGTCTAGCTTATACCACTAATAAGGAGTCGATTTGATCCCGGCCGGGCGTACTGGAGGTAGAGATGAAAATTTTCCGCAGTGGCAGATTGTGGTAGAGAGGTTGAATTTTAGAGGTGGCACCTAGACCCTATTATATATACATAAAGTCATCAAATAGTATGTTGAGAGAAGAGTGGGTTGATAAGGAAGGGGTGATGGGGGCACTAGGGTCTGTAGGGGTCACGGAGGGGGGGGGGGATAGAGGACACGAAGCAGGGGTTTTTAGGAGTATATAGTGTGTACTTTGAAAAGGGGGAGGGGGGACAAATGCTGTTAGCAAATAATCGTACCAACCATAAATTTATTTTAACTATCTTACTGTTGATAAACTGAAAATAGAATTCAAACCACCAATTCAGTAACACGCCTCTTCAATCCTATCCTTTTCCCTCAAAGTCATATCCCGAATACTTCCTAACCCTCTCTTTTCACCCTGTCAAGCTCCACCCAATTATAGATTAATATTTTCTGAAAAATTTTCCTATCGTTGATTCCCAGGGATAAGGGATTGCATTCGTGAAGGATTGATCATAATATCGATGTATTTTTATATCTGATCTAGAGCAGACCCAACGTAAGTGACACTTTCAACCACCAAGCGCTGTAGTCGATACGTGAGTGCGAGGAGAGAGCTGAAATAGCTGTAATTACTTTATTTTGAACTCTTTAAAATAGTTGGATTTTTTTCCAGAATCAAATAATTGAAAATTTTCCGAAACGTTAAATTATATTTATATTATATTTAGTTGAACATTTTTCAGGTCGGAAGAAACCACAGGACCATCCATTCCAAATGAAACGATTAAACAATTTGAAACAGATGAGGAGGTTCAAATTTCTGGTCAAATTGATCAAATAAAAAATAGTGTTGACCATAACAAAAGTTATTTGGTCGAGTGTGTCGCTCCTCCCAAAGAGAGAGATGATGAGTGGCACAGTGAAGAGAAAACTGATAGTGCAGACAATGAAGATATTTTTTTTGTACATACATCCTGTTCTCAGCAAATAGAGAACGTGCATAAAATCACTGGCCGGAGAATAGTAGACATAACACATTTCATAGTGAAAATGCAAGAATTAAATGATCATGGTCCGATTGGCTGTAATCTTAGCAACATGTTTGTAGTTCGTGAAAAGAGGCGCGGCTATAAAAGCGTACTTATTTTTAAATGTCTAATGTGTAATATTGAGTGCCAAGTTGAGACCGAGCCTCGAAATGAACAGGTCATGGACATAAATACTGCAGCCGTTGCAGGCTCTATTTCTGCAGGTGCTGGTTATGCACAACTTGCTGAAATTACTTCAGCCATGAATATACCTACGTTAGCTGCAAATACATATTCAAACTATCAAGACAGTGTTTTTGATGGATTTGAAAAATCTGCGCTAGCGGAAATGGCCAAATCCGCGGAAGAGGAAGCAAAAATAGCTATTCAACATGGGGAGGTTGACAGGAATGGAACACCAATCCTCACCGTTGTAGCAGATGGAAGTTGGCCCAAACGTTCCTTTGGAAAAAACTACAGTTCGCTCTCTGGTGTGGTAAGTTCGAGCTGCAAAAATATACATAATAATGTAGGATAATGTGTTAGTTATTTTGTGAATGGGAATTGTTTGTGTATACACTTAAACTTACAATATCACCAAATTTATCAAGATTAATAGTATGCAAATCTTTTTGCTGCTTCTCTCTAAATTATAAAGCTATAAACCATAAACAAATACTTCAAAGAAACAAAAAATATTTTTAAAACATTTCCATAGCATGTGATGTTTGTAGGCAGATTATTTTTTTACTAAGAAATGTTGTAGAGTAACGAACAGTGTCCTTGAATTGACCTTAGCTAATTTGAGTAATCAATGTTAATCTAAACCAGTTGGGAGAATTATATTTCCCCATTTTGTTAAAATAATTAAAACTTGTAGTGAAGAGTTATTCCAGTATTTCACACAACACAAAGTGGTTTATGCTCCAATGCTATTTACATAATACAATATTATACAGGATATCTGTTTAAATGTGCTGTAATGCTTTTGGTTAGTGAATTTTACATTCGCAAAATAGAAAATATTACTTATGATTGGTAAAGATCTTGGGGAAACCCATCTATTCTCTTTAGATGACTAGACTTCTCTGATTCGCCTCTTTTTAGTGTAGATATGTACATTGCAAAAGATTATTGTAATAAAACTCCCGTGATTAATGCATAATTCTATTTTTTAGGCTGCCATTGTTGGATTATACACTGGAAAGGTTATTTTTCTGGGATGGAGAAACAAATATTGTACTTTGTGTAATAGAGCAAAGAATGCAGGAATACCAGTAAAAACACACACATGTTATAGAAACTTTTCTGCGAGTTCCACAAGCATGGAAGCAGATGTCATAGTGGATGGTTTTTTGAATAGTGAAGCAATGTATGGAGTAAAATATGGCGTTCTTGTTGCGGATGGGGATTCCAGTGTGTATTCGAAGATCCTACAAGCAAGACCTTATGATGGCCTAACTGTAGAAAAAGTTGAGTGCACTAACCATCTTCTTCGCAACTATGGAAACAAATTGAGAGATGTAGTTAGAAACGGCAAACTAGGTAACATAATGCTGAGACAAAAAATAGCAGCAAACATTGTTAGACTTAGGAATGCTGTTACAAAAGCTGCAGAATACAGGTCAAAGCAAGGGGATCTAAACAACCAAGAAAAATTAAATGAACTCAAAAAGGATTTGCTGAATTCTCCAAGTCACATATTTGGAGAACACCTTAATTGTAAAGATCGTGGCTACTTTTGTAATGGCCCAAAACAAGAGGACGTTAATCTAGTGCCTAGGTTAACTGAAGAAGGATTGTACATTGTCCTTCAAAAACTTGTTAGTGGTCTTGCTGTGCACTGCCGAAGTTTATTGAGGCACTTGAACAGTAATATTGTGGAACAATTTTTTTCCATCGTAGCGAAGTTTATAGGTGGGAAACGAATAAATTATACACAAAGACGTTCCTACCAGGGGAGATGCACAGCCGCTGTTGTGTCACATAACACGCACACACCAATGTATGTGCTGCACAAAACATTATTTGATAAACAAAGTCCAGGAAAATTTACAAAATTATATGAAGTCCGTCGTCTAAAAGTACTGCAGAACCGTAAAAATAGCACAACGAGACGGAGAAGAAAGTTATTTCCAACAACAGAAATACCTGACAAAGATTATGGGTCTCACGCAGAAAAACCTGATCTTCCACATGATATATTTGAAGAAAAGAAAAAACAATTTCTGGATTCTTTAAAAAGATCAGTGAAAGAAATTCAAGAATTTGAGAGGGCAACAGTTCTTCAAAGAAAATGTGGAATGTGGATGGAAGAAAGGCGGAAACTCCTAACAGCATCAGTTTTTGGAACAGTGTGTTGTAGGCGGCCTTATACAAGCTGTCAGACATTAGTAAAAGCTTTACTTTACACCGATTTTGATTCAATGTCTTTAAAATATGGGCGAGATCATGAAAGCGATGCTCTCCAAGCTATGGAAAAAGTTATAGGGAGTAAAATTAAAGAATGTGGTCTATTCATTGATCACACTCATCAATATTTGGGAGCAACACCTGATGGGCTTGTGGGAGATAGTGCCATCGTTGAGGTCAAGTGTCCAGCTTCTGCAAAAGAGCTTACTCCTGAACAAGCAATTTTGTCAAGGAAAGTTACATTTTGGAATTTAAGTAAAGACAAAAAAGTGATAGTTGATGTCAACAAAAAACACAAGCATTACTTTCAAATCCAAGGTCAATTGCATATAACAAAAAAAGACATTTGTTACTATGGAGTTTGGACCCCACTTGGAATAAAAGTTGAAGCTATCTGCCGCGATGATCAATTTTGGAATAATGAAATGGAAGAAAAACTTAAGAAATTTTACATGGATTGTGTAGTTCCAGAACTTGTAGATTCACGTCAACGTCGCTCAATGCCTATTCGTGACCCTATATATGTGCTACAATCACAAGAACAAAATCAGAGAAAACGAAAACTTTCTTTGGAAAACACGTTTAGAAATAAAAAACCTAAAGAAAGATTGCTTTAATTACGTAAAGATTGCTTTAATTACGTAAAGATTGCATGTAAAATACTGTATATATGTTATATTACTGTATATAATGCTACTTTTTATTAATACTTTTCCTTCACAACTGATTTTTTATATTACTTTGTGATATTTATTTATTTTACAGCATAATCAATCATTTAAAACAAATGTTTATGGGCTTGGACTGAGTTGAAGAAATAACTTATAAAAAACCATTCCCAAACAAAATCAACCCTGATTGAATTGGCTGGAGTTAGGAATTAACGGTCAGGTCTATAAATATGCCTCAAATTCTCGTCCAGATCAATATTTCTTCATTTTTCCCATATGACGGCTATTTCAACTAAAACCGAAATGTCGGAAGTTATTTCTTCAACGCGGCTAACACCCGCTTCGTTTAAATCAACCCCAGGCCACGGAAGCCACTAAAATAATATATTATTGATAAATTTTATTTAAAATTATATTTGTTCATACAACCATAGTTATTGCAGTTATAGCAGATGATGATTGCATTGAACTATTAACTTTATCAGGGTTTATGGTAATATTTTTTGAAATAAAAATTAAATAGTTTTGATTTGTTTTACCTATTTATATATTGACTCTACTTTTTGCTGTTGGTATTGAAATTGATTTAAATTCTATGGCTAGTTGGGTTGAAATTATTTTATAATAAACTTAGTGTTGGGTCAGTTTTGGTTTGTCTGTTCACTCTTTGTTCCTTTTCAATAGATATATAGACTCATATTTGTTTAAAAAGAGTGTGGTATTAAAATGTTCTAAAATTGTTTTATTATTACTATAGGGTGATTCACTCGTGACTGAACACTAATTCTACATCACACAATTAGGAGTGTCGGGCTATTATGTGTCTGGACGCTGTCGGTGGGCACGTCCAGAATCTTCTATGATACAATCCTACTTGCCATGAGGAAAGCGAAGTTTATGACTTTCCAATCATGAGTTTAAAAAATAAATGTACAGTCCCGAATGAATCACCCTACATTATGTGTGGCTGTCTATAGAAGAAACACCGTACTAGAATAGCATCTGACAGCTATAAACGTTACTTAAATTATTATCATGTGTCCATACGTCATGTGATCTAAAGCTGTAACTTTTGATAGGTATTATCAATAACTATCAACTTATACTAATAATATAGTTGAACATTTCAATGTTTACCACAAAAATATGTTTGTATTTTTTAAAAGTTCCTTCTTAGTGTTCTTACTGTACTCAAAACCTTGTGTACAGACTACAGAAACACTTTACCACGGTACGTGCACCACATGTAAGTTAAAAATAATATAATAGGAAACAGATTATTTCTTTATTTTAGAATAAGGTTTCTGCCAATACCTACAAAATACCAAAAATTAAAATTTACCTATATAATATGTTACGGTTTGTCCATAAGAGTCATTTAAAGAAACACCGTGAATCCGAACAATGTACTACGCCAAATTCAAGGCATGTTTATAGAACCAAAGTTTAGTTTTCATTCAAATATAACTAAAAACTATCAACTATACGCGGAAATCGAGCCGGGGAGTTTGGTTTCGTTACCTACTTTAGAGCTGTCAGAAAATGCCACCGATGACTTGGAGTCAAGCGTTTGTTTGGCCCCTTTTACAGTTTCCTTTGTATATTATTGGATATTCGCAATACACATATTGCTAAGAATACGGTCGTTCACTTAGTATTAATATAAATATAAAATAAAAACGACATCTCACTTTAATAGAGCCCTTGACATTTGGCTAAACTTATTGTTTTTAAATACATTAAATAGGTACCAATTGAACGACCGCAACCCAAACTAAACTAAAATATCAATATGTTGTGTAATAAATAATTTTAGTGTGTTGTCAACTTTTTATAATAGGCCTACAAATATTGGGATGAATCATGTAAGTCGTTTTTCCTCCACGTCTTACTGCTCATTTGGGTTATACGCGTTAATTTACACTAATAGGATAGTGTTGAAAAAGATAGAATTGAGACAAAATTTTACTGGATTTGCATGGAGGAAGAGAAACCACTCATAAAAACCCACTCTTAGTACACCCAGCTGTAGTTTGAACCTCTCTTTCTCCACGTCACTTGCAAACCTGACTAGGTGAGTTTGATATTCTGTCTGCGTGCCAACCGGTATGGAACTGTGACGCTTCGTTTCTACATAAAAAATAAATGCAAAATAAATGCAAAATAAATGCAAATAAATTTATAAAATTTAAATCCAAAAGTGATATTACATTAACTTGGGTTTATCATGTGTATATGCTAATTATTCTGAACGGATACTAAAACATACTTCTTTTTACTGCTACTAAACTATGGCATTACAAGTATGGGCTAAAAACAACTTTAACTACAGTCCAGTTTCAATAGAAAGGGCCTACCTTACCTGACAACTAGAAACTATACTAGATCTATCTACTTACCCTGTATTGATAAGTCAAGCCGTATGATCTACAGCTGTCACTATATATATATACATCATCAATAACTATAAAATAACGCTAAAAATATAGTAAAATGGCAGAAAAATGTATTTTATTACTAAAAAGCTCTCTCAAATAATATAGTAAAATGTTATCAATGTCGATCGTAAGAAAACATGTTTGAATTTTCTATACTGTTTTTCTAACCAAAATCGGGGTATACTTACTCTACATAACACCCAAAAAGATTGAACTGGGAAGATGGGAATAAAATAAGTAAACCCGAAACAAAGGTTCGCGAACGTTTGTCTTCTGCATCCTAAATGTTTTTAGGAATGTTTAGGAATGTTTCCATTTATTTTATTCAACTCTAATAGGTGGGCAATCCAGAAAAGGCGTCAATCTAGTCTTGTCCGGTTTGCCAGTGACGAAGAGTTCGCGATTTGAATCCCGGCAGTTTATACGTAGATGCTTTATTCTTAAATAGCCTTTCACTGTTTATTCACGTAAGTGCGTGTAAACTGCATATTAATAAATTCTACCTTCCTTACCCCGACCTCCTTTGAAAATATATTCAGATAGTTTTTACGGTTAAACAGTTGCAGGTCACGTGAAATAGCACGGAAAAGTGGCCGAATGGTCTAAGAACTTAGCCCTAAATGAAAATCTTCCATGGAATTTAATATTAAATATATATATATGAGCAGGCAAATTTCTGCAAAAACAAAATATATTGTTGCCAATTTTTTTTAGGACATGAATATTGTGATTTCTTTGGTAGATCATAGTGTTTACATTAAAAATTGAAATAAAATTTTAAATAATATAAGTAGTTTAAAATTCAAAAGAGTTAAATCTTTACCTTGTAGCTACAATTTTAATATACTAGCTACTAAAACTTTTTAACGAAACAAAATTGTGTAAAAATTATTTTTTTAAATACGATGGGATTGTCAAAACCCCAAATCTAAAATTGATACTACTTTATTAATTTGAAGCAACCGCTGTCACATGCTAGTAATTTAAAATGGGTAGTGAAAAGGTTATTCCAGGAGAGGTGCGTGAGCTAGGCTAGGCTCAGGCTGGCCCCATCAGTTCTTGACACTTTCAAGGAATCCAGAGATAAGCCGGCTGACAGCATTTTAACAGCACTGTCCACTTAACCCCTTCCTCTTTGTCCTTTTTTCCAAAGCAATGTTTCGAAATAACAATACCCCCTTCCCCCCAATGACTGGCGAAACTAGCGACACCTGTTGGTGAGCATAGCAACTATGACTCACCCCAACCCTCACTCTCCACCCCCAAAACTGAAAAGGAGCTCCACTATATCGCACACTTAAGGGGGCCGCCTTGGTACGTGAGAAAGTATCATTCGTGTTAGACCTCATGTCTTAAAATGAAAATGCTCTGTGCTGTTATCTTGAACTACAGCGTCTGTCTCTCTCTAATCTTATCCTCTTCACACTTACCCTGCCACCTCATGTCAGAAGAAGAGAAGCAAAGAAATGGAAAACTATTTCAAGGTCAAGAGGAATAATGCGCGTGGCTGATCGCCTCCCCACTCACTACACAGTCCAGCTATCCGCCTGTGTTTATCTTGTGATATTTTGCTAACTTGAGATTCTCGTGAAGGGTTCACAAACAAGCACAATCCTCTATTGATGGTTTAACTTGTCTTGAAACCTTATAATACGAACGGGTAGTAGGACGCGATGCTAAAAAAAAAATTGTCTTGAAGAACACACACTTTTATACATGTCACTTTTTTTTTAGGAAAATGTGAATATTAACTATACAATAATTAATCACGTGTAGACTAAATTTCTATCTTACCCTTACTTAGTTGATAGCAGGGCGTCGGAACCGAGGAGTATAAGGAGCTCTAACACACGGCCCTATACCCCCAACCCGTCTTAGATTTATTCTACCTGTGTAAATACTTATAAATATGAAAGATGTAAAAAAAAAAAAAAAAAAAGCCTTCAACTAGCTTCTAAAAGCATTCACTTTTTTTGTGTGCTAAAAATCGGGAATAATCCTCCCCCCTTCCGACCTCATCGTTGTTAATCAAACCAAAGAGGTTTTTCCTTTTAGAACTGCGTCTTACAACCCGTTCGGATTGCACGCTTATGTAATAATTACTCTAATGGGTGACCATGCGGCCACCGAAGCGGGTCAAATTAGTTAACTTTTACTCTCAACTAAAATGAGATAGACTACACATTGTTATATCACCTACACTGTTTACGCCTACACAAAGCTAGAGTTTACATAAATAATAGGTTAAATGGTCATGTGTAACCTATTTTCAACAATTAATTCATTTTAATTTCAGGTGCCTATTCAGGCTATCAGTAATTTCCACTGATTATTCTAGCTGATAGGGGAAGAGGAAGGAAAGTTTTGATGAAATGTACCCGTATTTGTTTAGAGAGAGGGCTACGGATAAACTACCCTTAGTAAACCTGGCCGAGAATCAAACCCCGACCTCCTTGTCACTGGCAATCTTGTTTAGCTTGATCCTTACGTTTTAAATAATTAAATCAAGTAAGAACTTATTAAAAACAATAAGAAATAAACAATATTATTAATGTTGAAACACATTGACTGTTTCATATAATAAAACACACACACACACACACACACACAGAGTGGCGGATCCAGAAAAAAATGACAGGGGGGCACCATGATAATTTATTATTATTATTATTATTATTATTATTATTATTATTATTATTATTATTATATTGCTACCTTACATCCTTTTAAAAATCTCGTATCTGTATGTGAAAATTAATATTTAAACAAGATTTACAAAGCTATGTTGGATAAAAGCCTTTTGAGTCCAATGATAAATGCTGATAAATAATTATTTATCTTTAAGAGTTTGATTTAAGTTTTCGAGTGTGTTTTCTATCAACCATGTTTAGAACCTCTTCAGGATATATTTCAATACTTTTATTTAGACTAGGCAATGAGCCTGGCCAAATTATAGAGTCTTCCCTGACCTATTGTTCTCTAGATTTATTTCCTCAAATTGCATATTACGAAGTGACGTAAATGTTTTTGGAGATCTCCTAGAAAATAATTGTTCAACGTCAATCCAAAATTTTATAGATAGTTTACATCCTTGAAAAAAAGAACGAGTTTAAAGTGGGATAGAGATTATTGTTAACTATACGTTGTGTGAAGTAGTACATTGTGCCCCCAAAGGCTTAGTTGTGCAAAAAAGATAATGTTAAGGGCAGATAGTGACAAAACAGTAACCGTAATGAGATTACAAAAGGAGGAGTTAGGGCAGTGATTCCTAACCAGGGTTCCGCGAGAATCTCCAACCTTTGTTTTTATTAATCTGACAATATTTTTTGGACAGTGTGGAGATATATAAATATAGCTCATGTACCCGAGGAAGATGAAGAGAATAGTGCCGATAGTAATATTAAAAGTGAGGTTGGTAAGAATAGTGATAACCCAAGTTCAAGTACCGGAGGACAGTAATTAGTAATAGTAAATAGAAATAGGCAATAAATAATCCTGAAATATTTTATTCAAAAGTATAAATTTATTATTATTATTATTATTATTATTATTATTATTACTCGTATTTAACAACCCTAATGATCTATATGTCTATTTTATAATTTACTCTTGTCGTACCTAATGTGTGTTTCCCCGAGATTTTATGAAATATTTTAAGAGTTCTTCTAAAGAAAAAAGGTTGGGAATCACTGGGTTAGGGTCGCTTTCCCACGCAGGAGGCCAAAATATTATTAATATTGGATGCCTTAGCAAGCTATTTAGCGTTCAACTTGGTTTATTTTAGGGGAGACTTCAATTCAATCTATAATATATACGGATAATATAGATATATCGAGGTGAGTGCTCATAGAAATAAGAATATATAATAAGAGGGCAGGGAGAGGGGTGTTGGGTGAGGGGGGGTATTGTGTTTTTTTAGAGAACAAAAACAATTATAATGTATTACTTCATCAACAAAGTGGGGGTAGTTAGAGATCTTTACTTTAGTTTACTATTGGTTAGAGAGTAAACAAGACAGTGTTAAATTATTTTCCAAATTAAAACAAAATCTTAGTGAAAGATAACTCCAAATAGTTTCTGAAAGCATCCAATTTCCAAAAGTATGTCGGTGGAAGCACACTTCAAATATATTCTAGAGCAGGGGAGCACACATAAATTATTCCAAAGGAGGATCCAAAGTATAGAAGTTACAAGTCAATAATCAATTAAATCCATTATTACTAAACAAAATACTTAACGCTATACAGACTAGACAGCGTTAAATCCAGTTGGGCATGTTCCACACTCAGGCATGGATTCAAGGGGGTGGGACTAAGGAGCTATAATCCCCCCTTTTTGAGATATTTTTCAAAAATTAAATTGACGGATTGAAGGGTGCTGTGCTTCTCTGCAGACATACGTCCAATGTGTTCGAACAACACATGTTTCACCCCGTTTACTCCGAACCCTGGCTTTCCCGCACACTCCCCTCCTATCTCACCACTCCTTTGTGTAGTAAAGAGCGTGTTATTTACTATTGACTTATTTTCATATTTTAACTAAAATACAGTCACTTGAGTTAGGCATCTTTATTTTTAACAGTTCATTTTTATATTAATTTAAAATTTATACTCACAAACTAAATGTAAATTCTACAGTGAATATACCTAGAAATTAAAGCTGGCAATCAAATCGAAGGTAACATATATTTATAACCCATATAAGTTTAATCAGAAACAATTAGGTACAAAATATAATTAAAGGGCACTATTTTGAACCTTAGAATTACAAATTTTTCTCCAGGGGTGAAAAGCCCCAAGGGCACGGACCACCATTTTATTGGTTCCTAAAGGTGACCTGGTGGTCTAGGGGTAAGGTGTCAGACTTCTGTGCTGAGGGTCCGGGGTTCAATCCTTGGACCCGGCACAGATTTATCTGATTGCCAAACCCTTCCTTCACCTCTGACAAGACGTGTATTATTCACAACTTGTGAATGTGAGGAATGCCAGGCCTCCACCGTGGTTCGGATCCCACGTTAAACTGTAGGTCCTCCATTTCATCTCACAATCACCCTACCATTACACATTAGCTAAGTGCGTATAACCCTAACGGGTAGTAAGACGCGGTGTTTATGATCTATTGGTTCCTAAAGGTATTTCTTTTGTGGTGTAGGTACGCCCCCCCTCCCCCCTCATGACATAATCATGGATGCACCACTGCTCACACTGTATCAAGACATTGGGTTATTTTCAACCACTGCTTTAAGGTGATTTAACATTGCTAAATCGTCCTTTTGTATTTAATATTTTATTTATCCTTCATGTTCTCCATGGGGGGCTGGGACCCACTGGACCTCCTTTGTGTGTACGCCCCTGTTCTAGAGGAATATTATTTTTAAAATTTTCTGGGAAAGGGTCACTCCAAATATATTCCAGATACAAATCATTTTAAAAAATCCATCTGACAACTCCAAATTTATTCTAAAAGCATCCTATTTTCAAAAATGTCCAGGTGAGGATAATTTCAAATAGCATTTAAAGATTTACATTTTTTTTTTAAATTAGAGAAGACCACTTTAAATAGTTTCTAGAGACATCTATTTTTATTTTTCAATTAAAGGCGAGGACCACTCCAGATGGCTTCTAGAAGCGTTTAAGTTAAAAAAAAATTTTTTGTAGAAGACTTCTCCAAATAGCATTAAAATAATCTGATTTTCTAAATTTGGGGAGGAGGACATCTCCAAATAACTTTTAGGGACATCCAAGTTTCCAACATTTATTGCGAAAAGGGGCAGAGTAAGGGAGAGGTGATGGGGGGAAGGCAACTTCTCAAAAAACTTATTTTTCGTTTGCCACCGCCGCCTCCCCCTTCCACCCTTCTACACAAATAACGTTCCGCCACCAGTGGTAGCAACCAATCCGTGCAACTGGTACAAAATTATGGTGCACCCCTGAACATTTTTTTTAAAATTTACATACTACTGTCAACAGGAGAATTTACGGCCAAGAGGTTTACAAGGGCGAAAGTTGAGAAATAGAATTTTATAGCTAAATTTTCATAAATAAGTCTTAGACTTTAATTTTTTTTAATACAGTAGTGATGAGTTTTTATTTAACTAGATATATATTTGCTATTCATAAAAATAGAGCCTAAAAAGACTTTTCTAAAATCTTACTGTGGACAGGGGTGGACTAAGGTGCAAAAGAAACAAGCGGACACTTGGGGCACCAGTGGCTGCCATGGGTGGAATTTCGTAGCTTGCAATAACTATAGCAAATACTATTTTGATTATAGTACTTATATTTATATAAAATATATTATGTGACTGTATATACAAATACATCATTGGATGCAATTCTTGTATTGTAAATTCTACGTAACCCTTTAGGGTGAAGGTTATCTAATGTACCTAATACTATTTCTTTGTTATGGTACGCAATTAATTATAACTAATGTAAAAACTTTATAGTTCGTTTCATAACTATTCATATAGCCATTTTCCAGTGTAATGGATGGTATGGTATTGTTTACAACTTGATTAAATTATTGCAGACTTCAACAAAGACCCCAGGATTGATTTCATCATCGCCACGATGCTTGAAGGGTGGGGCGGGATGAGGGGTGGCAGAATTATTCTCCGCTTGTGACAATACATTTAGTCTGCCCCTGGCTATAGATATTTCCTTCACCATAATCAGCATGGTTTATGATAGTAGGCTGATAGTATTGATATAAGAAACCCATTATTAGAAATATATTAGGCCTAACAATTAGCACAGAAAAGTCAACAACCCCAAGAACTTCGCCCCCACCCCCCCCCCCCCCACACACACACACACTAGACCACAAAGTATTCTATATTAGTGGTTCCCATCCTTTTCCAGTTCACAGACCCCCTCAAGCCAATGATAATTCATCGCGGCCCTCTAACCTCCCCAGCCATACATGCTGAGATAAAAACACTTACACATTTATGGTACTCTACGTAACCAATTATATATATAAATATTGTCGAACAGGAAAAAAGAGATTTTTGAGAAAATTGTGAATACCATATATTTTTATATGATGTGAAAATTCAAATAAAAGAAAATTTAAAAATACTAGGGCTTATATTTGTTTCGCGGGCCCCCACAGGTGCCTTCGCAGATCCCTAGGGACCTGCGAACCCAGGTTGGGAACTTCTATCACATTCAATCTCCGAGTGTGGTACATTTAGTAGACTTATGTCAAATATAACGTGTGGAGATTATTACTAAATTGGACTAGCGGCCAGGATATTATGGATCATGAAAATGAAATAAATACCGTATGTATGCTAGTAGCTATGTAGATATGTTCACACAAAACTATTTGCTCCCGAAAATTTATAATGGATAACCTATTAATTTAGTTTTCCTACCCCAGACAAAGCTGACTAATCTCCAAATTTATTGGTTCCATAGCTTTGTCTTCAAGTTGGGTTGAATCCAACGTTGTGGACATTTCAATGGGAGTGGACTGAGAAAGGTTTACTCTGTCCCGACAATCAGCTTTGTCCTCTCTGCCTGAAGAGAGAAAAACACCTTGTCTGAAAAAAAAAATTATTTAATTTATTGTAATCGATTATTAGTTTTTTATGGCCTACTGTAGGTATATCATGACAAAACACGTTCTAATTTGAGTTAACCGTTTCTTATAGAACATTTGTGTTCACTATTATTATTATTATTATTAAAATAAATTTTATATATATATATACTTTGTTCTATCAAATAAATGTTTCCACGGCTTTATTTCTGTTTTTTTGCGGCGAGCACAAATTCGTAATTTTTTTTTTCCCCTCTACGTTTGTCTTCTTTACGTGTCACGTAATCCATTTAAAAAATAAACAAGAATATGTATCACAAGCAACTAAATAAAAAAAATATAATTGAAAGTATTTCAAACTTAATAGAAAACTAATTAATTACTGTGCCAAACATTGTTTGGGGTCTTAATTATATTAAATGAGCAGACTATATTTTTTAACTCATCACTGATTAAATATGACGGGATTTCTGGAAGTCTGCACGGAAACTTCTCGCCTACCGAGGCGGCCCCCTTAATATTGAAAAAGCAAATTCACACTTACTCATAAATTAAATATATTGCTCAAGTTTTTTATATTGTAGAGCTGATTTTGGAACTTTTTCAGTTGAGACAACCAATCAGGCACTAAACATTGTAATAATTGCTTTAGAGTTAACCTTCACGTATCAGAACTGAATTAATATTTATTAAAATTAAATGTTATCTTGGGTGTAATAAAAATTTTGTTTTAATATATAGTTATACATATTTTAAGAAATTAAATTGTCCATTATCACTTTGTTAGTAATTAGTATACGTACAGTAAATATATACTTTTCCCTCTTATTTATCTTTATGTAATGTTTTTTTTACATTACAAGGAATGACCAAATAAATAAATAAATGTTTTATCCAAGCAACAGAATTCAAATTATGGTTCCTTACTTCACAGGACTAGCTTTATGAAACTTCCGGACGGGATTTTAACCCCGTCCTCCTGAATATAGGAGCAACACGGTAAAATGAAACTAACACCCAACCGTTGAACAGTGAACTAGATCCTGTTTTTATACTAATCAATCAGTATGTACTTACTTTGATCCATTAATAAAACGCTTCTTCCCCTTTTTCCATCCTAATTTTTTGCGGCGGGCAGATAGTCGAAGTTTAGTTTTTTCCCCTTTACGGTAGTCACTTTTGCTTGTGTTATTGTTCATAGTAGTTTTAATTTATCGAAAATAACAATATTATTCTATTTTATTTATATATAATTATAATGGCTATCATAAGAAGGCAAAGCATACACAACTGTTCGGAAACACTTGTGTTATTGTTCATAGTAGTTTTAATTTATCGAAAATAACAATATTATTCTACTTTATTTATATATAATTATAATGGCTATCATAAGAAGGCAAAGCATACACAACTGTTCGGAAACACAGGACCAGTTTGTAAACACATTTCCAGTAAAAGCTACAATAAATATTATTTTTAATATTTTCTAATGAACACCTAAAACTTAAAAATGTGCCGGCTCACTGTGCGTTGTCTCAACTCTCAACAAGGCGAAGGCAGACATCCAACTAAAAGAGCGCATGCGCAAGGAGTCAACTGCCTTTCCTTCTTTCTCCGGCTATTCTTTACTTCCAAAGCGTAGATGGAGGATATGGCTGCGCCACTTGATGGCTGAAAAGCATTAGCTTTGACGCATCAAAACAGCAAAAGGAATTAGCAATTATCTTCACATTTTCTGTTGTGACCCTATCAAAAAATGACTTTATTTGTTTTTGAAAGGTTGTGTCTAGGATTATTTATAAGTTACCCTCGTCTCAGAACTGTGACAATATACTTAAGGCCATTTAAAGGTCATTGAAAATGAGCAAGTTTCGAGTTTTCATTAATTTTTTATATACATAGATTATCAAAATGTAAGGTTGATAATAATAAATAAGCATGTTCCCCACCTTTATCTTCCTTTTGGCTTAAGTCAAGTTTGTAAAAAATTAAACACTACCTAACCATCGCGTATTTCCTGAACGTCTGCAACGCATTCCAACTCTCTGGTAGGCGGCCCCCTTAATATATTTTGTTCAGGGTATTGACTGACAAACCCAATGGGAAGAGACCATTGGAAAGACCTAGACGCAGATGGGAGGATAATATTAGAATGGACCTGAAAGAGATAGGAAATAATGAGGTGGACTGGATAAAACTAGCTCCATATAGGAATCGGGTGTAATAAGGTGGAATGTATATAACTAGCTTAAGCTAGCAATGGGCTTTAGTGAGGTGGACTGGATGGAACTAGTTTTTCTTTTATTTCTAGCACTGCGTCTTACTATCCGTTCGCTTTATACGCTTATGTATTAATTACGCTAATGGTTTCAGGGATTAGGATGGGTATATTTATTGGAAGAGTACCCGTATTTGTGTGAAGGAAGAGTGGAAAACCATTTTATAAAAACCACTCTCAGTACACCCGACCAAAATTCGAACCTCGATCTCCCCGTCATTGGCAGTCTATTCCACTGCGAGGCTAGCACCTTAGACCATACGGCCACTGAAGTTGATTTGAGTGAGCTGAAGCTAGGAATAGGTGGCAAACTTTTGGAAAAGTATCAATGAATTTTAAAGTTCATTCATACTATAATATAAGTATGTTATATATAATTTGGTCTTTCAATATGCTACGAAATAGCCAATCATACAAACAACAATCCTTTGATAAATATTATTAGAAGCGTTTATTAACACCTTTGATTGATAATATAGTATTACTAAGAAAGTAGTAATTATTTCCACACAGGTCGACATTAGTGACTTTCATCCTATGTTTGCAATAAAAATCCTCTGTCAGCTACCTCCACTCCAGTGGTGAATTGACGGTAGCTCCGTGATGTTTTATTCGCACGAACGTTATCATTGCACAGGTGTAACCTGACGAAGGCACTTACCAAGCTTGGTGACTCAGGTGGTCTATCGTCTGGCACCTTCTGATTACATCCGGCACCACCACAGACAATGTATACAGTATACATCAGATCCTCAGCCTTACGGACGTTTCTCTGCGCTTTTTGAGCCAAGTTTGAGTCCATCAACACTGGGGTTCGCTAGTGTCAATGCTCAGTGGTAAGAAACAATTCAAAATGTGCTGATGTTAAACAACTCACTTTGAAAATGGTCTTCATAAAGGGGACATTGTAATCGTAATGAGCAGTTTGCGTATGCTATTTGTGAGGTAGGAGTACGTGATGAAGGGGTTGGGTCACTACCTGAACCTAACTTTGTGGAAGCCGGCCTATTGGCTTTAGATGGATATTTGTGTCCTCTCTAGTGAAACCGCGTTTAAAATTAGTTTTTTTAAATGCTCCTTGATGGCACCTAGTGATACCCGTATTGAAGAATTCAAGCTCTCCCACGGAGTGTAACCATTTTAACATGGAGGCTGTGGGTCTGACGTATACCTTTTATGTGGACATGGCTCTGGTACAATTTTTTTAGCATGCACCGAGTTTTTTAACCGCCTTTCACTACCCGTCTGAGCTATTCACATATAACTATGTTAAGGTGGTATGATAAGGTATAATTTAAAGGAAATGTTCCCTCACTGCGGGGGGGGGGGGGGTAGAATAGTATACGTTTTTAGGGGGGGGGAACCCATAGGTATACCCAGATTAATAACATTTTACTGTATGTTTCGTGCTATTTTATAAGTATTCATAATATCTATCAAACGTGATGGATCAGAAGACTAGTTGTATGAATATATTAAAATGGTTTTTTATTAGCTTTAGTAGCTACCATTTATTGTTCTTCCTAAGAAGATCAGCCTATACACTCCATTCACCTTGATTCATCTTGATGGATTACATAATGGCCATATATTATAAGCTATACCATAGTGGAATAGCGCAAGGTAAGCTTGCGACCTTACAGGGTAAACTAAGGGAACATCCATCCAGGATTCAACCCACAGCGAGCTTGATAATTTATACAGTGTGACCTCTCGTGCGGGTGTATGTCTATCCAACATAAGAAATAATTAAATTGAATTTGAAGCTTTGCAAGGGTAAGACACCGGGACGCGAGAAAAGACCAGTATTTTTGCAGTTTTTATAGCAAAACATTTTATGGAGGAAATAAATAAAATATTGCTCTAGTTGAAAAAAATAGAGTTTAATTTTCTTCACATGTTGATATCAATAGGTGAATATCTTTCATGAGCATAGCGGAATGATATGATAAACATTTTAAACAAAGAAAAAGGTTGTCAATAAATTCCAGGACATCCTTGACAGATATTCAAGAACTGTTAACATAACCAAGTGAAGAAAATTAAACTCCATGTTTGTACTGTGGCATTTTTTGTTTTGTTTTGGCAAAAACAATTTTTCTATATATAAAAACAGCAAAAACACTTCCCTTAACTTGCGTTCCCTACAGGGTTAAATCAAATATACCCGTATTGGTGAACATGTGGACTAAACGTTAGGATCGTCTAGTCTAGTTTGTCTGTGATAAAGAGATTAGGGTTATAATCCGTACAAAGTTTTTTAGGATGTTTTTCCCTGGTTTTCCAATCATCCTCTATACACATGCGAGTGTATCTCCTCTCAATTATACTTGAATCGTGTTTTTTTAAAAGGGCATCAGTCGCATTTTTGGTCATTTTCACTTTTATTTTTTTTCTAATTCTCCAAACCTAGACCCATCGTTTGGTGTCTAAACGGCATCAGTCACTTCACTGCACAAGGCGGTTATTCAAGTTTGAAAACTATGGTTATTTTTAAAAGGGCATCAGTCACGGACTCATGCCCTTTTAAAACTAAGCAGAAGGCAGTAGCAGTGGCGCCACACACTAGAACCATAGCTGTAAAGAGATTTTATTTTCTTATCTGTGGTAAAACTGATGACCTAAGTCAGCTGCTTTCCAATCTCAAATTAAGATTCTTTTGTTCACTGTGTTAATTAAAGGATTAGAGGATTTTGTAATGAGCTCTTCAGAGAGTGATGTTCCTGACACAGGCTCTCAAAAGAGAAAAGGAAGAAATCCTGCAAATTATAAAGTAAACAAGATCAAAGCTGCTAGGCTGAAAGGAGAAGCCTACGTAAACCATCGTGGGAAAAATGTTCCATGCAAACAGCCGGAGTTTTCATGCAGGTGGGCATTATTCATTGTAAAAAAATAAACTGCATTTTAACCTTCATGTGTGATGTTCGGGTGAAATTAATCCTACTTCTAAGTACAATAGTATTAAGTTACCACCGTATTTGACTCACTTTACCTCAATCTATTTTAATTCGGAGCTGGTTTAGCCTTTAGGTCTAGGCTATTGTGGGTGCTAGTTTTATCTAGATCTCCAAACATGTAACTTTTTAAGCTAATTCTTATTATATGTTACAGATGCAAGAAAAAGTGCCTGGAGGTCCTTGGGGAGGACAATTGTTTAGATGTTTTCACACGGCTACATAACATAAAAACGAAGAATGAACAAGATGTCTATATTCAGGGCTTGATAGATATTTTGGAGGTTAAACGGCGGCGACCTAGATCTCAGAATTCTACTAGGGTAAACTCTGCCACCTTTAAATACCATGTTCTTGTGGGATCTCTTCGAACAGAGGTATGTCTTGATGCTTTTGTGTCTGTTTTTAACATTACTGTGAAACGATTGAGAAGAATAAGGGAGCTGAAAATAGCTGGAAAGACACCGGAAGACAAACGTGGGTTGGGGGCTACTCACACCCTTTCTTTTGAAACTCATGATCTGATTCGACAGCATATTGAATCTTTTCCGTTGAAAGAATCTCACTATCTTGGCCAGACAAAATTTTATTTGAGTGCAGATCTCAATGTCAAGCTCATGTGGAGGCTTTTCAAAGTGAGACACCAGAACCTGAAAGAAATAATTAGCTATTACACATACTGGAATGTGTTTAGAAAACATTTTAATTACACATTTGGCCGTCCACAAATGGACACTTGTTGCACATGTGAAGACTTAAATTTAAAAATTAAATCACCACATCTAAATCCAGTAGCAAAACGTGCAGCTTTAGCTGAGTTAATGGTTCATAAAAGGAGGAGCAAGAAGTTTTATGACGCATTACGACATGAGGCCTCAGGCCTGGGAAAAGCAGAAACTAATGTTTTATCATTAAGTTTTGATTATATGCAGAATATTAGTCTTCCAAAGACGCCTGTTCAAGAACTTTTTTACCTAAGACAGTTGACAATTAATCTTTTTTGCATTCATAACATTAAATCTAACTTGAGCACATTATACGTGTATCATGAAGGGGAAGGTAGAAAGAGTCCCAATGAGGTATGCTCTTTTCTCAGTGATTACTTAAAAGAAGTAGCTGATACATACACTGAGCTGCGTCTTTTTTCAGACAACTGTTCAGCACAAAATAAAAATCAAACTCTGTGTAGGTATCTTTTGGCACTAACAGACACTGGAAGGTTCCAAACAGTTCAACAGTTCTTCCCCGTGAGAGGTCATAGCTTCCTACCCTGCGATAGGGATTTCGGGGTAATCAAACGAAAGCTGCAAAGACAGGATAGAATATACAGTATTGACGAAATAATCCAATACATTATTGAAAGTTCGAAGCCAGGAAAATTCATTGTTAAAAAAGTTGATTTGAGTGAAATCATAGACTACAAAAATTGGTGGAAAAATTTCTATAGGAAGACGGCAGTATCCACAGAATCCCAAAAATTACGACGGGATGAAAAGGTCCATTTCGGCATTAGCAGCTTGTTCCACTTGGTTTTCAGCAGGGAGAAAAAAGGGTACATCCAGGCCTATACGCATATTAATGGGTTGATCCATCATACTTTCTACTTTTCTGTTAGGCCAAATCAAGAGGTTGTTCTGCCAGACAAACCTGCGTATTCAGGAAAAGTTCCTATGAATGAGACAAAGATTAAAGACATTCGAAAACTGATCCAATATGTTCCTGTTGAATACCAAGAATTCTATAACGAAATCTTACAGTGGCCTGTAACCATTTGCAATACATGTGATCAATAACTTTTTGGCTTGTAAATTAAAGTTGAAACTATGTCAATTAAAGTTGAAATTATCATAAAAAAAATTGATTACTTCAACCCTATGGTCATATTTTTTTAAAAGGGCATAAGTCCTCAAAGTTTAGAATTAAATTTAAAATCCATGGTTGTTTTAAAAAATATAAATATGAATGGGGACGTTAATGTTGAAGCATATAAACAAGAAAAAATACCAAAGTATCATATTACAAATTTTTTAAAGATGCTATCAAGTTTTTTCCTTCTCCTGTAAAATTTTGTTCTTAGGATTAATGCCCTTTTAAAAAAAACCTATTCACTTATGGAAAGAGGAGCTTAGAAAGGAGGATTCAAATATTAGCTGACTTGAAGAAAAGAATAAAATTGTGGGAGCTGAAGGAGGAGGCAGAGGACAGGGCACATTGGTGGTCTAAGTTCATTGACAAAAGGAATGATCCTGTCGTGAGACAGAACACCTCATAATAATAATAATAATAATAACTATTCAACGTGCCCTTTCTGAACCAACTGATTATATCAGCATATGATTTATAAGCTAGCTCTATAACAGACACAACATCCAGTCCCCTGTCAATAACTCATCACTGTGAAAGAGGGAACCCACATTTCACCCATGATACATTTTTTAGCCATGGCAGGAATCGAATCCAGTACCCTTAGCTAAGCAGAGAGACAGGCTACCGACTGAGCTAAGGTGTTTGACAGCTGGAAACTCATGTTGCTGCAATGTGGCTTTTTTTTAGCACTACGTCTTACCACCCGTTCGGGTTAAACGCTTATTTTACTAATAATGCCAATGGTATTAGGGACGAGGAAGATTATATTATATAGAAAGGGTGCTCCACATTTGCGTGGAGAGAGAATGGAAAATAACTTTGAAAAATCGACCCTCAGTACACCTGTCCGACTGTTCGAGATTCGAACCTCGATCTCCCCGTTATCGGCAGTCTAGTCTACTGTGAGAGTAGCACCTTAGACCATGCGGCCACCGAAGCGGGTAATAAATAATATCATTGTATTTACATTCTTAGTCAATTTATTTAATTATGTTAAGATAAATTATACAGTTATCCCTAAAGAAATTTTCTTGTAAGTTTTGATCAAATTTTAGATTAAATCTATAATTAATAAATTAAATAAGTTAAAACATAATTTTAGAATACCAAATTTTAGTGACTTTCATTCAATGTTGGTGGTCGAAAGTGGGCTTCCTATTAAAATCAGTGTCAAATTTATTTTTAATTTTCTCTAAACGTTCCTATGGTGGTCAAATTAGAAGAAAGCGTACAGGTTTTGACCAACTTGAGCTTCATCGGTATTCACAGTATAGGGCCGGCAATCATCTGGCAACCCCGCCAGAGACACCCGGAAAAGAGGGGGCCAACGTTTTAGGGTCTCACTCCGGAAACAATCAATGATCTTGTTCATTGAAGACAGGGACAGACTGTTAAAAGCCATCTCATCTTCAGTTTAAATTATGGTCAAAGGCGTATCTATCCTTATACTTTGGACTGCTGATGACCGGGAGATTGGGGTTCAAATACCGGTTGGGTGACCTGAGGGTGTTTTCTTTCCCTAAATGGTATCCAACTCTTCCTCTACGCAAATGTGGGTTACAATTTCTGAAATTCAATAATTAGTTCATACGCGTATTACCCAGATGAATAGTGACACCGTGGTTACTACCCAAACGGATAGTTACACAGTGGTTACTACCCAAACGTATAGTAACACCGTGGTTATTACCCAAACGGATAGTGACACCGTGGTTATTACCCAAACGTATAGTGACACCGTGGTTATTACCCAAACGGATAGTGACACCGCGGTTATTACCCAAACGTATAGTGACACCATGGCTATAACCCAGACGTATAGTGACACCGCGGTTATTACCCAGACGGATATTGACACCGGGGTTATTACCCAAACGGATAGTGATACCGTGATGTAAAAGAAAAGTTTTATAAAATATTATTATTATTATTAGCATCGCGTCTTACTACCCGTTAAGTTTATACGCACTTACGCTAATGTGTAACTGTAGGGTGATTGTGAGATGAAGTGGAGGACCTAGAGTTTAACGTGGGATCCGAACCACGGTGGAGACCTGGCATTCCACACATTCACAAGTTGTGATTAATACACGTCTTGTCAGAGGTGAAGGAAGGGTTTGGAAATCAGATAAATCTGTGCTGGGACCGAGGATTGAACCCTGGACCCCCCAGCACAGAAGTCTGACACCTTACCCGTAGACCTCAAGGTTACCTAAAATAATGTTAACAACCTATAAGAGCAACAGATTAATCAGCACCTGAACGCAGAGTGGTGGCGCGTGGGGAAATTTTTTCAATCTGGTTCACCTGTGGGGATGGGAGGAGGGCATATTTCGAATTTTAGCCGGGTCTGCTGAGGGGAGTTCGATTTTCATTGAAAGGGCCTTTTAGAAAATAGTACTAAGGATTTGTTTTTTATCTAAAATAAATATCCTCTTACTACAGTATATCATTAGTGTTATTTTATAGGTATCGATAGTACATATATAAAAAAATTCTCATAGCTTGATGTATGAGTATTTGAAATATATATAGTATCTTTATCAGCAGTTATATAAAGGATATCCCATGAAAATTGAATTGTATGTACATATTTCTGTGTTATTAATAAAAAAGTTTTACATTTTACTCTAGTTAAGTTTTATTAATACATACCTACCTTATGTGCTTTTGATATACTACAAAGCATGTACACAAATTTGGCCTGTGTGCTTTCAGTACGTAGCAGTTTTCTCCATCTGTCGTGTTATATACTCTATGCAGAAAAATGATAATGCATTTATAGTAAAATATACTGCCCCCTATTCTTTGCCCTTAGATTAGTTAGTTGAAAGTCAAGTAACAAATAACGCGTACTTAAATATAAATAGGCCTACGCTTGTATCTACTGTGGCACACAACTTAATGCCTTGTTTGGTAACTAAAACGTAAAATTAATCTAAAGAAACAGGATGAAGAAATTCATCGACACATACTGGGAAGATGTAAAAAAAAACAAACTCTCGACTCACTAGGATAATAAAGGTCTTGACCATAGGCTCCTATAATAATTTACTCATGTTTGAAGGAAAGAGGCGCTTAGGAAAAAGGAGGATTCAAATATTAGACGACTTGAAGGAATGAAGACAATTCTGGAAGCTGAAGGAGGAGGCGGAGGAGGCAGAGGACAGGGCACCTTGGTGGTCCAAGTTCACTGAAAAAGGAATGGATCTGTCGTAAGACAGAACCTAATAGTAATAATTTAAAATCCATCCTATCTTTATTAAACATTTAATTTTCTCACACATGAATGGTTAGGTTAATATCTAAAATCATTAGGGCCTACATATAAATAACTTTATTTAAAAAAACAAAAACTATGATAATTGAATAATATATATGTTTAAAGTGTACAAAATAATAGTTTATATGTAATGAATTACTATCCAGCCCAACCTAACTAACCTCTCCTGTCTGAGAAGATTAATCAATCATCAAAGATGAGCTTAAGTAAATAGGTATATTTAGATGGTCAGCAATGCTGGTTGGGAGGTTGAAGCATTTCAGGAAATGTTGTGAAATATGCCTATGTTCTGATGAAATTCTGTGAAATAGTAGAGTCCATATTATTACTTTCTAAATTTGAACTCAAATCTTGTTAATATTTTAAAAGTATTTCGCTTCTGTGTCTCAAAAATGTAGTTAATAAAGTTGTCTGATGGTTGTATTTTCATGACATAATTTATTTTTAAAAATAAATTGTTTGTGTATTAGACCCAAGTATAGTTTTAAGTCGTGAGCTGATATAAAGCTGTTCAGAAAATGTACTTTAAAATATCATTTATCAGTTTTATTGTTTACCTCCCTCATAAAAGGATAAGACAGACATATCATGATAGCAATGTGATGTAATCTAAGTCTTATTACTCACGTGCACAGAAGAACACAACCCAACAAACGAAGACGTAGAGCACCATTTTAAAGCGAGAGAAAACCACCCCCCATTCACTCAACTGTGCTTCGATGGTCTAGTTCTTGTCCTTCGCATGCCTTCAGCAGTCGCGCGCTTTTAGCCGGTTACTGTGAGCGTTCAAGCAGTTGCTGACTGTCTGTCTATCTGTCTTCTTTTGGCTGTTGTCTGCACACTATAGTCTGTGATGCCTGAGAGACGATCTGATACAATAGAATACTCTCTCCCCTTTCAGGTGGAGAAGGGAGGGGAAAATCTTTAGGTCTAAACCAGGGGTAAGGCAACCTTTTGAGGTCCAAAGGCCAACAGTTTCTGTCTCTTGTTGGCTCGCGGACCGCAATACTGTACCGACAATATTAGGATTGAACAATTTATATTTTATTTTGGAGTTCTGAGTGTCTCAGCTGTGGTAAGCGAATGCGAATACTCCCGACTATGTTCGAACGCAACCGAAATAGTACTTCCTCCCTTGTCTACTAGAGAAGTCATTTTCCGGGTCAAGGTAAATTTGTATTTAAAAAAACGTAATTTTTTTCTTCGCGCATAAATAATAATAATAATAATAATAATAATAATATATATAATAATAATAATAATAATATATAATAATAGCACCGCGTCTTAATACCCGTTTGGGTATACACCTAAGTACTAATTACGCTAATGGATAGGAATTGGGAAGCTTGAATGTAAAGAGCCGCAGGTGAAGGGAGAGTGGAAAACAATTTAGGGAAAACCACTCCCAGATCACCCAAGCTAGATTCGAACCTCGATCTCCCGTCCTGGCAGTCTAGCTCAACATGAAACTAGTGCGTTAGCTAACTACGCCACCGAGGTGGGTCGTATAAAACAAAATAGTTGATAAAATAACTTAAAAATACATACTTACTTATGTAAAATATAAATCTGTATTTGGTATTTTTTTTCTTTTGAAATAATTTTATATTTTTCATGAGCTGGTGGACCGCAAAAAAAAGTTACGGTGAGCCACAAGTGGCCGCGGGCCGTGGGTTGAAGATCCCTGGTTTAAACTGTTTATATCTTCAATTTTTTTTTTATGACAGGAAGGTAGTAGTTGGCCTGAACAGAGTTTGAATTCAGGAGTCCCAAGGTACAATCCTGACCTTAGGCAATGGGAAAAGTGTATTTTAATTTTGAAATAAATATTTTTCGAGTAAAAATATATAGTTTAATTTTCTTCAGATGGTCATGTAAACATTATTATTATTCTAGCATCGCGTCTTACTAACCGTTCGGGCTACACACGTATGTACTAATTACGCTAATGGTTTTAGAGAGGAGAAATATTATATTTTAATGCAAGTGTAACCACATTTGCGTGAAGGGAGATTGGAAAACCTTTTCGAAAAACCACCCTCTGTACAGTGTATACCCGACCTTGATTCGACCCTCGATATCCCCGTCATCGGCAGTCTAGCTCAACACGAAACTAGCACGTTAGCCAACTATGCCACCGAGACGAGTCTTTTTCTCTTAATTTAGAAATTTTTCTCATCAAATGCCAAAATGCTCGTTACAAGCACTCAATACATCTTGATATTACAATTTGTAGAAAATATAGATGGGTCTAAGCTTATGTTTCTTAAATCCGAAACTTAAACTTTCTTTATAATCTTGAATCCTTACAAATGTACAGTTTAAGTTAAAGTGAAAATATTTAAAATTGAATCTAAAAACTTATTTAAGTCTTGGTGCGACAAAAAATGTTATTTTTGTTTGTCATGTCTATTACGTCATAAATAACCAAGATGACACTTTTTTAGTATATCATTTATATTAATAATCCCTACTTCGGTGGTCTCATGGTCTAAGGCGTCACTCTCGTCTTAGACTAGACTAGCGATGACAGGGAGATCGGGGTTCGAATCCTGGTCGGGTTTACTAAGGGTGGTTTTTCCCAAATAATTTTCCATGCTTTCTCAACGCGTATTCGGGTATACTTCCTCTAAATTCAACCTTCCTCATCTCAAATGCTATCCTCCGATCTGAGTCTAGGTCTTCCCAATGGTCTCTTACCATTGGGTTCGCCAGTCAGTACCCTAAACATGGTTCTAGATTCTCTCATTCGCACTGCATGTCCTGCCCAACGTAATATACGAGACTTGATTATCCTAACAATAATTTATAATAAACTTAATAACAATAATAATAAATAACATTGCTAGTTTATAAACATAATTTTAATTAATTGTAGTAATAAAAAGAAAACTTGTCATAAAAAACACTATTTTTTTTTAATTTGCCATTTTAACATAACAACAAAATTAAACAAAAAGTCTCTGTCACAATAAAAGCAATAATTATTTACATAGGCCTAAATTTGATTTTGAATTAATAGAAAAAAAAGAGTGTATTTTAACACAAATACCAAGGAAGAGATGGGAGGAACAGATAGCAGCAAGTGTACAAGTGAGAGGAGCAGAGTGGAAGAGAGTGCAGGAGGAAGAATGGTGGAAGGACAGAGGGAGATAGAGGCGTTTTACTAAAGAGAACCGGTCACAGGCTGGAAACCGTTCATCATGATGATGATGGTGATAATGACTTGATAATAATACTAAACTTAGTACTCTCATTACTTGGAACACCTTATTTTTAAACCACTTGCTTTTATGCACATTAGAGCTAATTTGAAAGAGCTATTGGCTAGGTCATGTAGGAGATAGGGCGAGTGAAATGTTAAGTCAGTCATTCTTTACAACATTAAGGTAATGGTTTCAATATTGCTTATTATTATACCTGGATACGCCACTGTCTGTATATACATAATGGTGTCAGTGCGAGCCAAATTTGGCCCACACATCATAAGGACCCTGACTGACCTGCAGTACATGTATGTCAAGAGTCCCAGTCTCCCAATAAACAATCTGTTAACGCTAACAGAAAAATAGCTGTGTTAATAACTGACAAGTAACACGGAATCACTAAAGGAACGGGTAAACACGTTGAGCTAATATTTAACTGATCTAGCATAGCTTTCTGATTGAATCACTTTTTAACAACTCAAAAAATCCTCATTGGTGGTCACATGGTTTAGAACAGTGGTATTCAAAAACAATTTTTTTTCGCTTGCGTACCCCCTGGCCCCGGGTATAGTTTCGCTTCAACTTTGTACCCCTAAAATTGTTGGTTCATAATTCAAGCTATAGCTATTCTGTAATTAAATTGAAATAAAATAAAATAAAATAAATACAGAATATTGTATTAAAATAATAAGTTTCAAATTAGAACTATATATGAGTGAATGATTTCCTTTACATCCATGACTGTTTCCAGCCTGTGGTCAGGGCCAGTTTTTTATTCAAGACATATATTTTCCACTTTCTGCTTGCTAAGTCTGTCGTAGCTTCATATGCCTTATAAAAATAGTCTATAATCTAACTTAAGACTAGGACAAGCACAAAATCCGGACCTAAGCCGTTAATTTACTACTGGGAAAGAGTAAACCCACATTTCACCAATGGTACAGTTTTCGGTCATGTCGGGAATAGAACCCAGGACAGTTAACTCGGTAGGCAGACACGCTACTGACTGAGCTAAGGTGTCGGATCTATGAGTGAGTGAATGATTTACGTTTTAATTTTTACTTACCCCTAAGTTGTCTTCACGTATTAGGGGTACGCTTGCCTCAGATTGAATATCAATGGTCTAAAACGTTATGATTGCAATATACTGGATATCTGGTGACGAGGAGGCTTAGGTTCGAATCTCGGATGGGCGCATTGAAAGTATCTTTTCAGGTGCGATTTTTCATCGTGGTTTTTACATGTTTTCTCACGCTGATGTGGGTTCATTTCCTCTAAATTATCCTCCCAACGCCTATCTCTGAGATTAGGTTAGTAATAAACTTGATATTGGACCCAAAAATTATTTTTTTTAATCTCAAATAAATCATTATTATTATTATTATTATTATTATCATTATTATTTAGCACCGCGTCTTACTGCCCGTTTGGGTTATACGCTTAAGTACTAATTACACTAATGGATTATGAATTGGGAAGGTTGAATTTAGAGGAAGTGAACCCGCATTTTCGTGGAGGTAGAGTATAAAACCATTCAGGGAAAACCACCCCCAGTTCACCCGACCGAGATTCAAACCTCGATCTCCCCGTCCTCGGTGGTCTGGCTCAACACGACTGGCGCGTTAGCCAACTACGCCACCGAGGCGGGTCTCAATAAATCATTGCTCAACATTTGGATTTTTACTTTCTAATACCAAGATAAAGTATTGTAATCGTGAAAATGTTGAGCTTAGAGATTATGATGAATCTTTACGTTTTTATGTGTGTTAGAACTACGAAACTTGGAATTTACAATTATTCTGTCTGTCCTCATGACTGTTTGAAATTGGCCACAAATCTAAAAAAGTTTGATGGATTTTGTTCTAGATTTTTTTTAGGGCAATACCTCGGGAAACTATTTTTTATTTTGGCTTTAGCCCTCAAATTAAGGGTAGTTTACTGATTAGTGATTTTATTTAAGTTACGAATTTATTGAAAATGGCTCTAGCGATTTGGTTCAAAATGTGTATTTGTTAATTTTTTTACCTTATAAACAATTACTTACACTTGTTTTTCTTAAAAAAATAATTAACTAATGACTGATTTAGAAAAAATTATGTTATTCAAAAATAGCTTTAACAATTTTTTTCGAAATTGGTCTTTGGAGATTATTTTACATGATAATAAATATTGTTTGTTGGTTTTTCTAAAATAAATTAATTTAAGGGAAGTTTACATAAGACAAATTTTAATAAATTGGAAATATTTAGCAAATGTTTAATTTTGAGTTCAAAATGGGTATATGGGAATAATTTTTCATGATAAATAAGAATATATTTATATTCTTACAAATATAATTATTTAAGGGTATTTAACAAATAACTTAATTTTTAAATATGTTTTCCGAGCTTTAATACATAATATGATAAAGTTTTAGGGATTGTGCCGTACCATTAATTTTGCACCGTATTTTAATATCCACCTAAACAAGGACATGTAATTACTCTAACGAGGTAAGGATGAGAGTGTATTATATAGGAAGTGTACCCGCATTTGCACGAAGTAAGAATTTTAATCATATCATCATGAAGTTATAAGACTACGTGACCACTAACTTATGTAGGTACAAATTGGTTCAAAGTAAAGATTTTTCATCATATTTGCGTATTTATGACTCACGACCTTACACTCCAATGATACGAAACGCGTAACGCATAAAAAAACACCATAATTA
The DNA here is from genome assembly GCA_033556935.1 of Timema podura. Lineage (NCBI taxonomy): Eukaryota > Metazoa > Arthropoda > Insecta > Phasmatodea > Timematidae > Timema > Timema podura. Next base: position 37,762,910 of record JAVRXN010000004.1, read on the forward strand.
ATACTTGATGAACCAGAAAAGCCATGGGCTCTCTCCCTGGTGGATTGATGGATGGTATTTTCCCCAAATGTGTACAGTGTATTTTCTTCCCTCTACTGTACAAACAAACGATTATGTACTTCATTAAAACTCCCGTTAAGACTTGTCGTTTCCTTTGACTGAATATCATGGCAATAAGTGGCTTTATATCGTACTTATAAACAATCCATGGAATTAACTAAAGAGTACCCACTTCCGTGACTGAATGGTTTTAAGTGTCACTCAAGTGTTAGATTGTTCTGTTGATAACGGGGATTTTGGTTTGTTGATAACGGGGATAGGGTTTGAGTCCCGTAGGACTTACTCAGGTTTTTTCCCTAAATAGTTTCCCACTTTCCTTCCACGCAAACTCGAGTGCCGTATAAGCTTATAACCTTACCAGGTAATAAAACGCAGCGATAAAAATAAAATTACCCGTAATGGTGATCACAGGGTCTAAAATGTCAGGTTCATAGAGTCTGGTTTGTCAGCGATAGATAGGTCATGGTTGGAACCGCGGATGGGCGTACTAAGAGTAACATTTGGTTTTTTGAAAAATTGTTTCCCACTCACACTCCACGCAAATGTGGATATAAATCTTTTAAATCGTTCATTACTCTCTCATACCTACCTCACTAGCGTAGTGTAATTAAAATACGGCTAGCCTGGACGGGTTTTAAGACCTGGTGGAAAAACCACTAATATATTATTATTATTTGTGTGTGTATATATATATATATATATATATATATATATATATAAAGTGTTACTACCCACGTGGGATTTCTGCACATTTACACAAAGGTGGTAGGGATGAGTAGGTTATAACGTATAGAAAGTGTACCCGCATTTGTGTGGTGGAAGAGTCGAGAAACATTCATTAAAAATAACCTCAGTACACCCCAGCTGAGAATTGATTCCTGAGCTCATGTCATCGGAAGTCCAGTCTAATAAGAGAGTTACTACCAAGCGACCTCTTCTATGCGAGCTTTTTTTTTATCACCACATCTTACTACCTGTTCAGGTTATACGCATATTAGATAACTACTCTAATGGCGTAGGGATGAGGAAAGAAGCATTTTGAGGTAATCTACCCGCATTTGCGTGGAAGGAAATTGGGAAACAAAATATGAAGAGCCACGCTCAATGCACCCGACTGGGATTCAAACCCTGATATATGAGTCATCAGCAGGCCAGACTAAACACGAGAAGGTCGCCTTAGACTAATGCGAGCAAACTATTATTGTTAAAACGTTGTTATATTTGAGGAAATAGTAATTATTTGGTTCAAAGTATTCCCTATTGTGTTCCAAATGAATAATGGTGTTTGTGGAGAAAAACACACTCGCTACTCAATTTAAGCAGAAACACAGTAATTATAATATAATGATATGTAAACGCAGAGAACATGACACGTAACACTTCTTATGTATGTGTTCATAAATGGATTTACATCAATACCTCTCTCGGAAAATATGTTACTTTGGACATTTATATCAGATTATTAATGCATAGTGCAAGCAAGAGAAGTACAGGTAATGATTTGTTTTTAATAAGTTTTCCTTTCATTAGAGTGAAAAATAAAATTTGTATAAAGATTTTTCCAGTCGGTTTACCTTTAATTAAAATGAAGAATAAGATATACATATTCTATACAAACAAACACAATGTACTTTTTTTTCTACATTTTAGTTGAAAACAATATAATTCAACACCATTATTTTTAAATTATTTTAGCTAGTTAATTACAAAATATGTGATTTGTTCTTATATGTGCATATTTATTTCATATTTTCAAAGTAATTTTTATATATCAACGTAGACAGAACGTAACTGGACAAATTAATACATATCGTGTAGCTTTTATTTGTATTGGGGCTGTTTGTTTTTAATTTAGAGTATCTATCTTGTATTAAACTATTTTCTACTCCAACCTCCCACCCGCACCCTCAACTAAAAAATAAAAAAAACATCTGTGCAAGTCCCGTAAATATTGATAAATCGTCGCATTAGTTACTTGTTTACGTTTTCAGATAAAATTGAAGGATGTGGGCAAGTAATTTGCAAGTAGTCTAAAAAAAAAAGATGGTTAGATATTAACTAATGTCTGTGAACTGTGGTATTCTATCTAGTTTGAAATACCTATCACTTCCTTTGTCAGGTAAGAAAATGTGGATCCAATTCAGTGGCAGCTTGTGAAATAGTACTATGGAAAATTCATCGAGATTACTGTAAAATTATACAAGCAAATTGTTTTCTCCATTCAGTATCAAATGCTCCCTTTAAATTCATTAGCCATACATGTGATTACATTATTGTGTGTGTGGTTGATTTTCTTTTCTCGTACCAGGCTATACGCTTATGTACTAATTATGCTAAAGGGTTATGGATGAGGAAGTTTGAATTTATAGAAAGTGGAAGATCTAAAACGAGACTCTAGCAGTAGACTAGACTGACAATGGCGGGTAGATCGAGGTTCGAATCTCGGTCGGGTGTATTAAGGGTGGTTTTTCCACTCCACGCAAATGCAGGTACACTTTCTTTAAATATAGCCTTCTTAATTTCTAAAAGCATTTGCTTAAACAGTACATAAGAGTATAATCCAAACAGGTAGTAAGACGTGGTGCTAAAAAGAACTGTTAAAAAACTTTCTCCTTTGGAAAAAAGTGCATAGCGTATGTTTCGTGACGTCACAGGCCATGAAAATAGCTAGCTACAGATGACACATTGAACCGTGGATAACTGTATTATACAGACGATCGCTTACGTTGCATGTAGCATAGATTAATTCAAATTATATTTATAAGATAATTTACGATTCGATATTAAAACATATTTATTTTTCATTTGAATTGATTAAAAATGCACATTTTAATTTCTAGAATTTATTGATATTTTGGGTAAGAAGGGGCTTCAGCCCCTTGGTACCTTCATTTACCCCTTTGTTTATATGCTTGCTGAGTGAATATGTTGACGTGTATCAACTCTTACCTCAGTTTACATTAATCCACACTGAATCTATTTAAAATGAAATAAGCCAGTGGTGTATTGACCTGACCATTTTATTTGCACACAACAAATGATAATAATCATCAAGCAAATTACACTTACGTAATGTCATGAACGTATGCTTTGGTCTATGTATTATTAATGAAAGGCTTATTTATTGCTAAGCAAATAACGTTAACGCGAAGTTGTTTAGTTTATCGTCAGTGTATGGCAGCCAGAAGTGATAAACCCTCCAATGTTTCATTTAAGATACTTCCATATATTACAATGCTGAATTTGGTAGCACATCGTTCGAATCCATAACGAACAAACATGGGGTTGTTGAAAAAACAACAACGTGGACATCGCATCTAGTAGAAGGATAATACCAGAAAAACCCAACAAAAAATAAAATAAAACAGGAGCATTTCGTTACGCCAATTTCACAATAGTTGACGAATTTAAAATGTTTTAATTTGAGAAAAAATAATTTCAAGAATCACGTGTCAATTACAAATAAATCCGTACGTCGGAAGATCTTTTTTAAACATGTAGAGTGAATCTATACTTTGTGATTCCATGACGATGTATCCAATTGGGTGACTTTAAATGTGAATAGTTTAAATACTTAGACAGTGACAATATTGGCTGCATTTAATACTAAAAATTAACAACAATGGGACAAGTGCCTAAAACTATGATACAAAATATCATATCTACATAAAATAATAATATAAACCTACACCATCAGAAGCTAAGATATAGTAGGATTTTGGCAGGAATAAAGGATAGAAAATATAAACATATTTGCTGTAGCAGACATTGATAATATCTTACAAGATTATTAGTGCTACTTTAGAGATATTAATATTATCCATCAAAATTTACAAGGCTACCCCAACCACTCATGAAAGATTTTGAAAGTTAGTTACTGAACAAACATTGTTTATACTCTTTTCTTAGATGTTGAATTGTTATTAAATAAACAAAATTAACAAAATTAGTCTGCATATTTGTTGTGAAACAATTGTACTTAAACATTAACATTTCAACAACGGGCGCGTGATTATGGGTGTTATGAAGGGTTATTGGGGGTTTCAAAATTAAGAATAATGCATATTTTTAAGACAATTAAATAACTTATTGGTTACAAATTTATATATATATTTTTTTTACAGTATGAACTTGATATTTTTTCAAATAAAATTGTTAAAAAGCATTAGATTTTTTTTAAATTTTAGCACCGCGTCTTACTACCCGTTCGGGTTATACGCTTAAAGGCATTAGAGATAAGCTTGTTAAAAAACTCTCTTATCTATCCTACATGCTCAAAAAAAATAGCCTATATTAACAAAATTTATATAGCAATGAAAATATAATGAACGGATCCCACTCCCCCGTCCCTATACCCCCAAAATGATTAGTTTATTTTAAAGCCATGGAATGTATTTTTAAAGATTACAGTAACTTCCCACAAAGTACTCAAATTTTTAAAATAGTTAAAACGTGCTTTCGATTAGCTTTAACTACCTTCACATTTATTTTTAATTTTTACAATATTACGTCTGAAAGGTTTGACACGTGAGCCTTTTGTTTATTTGGGCGATCATTGTTTTCCAGAGTGAAACTGTAGTTTGACACGCTACCAAAGATAATGGTTTGAGACGCGTCAGGAAGAGGTGTCATTAACTTCATAATTAGTTCAGTGATGCATCAACATTAGCTTTATGTGGAGGATAAGGTGAGGAGGGGGCATAGTGCATGAATAACGAACATTTCATTGATTGCTATACTTAGACCATAGCACCATTATTCGAGAATGGTTGGTTTCAGTTATTTATCGGCAATAAGGTGGGGTGGAATGGTGGTTGGGTAGAGGTTCATTATTTTACAGTTTTTATAGGAAAAAACATATTTTAACGGGTGACCTAGGGTTCGCGGGCCGTCGTGTGAACCACGAGTTATTTTCAGGAAATTGAGGGTACGTTGCTGACTAAACAAGATTAATAACGCACACGGAATATTCAAGGTTTTGATTGGTATCAATAAAATACACGCATACACTGACTAAGTTACAATTTAAACAGTCGCTGAATTATTAAATACGATAAACACACTTAAAATATAATTAAATTAAATTAACAGATTAATAATCATAAAATACGTAATAATTATTCAAATATTTAAAATAGTCACTTATAATGTCCATTATCAACACAGTTCACCGTCTAACAGTCATTGTCTACAAGGCCGTAGCCAGCCAATAATTTCAGGGGGGTTTGGTGGGCACATCCCTCAATTGTTGGAAGCTAGAAAAAAAAATCTAAATGATAAACAGTTCTAGAAGCTCTCTGAAGTGGGTTTTTTCCTAAAATAACTAACTAACTGCCGAAGGCTTGGAAAATTTCTAAATATTAAACGCTTTTTTAAGCTCTCTGAAGTTTTTTTATGGTAAAATAACCCCCAAAATGCCGAAGGCTAGGAACATTTCTAAATATTTAACACCTCTAGAAGCTCTCTGAAGTGCTTTTTATGGTAACACAGCCCCCTAATTTGTATTTGTATCTTAATTTTAATATTGTTTGAACCATAAATAAAGCCATATATATTTTGTTCATAAAATTTCGCGGGGGGTTTGAACCCCCAAAACCCCTCCCTGGCTACGGCCTTGATTGTCTACGTCAACCGTGTCATTCACGCCAAGTCCTTCACTGGTCACCGACACACTAGTCTGGACACGCCGCGCTGACCCGAGATCCACGAACACCCGGACACGTTGACTCACTCCCGGACACTCCTGTCCACTCGCCGCGCGAGTCTGAACAAGGACTGAGAGTCCCCTTGCTGGCCACCAACTGTGTGTATACAGATTATTCGGAAACTCATAGCCCAAACAGCAGATATAGCTTGTTTGAACGAAAAGTAATACAAAATCCCACTTACATCCGGAAACCTATGCTAATACCATTAAATTGTGTTCAAAGTTTCGTCGTAAAGCGCCGGGATAGCAAAGCTGTCAAACATGCGTGTACAGCAAGTTGCATAGGAGTTAGGCGCGCGGCACTGCACATGCAATAATGACAAGCACTTTATGTGATGTAGGACCGTTAATGATGACCCTCAGAACGTGTTCGCATTTATAGATGGAATGGTGTGTTGTTTACGATTAATTGTGGTATGTTCTGCTGCCGTGATCCAAGATGTCGAGGTGTGTAGTTCCATGCACCTAGCTCCTATGTAACCTGTTGTACATGCATGCTTGAACATCTTTGCTATCCCGGCGCTGTACGCCGAAACTTTGAACACATTTTAATGGTATGTTAACAAAATGGTAACAATATCAGCTAATTCAGACATCATGTGGTGTCGAATATTTTTAAATATCACCTGGAGTTATGGGGTGGTGTTAGATATATTTATTTATCACCCGGAAGTTCATTTCTTTCCTCAGAACAAGGCGTCAATGAAGCTTGTGCTAAACGTGCAAACTAAAAAAAAAATAATTGTCCAAAAATATCGAAGTACTACGCATGTAAACTTTTTAGACCTAATTTTTTATAAATACTGTACATATTTTGTATTATTAAAATTTAACTTTTATATGGCTTATTTTTGTGGTGAATCTCGCTCATTTGGCATTTTCCAAGTAAAAACTATTGTAAACAAGTTTACTTATTTAATTGTGTATTTATTATAAACGTGTTTGTTTCAAGCAATCCAGGTCAATGTATTCTGCAGGACCCTTGATTTTATCCTTATTGTTTCTCCCCGTATTATCATCGCCCACGAATTATTTGATTCCGAACATCGCTGAGGATGACGCTGCTAGCTTATTGAAGTCCTTGTTACATTACTACAAGAGCGGCTGCTTGGTTCTTCTATACTCGCAAGCATCATGTAAGTCAATTAATAATAGTTTACCCGCCTCGGTGGCGTAGTTGACTAACGCGCTAGTCGTGTTGAGCCCGACTGCCGAGGACGGGGAGATCAAGGTTCGAATCTCGGTTGGGTGAACTGGGGGTGGTTTTTCCTAAATGGTTTTCCACTCTCCCTCCACGCAAATGCGGGTTCACTTCCTCTAAATTCAACCTTCCCAATTCCTAATCCAATAGCGTAATTAGTATTTAAGCGTATAACCCGAACGGGTAGTAAGACGCGGAGCTTAATAATAATAATAATAATAATAATAATAATAATAATAAACTAGTTTGAAGGTACTATTTAATACCTTGGTGTTTTTTTTTGCATGTGTGTGCATCACGTGTTAATAACAATCCAGGCTATTCACATATTTACACTAATGGTGTAGTGATGAAGAATATTGAGTTTGAGAACAAATGAATGCACCCTTATTTGTATGGATGCAGAGCGGAAAACCACTAAGTAAAAATCATCTCATTACACTCTTAAAAGATAAGAACACCTTATTTCCACGTGACTGACAGACAATCCTAGACAAGACTTAAGTCTTAACATACTTGTCAACCGATGCAAGTCACACTTAAGGAGGGATGAAAGGGGACACGATAAAAGGTCAGCGTTTTTACAGTTTTTATGTTAAAACATTTGTTCGGCTAAAATATATAAAATACTGCTCCAGTACAAACATAGAGTTTAATTTTCTTCACATGTTGGTATAAACAGTTGGTGAATATTTATCATGAGTATGGCACTAGACGAGAAACTTTTTAAGCGAAGAGAAAAAGTTGTCATTAAATTCCAGGACAACCTTGACAGATATTCAAGAAATTTTGAGATCACCATGTGAATAAATTTAAATTCTATGTTTGTACTGGAGCAATGTTTTATGTTTTTTTGCCAGAAAATACGTTTTTCCATAAAAGTGAAAAAAAAACACTGGCTTTTTCTGGCGTCCCCTTCCATTCCACCTCAATACTAGAGAAACCGCTTTAGGATTAACTCATGACAGTCGAAACAATTCCCCGCTGAAGAGTTTGAACATAGTTTATTTGTAATATTAAAGTATGTTCATAGCGGGCTTGTGTGATTAATTTACCTTCACTCCAAAGTCTCCCAGTGTTGCAGAACAAAATCTGGAATGTCCTGGAGAAGTCCCTATCGACAAACTCGTGCCAGTCACAGTCCTCCACGTTGAAGATTTTGACCATAGTCTATTGAGGCTGCAGTGTATTCATAGCAAGCTCGTGTACTTGCTGCTGAGCCTGGGAACTAACGCCAAAACCTCCCTCTCAAAGGTGAATAACTTCAAAAGGTAAGTTCACAAAACTCGAGTGGTGTATAGTTTTGCTACAGTGATATTTTCATATGGAAGGTCTTCACTGACAGCTTGTTAAACTACGGCAGGAGAGGTGGTATCTGACAGCTAGGAAAAGTTACCGTATTTCCGCCAACCATATGATCTGTAAGTCCAAGTGTTGAGTTGTTGTTACTTTTGGCAGTCAGAACATTCACAAAACCATTGTTTTTTTAAATTATTAACGGTTTTTACATCATTGATAGCGTACAAACAAAGGGTGTAGTAAGACGCAGTACTATTTTTTTTATTGAAACAAGAACTTACGAAAATAACCGTTTGATGTTTCTTTTTTGTTTTTTTGTGGAAGCGGGCTCTGTGATTCCCTTTAAAAATGCTTTTCGAACGAGAATTCTAAAATTCAACTTGCTCTTCTGAAATAAAGATGGGAACCAGCCAAAACCAGGGCGGCTGATGACATCATACAAAACAGATTCGCCGGTTGTGTTATTATGCTGTTCACAAAAAAAGCGAATTATTTTGAAGTTAATCTGTTGTATGGCTCCCTATAAATTATAAAAAAAAAACATTTATTTATTCTGGTGGCCAGATATAACAAGATACAAATGTGAATATCATACTTTTTAATTAATTATTCATGTACTATAATACAGGATGTCCCACGTTAAATTATCCCACATCCATGTGCTGGAAATATGCAAAGGAGTCTGGGAAATAGAGAGTGCTTAAGTTTCAGCACGAACGGTGCTGCTTAGTGCGCAACTTGCCTGCATCGACACTGTCCACAGGGCTACGACTGACCTTGAATATTACGGCTAACATCTTGCAGTCCTTTCCTCCATACACGTACGTTTGGAGCTGGGCTATTTTTACGTGGGATACCTGTATATATTGTTGCCACAGCTGCAAAACAAAACATAATAGTTTTATTAATATATTTTTTGTTATTTCAATAAGTTACGAAAACGCCAATTATACCGTAACCCTTAGGAAAGTATAATTAGAATCGTTTGATAACACTTTTTATTGATAATATAATATTTCTAAACAAATAATAATTATTTCTAAATGGGTGGCGTTAGTGACTTTCAATCAATGTTCGCAGCAAAGAACCTTCTTATAGCCGTCACACACCACCTCTCCTGCTGTGGATGCTCTCTACTAGATCTACTTTCAAGTATCCACACGTCAGTTCATTGGATTACAGCTGTCACTTTTGATATATATTATCAATACTTTTAAAATAACACTTAAAAATGACAACTGGACATAGGACTAGAACCTGGAACCTTTGACTAAGTACGTCAGTGCTCTAACCACTGAGCTATCAAGTAGTAGTTTCGTACTCAAGGTAGTTCTTAAATCAGATTTTAAGGCAGAGTCTGTAGTGGACGTATGGAAATCATGAGATGATATATGAGCAATCAACTCAGGTGCTGTCGAACCCGGACCTTCGAGGATCCACATGGGTGATGTTCCATGAGCCCACCGTCAAACTGGATGAACTGTTCGGCGACCTCCCTCTACCTTTCAGCTACGAGTTCCTGGTGGCGAGTCCTTCTCCGGGTGACCTCATCGTCCTGAAAGAGGTGTACCGCGTGGAACACAGCTTCCCACTGACGGTGTCGAGTTCGGATCCTGGGGTCGTGGCGTGGGGTTCCTGGGACCAAAGACAGTCTGTACGAGAGGAGGAACGACTTCCAAGGACTGCTGTTCAGGACAGCCAACCTTAACGTGAGTATGATTCCCTCACGATATGTGCGCTAATCACTGATTACTGTACAATTTTCTTAGGAAGAACCTTATCTGACAACTAGAAATATAACTAGATCTAACGTATTCATACGCCAAGTCATATGACCTTCATCTGACACTCTTGATAGATTATCAAATACCTTTAAAAATAACACTAAAATATAGTGAAATGCTATAATTGTTGGGCTGGGGAAAGAACTATTTGTATATTTTGAAAGGTTTCTTCCTGCCAGAATCACATTAATTATAGAATGTTGTAATTCAAACCTGTGGGCACGCGTACTAAATGTTAAGTTTTGTTTTCTGGTGAGTAGAGGAGGTCGGGATTCAAAGTATTGTAATCGTGACGATTTTTGACATCGGCGACATGATAAAGCATGATATTTTACATATACACATACCTAATGCGTTTCCTTTACGCGCGGGTTGGGCAAGAAACTGTACATATAGCTCAAAATACAACTCTGTACTTAAGGCTGGGTGCTAGTGAGCGCGAATTTAGTGCGCTAATTTTGCAGTTTTTATAGCATAAACATTTTTTGAACAAAATAAATCAAATTTTTCTTCTATAGAAACATATAGTTTAGTTTTCTGCACGTGCTAATCTCAACAGTTTTTGAATATCTGGCATGAGCATGGTGGCATTTGGTGACAAACTTTTTAATTTAAGAGAAAAAGTTGTCATTAAATTCCAGGACTTCCTTGACAGATATTCAAGGACTGTTGAGATTAGCATGTGTAGAAAACTAAACTATATGTTTCTATAAGAGAAAATATTGATTTATTTTGGCCAAAAATGTTTATGCTGTAAAAACTTCAAAAATACTTCCCTAAACTCACGCTCACTAGCACCCCATCTTAATCCATCCTCACTAACTTTCTCCACACTTCACTAGCCTTGCATACTCCCTTTGCTTCAACAACATCCATAGGCCTACACCTAGTTATACATACTATTTTTTTCTTAAAACTCTTATTGTTTCTCTATTTCACACATTCGTCTACAAAAATTAACCAAGTCCTACATGACCTACCCCTTCTATTGATCCACACATTCTACTCTCATATACTTGCTTAGTCACTTGATCCACACACATCATCTCAACATGCCCAAACCAACGTAATACGCTTCTTTCACATTGACCTATTTGATTCCCTTTCAAACCGCACTATTTCATGCGTACATAAATTGATAAACAGTGGGGGTTTACAATATCTGTTTTATGTTTATCTGCTTATCTACTAGTCTGGCTGTCTTCCCCTCTGTTGGTACCTGGGCTACAGTTTAATTGATATTGTTCAAAATTTATATTTAGATGTTATATGGCCACACCTAAAAGCCTAATCGTGATTTGATTCTTGTTCCAAAAATTTACTGATGATTGATTTTTGAAAATTCTAAATTTTTCTGAAATGATTGGCGATTTTTTTTTACATGGGTATCCGGGGAGTATTTTATATGGTAAATATTAGTAGAGCATTGCGCTCTAGTTTTTAAAGAAAACAATTATTTATTATACTACTGATTGATATATGAACATTTTAAATATATCGAAAATCCTTTCTAAGATTTTGTTCAAATTTGATATCCGGGGGTGTTTTTCTAAAAAAGATTCTGGGGTCTATTTAATAATTCGTATTGCTTTTAGAATTATTTCAATAATAGCTGTGAGAATGTTTTTCTAAAAAAGATTCTGGGGTATATTTAATAATTCGTATTGCTTTTAGAATTATTTCAATAATAGCTGTGATCACTACATGTACAGTATGTTTATAAAGAATGCGTCATATAATTATAAAAATACTGTTTTTACTCAGAAAAATTTATTTAATGATAATTTAATAACAATTGTTTTTAAATGTTTGATCCTAACTGTAATTTGACTTTATGATAAAGTATTTACGATTGTGTAATTGGTATTATTTATTTGAAATTGTCTTCAAAAGTAATTCTAAGAGCTCATTAAAAATCTTAAAATATATATTTCAGCCCCCACCTCCTGGTGAGAGAGTGATGAACCAATTGAAAGTTGACGGCTACTTTAACAAAGTACTGTACGTGCTGGAAGGACGGCTAAACTTCACGTGAGTAGTAAACCCCTCACAAAGTTTAAGACAAGGGGGGAAGAGGGGAGATAAAGGGCATGCGAGTTAATTAATGCCCATATTAAATAAAATATTGCTTCATAAGATTGCATTTAGTTTAATTTGTTACACCGTCTCCATTGCCTTCTACTTAACGACCACAATTAAATAAAAGGGAGAAGGTGAATCTACATAAAGGAAAATATAAGCAGAATTAAAAATATAACAAAAATATGGTTTATTCAGTATAAACGTAGATAAAGCAAGGTACAGTTGTCTCATTATATCATTCTGAATAATGTTAAAAATAATAACGTGAAGCGCAGAATGTAAACATCCCATGTTTACATTTATTAAAGGTTGCCTATAAGAGACACAAAATTACGTAGATTTTTAACATCAACAGAGAAGTTAAACTACCAAAAGTGAAGTGAAGTAATATATCCACAAAATGAAACAAACATTAAATATTCTTGCCTGATGGGCTCCTCAAACAATTACAAGTTACAATACGAAATTTACAAAACATAACGCGAGAGTTTGACTTCCAGACTCAAGTCAAAACCTCCCGGGACTAACTATCTCTTATAAAAAAAAAACTAAAGATTGAAATTTAGAACAAATTTAAATTATATAAAAAAAATAACAAGCATGTTTTTATTTCTGCAATCGCGTGAAATAGCAAAATACAAAAGTCCACACATTTTAACATTTTACATCTAAATTTACTCAATACAAAATTACCAATGATGGAAATCAAACTAAACTAACCAACATGCTACCACGCCTAAGTGGCGACATAATAGTTAAATTCAAGCGACTGAGATAAAGAGAAAAGTTAAATATTACACGAAAAACAAAATAATGATTCTAATACAACAAATTTATAAGCCGAAAATAAATAGAGTCTATGAAAAGTAGACGCCATAGTTACTTTCCAATTAGTATATATGAATGTGTATCCGATCATTGTCCATGACAATGATCCGTCCTCGTTCGTGGAATGATAGATAGTCATCCGCCCTCGTTCGCGGATTGATAGATAGTCATCCGCCCTCGTTCGCGGATTGATAGATAGTCATCCGCCCTCGTTCGCGGATTGATAGATAGTCATCCGCCCTCGTTCGCGGATTGATAGATAGTCATTTTTGCAGACACATACAGCCTGTTATATAGTGAGTTTCGTTACACGGAAAGGAGGGGAGGTAATTCTAGCACGTAGTTGCTAGCTGTCTTCGGTCACGTAGGCACTTTGTAGGGTTGTTCCATCAGAATATTAGAACAAGTCGACGATCATTCGATGTTTGGGGTAGTTCTTCAAACAGCCATCAGGGGGCGGGTGGATTGTTGTCTTCTATCGGACTCCATGTCGTTACGCCTCAGTTTCTATCTGATCAGACTGAGAGCAATCACGTGTTGACAGTAGACTTGCGTTAGCTCGGCCCATTCTCCACATGGCTGCACGGAGTAGGTCAGCTTTGGTGGCGGCTAGTGATAGAAGATTTCAAAGGTAAGTTCCTGAACAATTATGAGTGTAATATTACAGAAGATTGTACTGTATGAAATATACTGTGTCGTATTATCTTTCCGTATTAGCCTACAGGGAATACAACAGAGAATAGTACCATTGTAGGGATTCTATTTGGGTCGGAATTATTGAGCGGGTGGTATGAATTCTTGATAGTTACGTATCAACATTATAATGGGATGGATCCAATTGTAACTAACTGTAAGTTAACGTTACAAATTTTCTACGCATAGTAATCTCAACAGTATTCGAAAATTGGTTTTGAACATCGACGTATTTGAACAGCCTTTTTTTTTTTTTTTTTTTGTACTAACAATAATGGTGAGATCGGAGCTCGAATCCCGGTTGGATGTACTTAGGGTCTTTAAAAAAAGTTTCTCCCCTCTCACTCAACATAAATGCGGGTACACTAACTGTAAATTAAACCTTACTCATCTCTAGCACGTTAGAACAATTAGTACATATACGTATAACCCGAGCAAGTAGAAAAACTCAGTGCTAAATTAAAATGTTTGGTCAAATACGGCGATGATTATGACAGATATTAAACTGTTGAAGTTACCATATATATTTACAAAACTATACCAATCATGTCTATTGAAAGATATTTTATCCATTTTGTAAAAAAAAAAAGTTTATTTTGGTTATAAAAGCTCCATGCATATGGACCTTCTAACGTTCTCTTGCATCCACCCTCCTTCCCTTAACAACTTTAAAACTCTGAGATATAAAGTTTTTACTTTGACAAACTTCGTATTTGTACAATACTTTACTTCAGCCAATGGAAAGCAACGAATGAGAAAATACAATGACGACATCTAGTGGCGTAATTTATTCTAAGTTAAGTAGTTGATTGCTATTGTTCGATTAAATTATTTACTAACTAACTACCCGTTCTTCACACAGCGTGTGTTTTATAATACGCATCTATATCTGGGTACCTTTAATAGATGATCCAATGAAAATCCGATAAGAAGAAGCTTAGTAAAAAGGGGAAAAAAAAAAGTTTTGTGGCTATCATATTGAAAAAAAAAAATGCGCATGTAAATTTTAATTCACCTATATGTTAACTGAACGTTGGTATTATGTCCACGTGAAATTTCAGCACAATCATTATTATTATTATTATTATTATTATTAGCACCACGTCTTACTACCCGTTCGGGTTATACGCACTTACGCTAATGTGCAATGGAAGGGTGATAGTGAGATGAAATGGAGGACCTACAGTTTAACGTGGGATCCGAACCACGGTGGAGGCCTGGCATTCCTCAGCACAATCGGTGAGTGATTTTGGCGTAAAAGAGAAACAAACCACAACTAATATTTTTCTAATATGTTAGTAGAATATATTAATTTGATCGAGCTTCTACTGCTATTTCCGTATTCAGCATTCATATGACTTGTATTAGTGTGTTCCATTTACAAATATTATAAACGCATTAACATAATATGACTGATGACATTATCTTATAGTTCTAGCAGAATATACAGTTTGTTCAGAATCTCATAGCCCAAACTGCACATATTGTTTGTTTGAACAAAAAGCAATACGAAATCCCTATACACTTACATCCGGAAAACTATGCTAATACCATTAAATTGTGTCCAAAGTTTCGGCGTACAGCGCTGGGAAAGCATGGATAATTCAAGCATGCGTGTACAACAGGTTGCAAAAGAGTTAGGCACGTGGCACTACACACCTCAACATCTTGGAGCACGGTAGCAGAACATACCACAATTAATAGTAAACAACACACCATTCCACCTAGAAACGCGAATACATTCTGAGGGTCATCATTAACGGTCCTACATCACAGAAAGTGCTTGCCATTATTACATGTGCAGTGTCACGCGCCTAACTCCTATGCAACTTGCTGTACACGCATACTTGATAGATTTGCTATCCCAGCGCTGTACGCCTAAACTTTGAACACAATTTAATGGTATTAGCATAGTTTTTTTGGATGTAAGTGTATAGGGATTTTGTATCACTTTTGGTTCCAATCAGCTATATGTGTGGTTTGGGCTATGATTTTCCGAACATTCTGTATATAAACAGCCATAGGGAAATATTTATTTCTGATTCACTAGAAAAAATACTTTGACTTTACATTTCTAACATTCTTAGTTTACAAGGTCAATACCTAGCTATTTCAAAGTGAAAGTCCTAATTAACTGTATCTGATCTCATTATTGCCTGCCATGCTTCGAATTAACACTGACTAACGATTTAATTTGAATGAATACGGTATGAATATTAGGCATGTAATAAAATAATAAAAATTATAGGGAGGTCACCACATTCTTACCCTCTTCAAAAACACAAAATAATATGATAGATTCTTTTTTAATGTTCCGTAAACAGGATTTCCCTACGAACCCGCAAGGTGTACCTTAACACATTTGGAACCAATGACGGCACAGGCCCAATATCCTCTTAAGTCACACATTCAAGTAAAAACTTTTGTCTTTAAGAGATTTAAAAAATTTTTTGTGTAGTCCCCCTTATAATTTACTTCTATTCTTCGTGTCAAGCTCAAAATATTTTCAAATCAGGACTATTAATTTAGGCACATCTCTAGGGTTAAATTTCAGGGAAGGAGATGTGGGGAACGGAGAACTCACTTATACCATTTGCAATGTAGTACAAACATTGTTTGTGTGTTCTTAAATGACCGAGTCCATCTCTAAAGATTTTTAACATCACCATTCACGAAAATAGTCTGCTTTATGCAGCTAGCACAATACCTAGGATGGTTTCATTCTGTGAAGATTTTTATTCGCGGGACCACTGGCGCCAGCTATAACGTTAATAAACGTTAAATTATTAGTCCATCTGACATCTATAAGAGTGGCTAGCCCTACTTTAATGTAATCACGTCAAGTCACGGGATCTGTAGCTGTTACTTTTGTTGTGTTAATACTATCAATACTTGTAAAATAACGCTTACTTAATAATATAGTAAAATACTATCAATACCTATAAAATAACATTAATGATAAAGTAAAATTTGTATCAATATTGGCTGAATTATTTTTTTTTGGAAATTTTCCATTTTGTCAAAATGCTATTGAACTAACTAAACAAATAACTCAACAACAAAAATCCCTCTCAACTCCACAAGTAAAAAATTGAATGCCAAATCATAAGTTTGTCCGATTATTGTTTTGAAACCCACATTGATGTTTAAAGAGTGAGACAATACCTATAATAATGATGAAAATATTCACATCTGCATATAATAAAATATGCTTTACCATGTATATAGTTTATACCATCAGAAACTAAGCTATACCTTACAGGATCTAGGAGAGAAGAAGCTTTAAGAAAATACAAACATATTATTTGCAGCAAACTTTGATAACATTTTTCTCAGAGTTGTTTATAGGTATTGATAATATCTATTAGAAGAAACGGAGAAAAGATTACTTGGCGTATGAGTACACGAAATTATTTTTTTAATACTTTTTGTAGTTGTCTTCTCATGTTCATCCCACTGCAGTTGTTTATTCTGACGGTAGGACAAAGCACAAGGTGCCCGAAGATAGAGCTTACGGGTCCGTGGACAGGAACGGGACATGGAATGGTATGGTGGGGATGTTGGTGAGGGGAGAGGTAGATCTGGTGGTAGGAACACTCACCATGACGTCACAGAGACTGGACGTCGTCAGATTCAGCGTGCCCTTGGTGTCATCTACGTGAGTATCACCTCAATATTCACCATCCATATTGTTATGAGTGAAGCCCCTTTTTATCCCCCAGGACACAGACACGTAAGAACAGACTCTCAACCAGACGGGGGTTTCACTGCGCTCCTTTTGCCAGCTTGAGTCCTTCAACACTGGGCTTCGCTAGTGTCACTGCTGGCTGATGATAGGATTGCCCGCAGCGATCCTAGTGTTGAAGGACTCAAGCTGCCAAAAGGAACGCAACCATTTTAACCTGGAAGTTGAGTGTTTGGGTATATTATTTATCTTTGGTCCAGGATAAAAAGGAGGCATACAAAAATACCTAATTACACATAAAGAAAAGTTGAATTAAATACAGAGTGGCCTGACAGAACAATGACTTTTGAATATATATTATAAAATAATATATTAATATACTATAAAATAATATATTCACCCATGTTTCCATGCTATCCCATCTGCACCATTGCCATGGTTCAGTAAAGGATAAATTGATAAAGTATTAGCCAGGGAACACAACCATATTTCCAGGAAGTATTTGACAAATTCATTTGGAGAGAAGATAAATTCAACAAGCTTGACGTTGACAGATAAATATGATTTATTTATTATAAAACAAAAGCTGTAACAAAGGGTAACATGATAAACTATACTAAATGTGTATATATAAATAAATATATGAGTATAGATTTGAAAAACAGCTCGAAGTGTGAAGTAACCATATTAAATTTGTTGGCTAACCATAGTATACGAAATTTATACATATAAATAAATATATATAAGATTAGCTTTGAAAAACAACTCGAAACGTTAAGTAACAATATTAACTTTGTTGGTCAACAATAGTGGCCAATTTATGAATTTAATAAAAGGGAAAAGACAATATCTAAGACCTAACAACCAATACTATCAAAATATTCCTAAGTTCCGAGGTCTGATGGACTTCTGTTAACATTAACATGTTCATTATTCCAAGTCATAAGGACTTCCAACAATCGTAAATATGTGCTTACGGAAACTAAAAGAAAGTGTTACAACAATTAACATGGTTGTTCAACAATAGCTTTCTTAGTTATAAGAACTTTAACTATATACGCCACGTTTAAATTAGTGAACAGGACCTTGAATCATTTAAGGAAAATTCCCTAAGTTCTAAGAACTTTGAATCAATTACGATGTAATTCATAAGGCCTTTAATAAAATATATTAACAGTTTAGTCCTTTTTCTTCTAAAGGGACTTTCAACACATAGCATAAATATCACAAGTCTAGAAAAACTTCTACTAACATCAGTTAAATAACTCAACACCTCCTAGTCGTAAAGGATGGAAATTATTTTTATGTCACATTTCATTAGTAAAAAGGACAACGAAATTATCTAAAACAATTTTAAGTCAAAATCTGTAAATAACAAATACTTTGAATGCTTCAAGCAAAATATATATATCATAAGGATATTCTATAAAAAAATTTACCAGTCCCAAGAACTTTGGATGAATAAAGTCAAAATATATTAATTATGTCATGAGGACATTTTAATCAACATTTACAAGTCACAAGGATTTTAACGATTTAAGACAAAGTGCTGGTTTCATGTGCAAAAGCAAAAATTCTGTCACTCCTTTTCTATCTAAGATTAAATTACCTAAATTGACGTCACTGCCATACATAAATATTCATCCCGTCTGTTGCAGGGGAACTGAATGAAGCTTGCAGATACAGTAAAGTAGAGTCTCGATAATTCAATATGAAAGGATCAGGCCTATCTCGAAATTTCTAAATCTCAAAATATATGAGATATCAAAAAAATACCTACATGCTTTAAATGTAAAAAGCTTTCAATATATAGGCTTATATTATAAGCGTTGTCACTGTGGATATCCAAGTCCATGTATTTTACTGTTTCAGGTAAACTACACGGGCAGACGTAAATATTTCAAAACTAACTATAATTTTGAGTTTATTAACAAGTAATTTCAACTTATCCCAGGGCGTATAACCCAAACGGGTAGTAAGATGCGGTGCTAAAAAAAAACTCATCCCATATCTCAAGATTATTTATTCTTCAACATGTGTTATAAGTGTATGAGCTGCTATTGTCTAACTTGAACGTTGTGTTGAAGATTTATTTTGTTCTTTTTTGTAGCTTTAGGTTGTTCATAAGGCAACCTGAAAACTACAGTTTGCGGTGGGGAAATTTTCTTGCCCCGTTTAGCTGTGCGCTGTGGTTGTTGCGAGTGGTGTTCGCTGTTGTGTTTGCCACACTGTTCACGATCTTGCACAAGCTTGGTCGACGTTATGGCAGCCCTGAGGTGGAAGGCCCAAAGCTGACTCTGTATGAGGTGGCGTTCTACACCTACGGTGCTTTCTTCTGCAGTCAAAGTAATTAAGAATCATAACTTACTTTAAGTTTAGTGCCTAAATTATGTAGCTAATAGCTAACTTACATGTTTCCAAACTTTAAAGTATTCAAAATTTAATATATTTTAAAGCAATTACGTTTGACGTATGTTTATTAATTTTAAAAGTTCTTGCTTGAAATTTCAAAATGAAATAAAATAATTCCCAAAAATATGCAGAGCAAAGTTTTTAAAGAATTGTTATAGTCATACTAACATGAATATTTTTCAAAAGCTTAAAGTAATATTTTATGTAAAACTATAACAATGTGATGCTAATTAATCTTTCTATTACAAACAATAAAAGAGTTATTTAGTGCAAAACATAGATTTTTAATAACATATACAAAGAACACGCAGCAATGATGCGGCACCAGATAGATAAAAAAAAAATATATTCATGACGTGAGTCCACAATAGAACTGTAATGACAGTATTTATTCACGGCCAAAAATACACGAAATGTGAAATTAATTTTAATCGTTTCCGACAATTTAGATTAATTATATATCAATAATGGGTCTTTATTTTGAGTCAAGGGTCCAAAGATTGATTTCCGCCATGACAAAAAAAAAAGTGAAATTAGATTTTTCTCCCTCCACGGCCAGAGGATAGGAGCGCTCTGTCTGTTTAAAAATTAAGCTAGTTTATATAAGTCTGTTTTAATATATCTAGTTGTTTCGTAAATTACACGTTGAACTCCTTTAGCAAACTAAATAGCAATGTTTAGTTGAACAAGTCAAAGTAAAACAAAACCACACCAGCCTCGGTGGATACCCGGAATTAATTGTCAGGGTCGTGTACCTTAGTTTGGTGGTTGGTTGTTTTTTGATGATGGTGATGTTGAAGCTAGAATTCTATCCGGGGGAATCGAAAGTGTTTTATCCCCCTCCTCCCAAGTTTCCTCTCTCCCTCCATGTAAATACGAGTACAGTATCTTTAAATTCTTCTTTCCTCATTCTTAACATATTGGTGTTATTAAAATGCATACCCTTATTTCCTCAAATTTCGATTTATTGACCCGGCCGAGAATCGAACCAGTAAAACATATCCCAGTAGGAGGACAAGCTACCGATTGAGATTAATAATCTGATAAAGACTTCAGTACAAGAACAAGTCAGTTCCCCTGACTACGAGCCTAGAGGTACCGGGCTCGCTTCCCGGTTTGTACCTTCGGTATTTTCACCGAAAGATGAGTTATACCAACAGTTACCAAGGTTTGGTTAGTTAGGCTTAAGTTAGGTTTAAGTATTTCAACTGGTTCCACACCCTCATATTCATTATCACCATCACCTCATCTCACTGGGACATGGAAAGAGCTTCCAAGGAAAGGATGTTACGATAAGTATATTCGTCTGTCCCCTGGGCAATGCCACATAAGTACTAGCTAATTGTCCAATGCTGGGCCACTAATGATGTATCCCAGGCGCGCTATGTATTATAATATAGTACAAGTACAGAATTTAAAATAGAATATGAATAGATAGCTACTAAAGGTAAAACTGTTGAGACTAATTTGCATCGGTAAGGTGACAAACAGCTATGGGAGAAACAAAGAGAGGAGGGTATCATATATACCGGCTTATATAAAAGTTAAGCTTTATTTCTATACAAGCACATTATTTGTCTAACAAACACACTTTATTATACCATATCTTGATATTCCATAAATTATTGTCTCTCTCTGATTTGAATATACCAAACTACCTCGATTCTTCCTTGACAATGTCCGCACCAAAAATCAGGGCTCTAGTTTTGTGTTTAAGGTCAACAGATTTCTGGGATAAAGATTGAAATATTAAATCACTTTGGAG
Organism: Timema podura; assembly: GCA_033556935.1. Classification (NCBI taxonomy): domain Eukaryota; kingdom Metazoa; phylum Arthropoda; class Insecta; order Phasmatodea; family Timematidae; genus Timema; species Timema podura. Next base: position 37,784,426 of record JAVRXN010000004.1, read on the forward strand.
TTTAACAACGCACCTTTATTTTTACAGAGGCCAAACTAAAGGGGCCCACGCATTGTGTAATTAACCAGGAATATTTATCCTCATTAAAAAATTTTTTTTGATCAATAATTGACATTACTCTACTGAAGCAAAATTTGATTTATGTTGGCCAAATTATGGGTTTTGTCATAAAAACTACAAAGACATAGATCTTACTCGCATGTTCTTCTTTATATCTTAAGTTTAGCTAGCAGGCTGAGTGATTCGGTTGCCAACGTCGAGTCACTGTGCATCCACTGTGCAATCTTCTTCAGAATGTCGGTGAATACGATCGGATTCACCGGATGGACCTTCAATCAAAATATCGCTCGGGCAATCCTAAAATAACCTACAGTATGATTGCGTTTGCCCACTGACAGTGGAAAATTTGTTTGAAAGCAATAAGATTGTCAACCCACTTGCTTGAATATAGACTCGTGAATGGGTCACTTTAGGCTTGACTAGTTTTTACAAATATTAATTCTAGCCTAGCATAAACTTTCTATGTGGAGGGGCAGTGGAAGGGCTGATAAATTGGCGTGGCGTATTGCCAGGCCTTACATTGGAATGCATTTTAGTTTATACCTAGTGAGAGTTTTTACCTAATTATGAGAACAATAAACAGGTACAGTTTATACTAACGCTGCTTATTTTGGCAACACTCCACGCCATGCCACTGGTCTGAGGGATAAGAGCCACGCTAACGGTCGAAACAAGATTAGACCAATGCTCGAACCATTAAATGTATTGAAGTGCGGTAGTCTTAATTCTGTACTTGACAACAGCAAAATTGGAATAAGTTTGTTCATTTAAAAATTATTGATCTCAGGTAACTCGAAAGCTCATGGCCGTCAGAAAGACTAAGATCACCAGTCAATCCTCTTTTGATACCTCTCCATCCAATACCCAGCCTCACATCCAACCTCCTTCAAATCCATTTTCTCGTTATCTTCCCAGCGACGTCCCAGTCTAACAAGGCCTCTTGTAGCATTAGTTTTCCCTGTTAAGATGTTGTGTTCACACCCGTAATCACACAATAAGCACTACCTTCACGACCCCTCCATCTTAGCCTAAGCTTCTTTACTATCCTTAAGGTGGGAATGTAGGAGACACGAGAAAGGTCAATGTTTTTGAAGTTTTTAAAACAAAACTTTTTTTGGTAAAAATATATCAAATATTGCTTCAGTACAAGAGTTTAATTTTCTTCTCATGGTGATATCAACATTTTTTGAATATCTATAAATCGCTTTGCTCATGACAGATATTGATATGTTGATATCACCATGTGAAGAAAATTAAACTCTATGGTTCTACTAGAGCTATAGTTTATTTATTTTGGCCAAAATGTTTTGACAAAAAAAACTTGAAAAAGCCCAAGACTTTTTTCGCGTTTCCTACATCCTCACTTTTATATATTTTGTGGATGCGTATAAACTGTAGCTCTGCTAGGTCAATAACATTGAACGCACTGTTTTGAAGGCACTCCGATATCTCCCCGGTCTAGTTCCTGTCAGCTGGTGTTCCTGATGATGCATATGACCACCGTAGTGTTGGCGGCGGCCTATTCGGCGGCTCTTGTATCCTCTCTCTCTGTGAAGAACACGATGGTCCCGTTCAACTCCGTGCAAGGTCTGCTAGAAGACGAAACCTACAGCCTAGAGGTGACCAAGTACTCCGCTGAATACAGCATGTTCCAAGTGAGTTAATTTCGTCAGTGTGGCTTATAGGAATGGCGTGCAGGTGATGGACATACATCAACTTGACACTGGTCTATTGTCTCCATCAATCACTTCCAGTGGCGAGTGGCCATTTACTACCAAACGGATTAGTTTACCACAGTGTCAGGACTAGTACAGTTGGGTATGCATCAGGGACGGCCCTAGCAGTTGCGAAGCCCTGGGCAAATCTTGTGAGCGGGGGTCCCCTATACATTGTATATTGGTGTAAATTTCCTCATGGTTAAAAGCGTCCAGATTGGCATATTTTAACAGGTTTCATGTATATGCAAATTTTGTTTATTGAATTGAAACTCAACTAAGTACTGTAGCTAAGTAAACAAACACAGCACAGGTTTAGTTGACAATGACGAGTGAAAGTGAAGTGGAATGGATTGGCACGGGAGCGCGGGGTTGGGTTGGCGGTTGAGCGGTAGAGTATGGGTCAGTATGGCGGTATCACGCTAGGCAAAACTTCTCCGATAACAGTGACAAAGCCATGGGAGAAGGGACTATGTGATGGTAGAGAGTCAGTGTGGAGATCGCTAAGAGCAGATACACATTTATCACTTCTATTTTTATTTTTCCGATGTAATTTTTTTTAAACCTGTGGCGCGGGGACAGGGGTGGTTGCCCCGTTCGCCCCTGCTTGAGGCTGACCCTGGTATGCAGCTGGCTCCAAGATGGACAGGTCTGGACTAAATAGCGTGTCACTGAATAAAGTTATAAGAAATATTGCGAAGGCTCTACTAGACTATATCCAAGAAAAAATATCCGATGAAACATAGCCTTTATGGATTAGAAAATGGATAAGTAGATGAGATTCATTAGGAGCTTCAAGTGGTCTGCTCAAAGAACTAATATTAGAATATCCTGCTGAGTACTTAAACACAATCAGAATGTCGGAAAGTTATTTTAAATTATTGCCGAACAAAATTAAATCTTGAATGGTAAGTGGTAGGTGGGGAACGCTACTCTAATAGAAAAATAGAATAAATTGAGTCTACTAGACTAAATCGTTCTACTAAATTACTAGACTCCTAAACTGCTGAAGGTGTCTGAACGGACCTTTACATCCAACCGTTTTTCTATCAACTCACCACATGTCATTGCCAGTCAGACACTCACCGAAACGCCGCGAGCCTCCGTACCCCATGGTCATGTCATCCGTACGCGTCGAGTCATCACAAAGATCTACCACGATTATTGCGGAAAAAATTAACCTGAACATGCTTCTGTGGACGCATGGTCTAGGGCGTCACTCTCATGCTAGACTAGATTGCCATAGATAGTGAGATTCGGGATCGAATCTTGGTCAGGTGTACTGAGATTTTTTTTTTTCAAAAATAGTTTTCCACTCTCCCTTCACACAATTATAGGTACACTTCCTCTAAATTTAACCTTCTTCATACCTAGCTCATTAGCGTAATTAGTACATATTTGTATTATTTAAAGAGGCCGTAAGACGCGGTGCAAAAACAACAACAACAACCTAACGTAACCTAACCTAGCATCCAACATGAACCTATTCGAGTTTTCAGACTAGGTCTTAGACAATGATGTTGACAAGGATGGGAATTTTACACCTTAAATATGGGCCTGTAACGTAAAAGAACATCCCTGCACGAAGTGCTAAAATAAATGTATACTTATTTATAAATATGTAACGTTCTCATTTGTGTTACTTCCAGCCCCGTAGTGTAGTGGTCAGTGCATCTGGCCATGAATCTAGAGGTCCCGGGTTAGATTCCCGGCTGGTACCATGGGTATTTTTCCCGAAAGGAGAATTACCCCAATGGTCTCCAGTGTTTAGTTAGTAAAACTTGAGCTCGGTTTAAATGTTTCCACTGGTTCCACACCTTCACACTCACTATCGCGATCCCTTCATGTCATTAAAGCATGGAAAGAGCTTCCACGGAAAGGATGTAGGTACGATTTTGCCTTACCCTGAGCAACGTTACAAAATAACTGGTTAAACTTTTCACATACTGGTATCAATTACGTAGCCCAGACGCGCAATATTATTACTATTATTATTGGTATCACTGCAGTATCTCTAAAATTGGAGTATAGCGAATTGATGGAATTTCTAATATAATCAAGTATGAGAGCTGGCAGGGGTTGGTCTAAAAACACCACCTTTAGTTTTTAAACCAAGGTCTGGAGAAAAAGGAAAGCACTCCATATTAATCCATGCCGACGTTTGTTCTAAATTGAACACAAGCTTTATAGGACTGTATAATTTTATTTTTTTTCCATACAAGTGACCATAAGTTAGCGGTGTTCCAGCTTGGCAGGTATTTTTATTTTGAATAAAACAACGTTGGCGATATTGAATATTTATAATATATTTTCCTTTACTTATTTACATCCTATATTCTACATACAGATGCTATTTAATCAATGAGATAACTTCTAAAATATTGTTTAGTAAATATTTAAAAATGATTATATGTAGAAATATGTCATATTTAGTTGAAATATCTTAAATCTTTTTACAAGGTATCAAAATTTTCTTCTTTCTTCGAAATGTTTCAAAAATTCGATGCTAATTGTGGGTGTCGAATTAGAAGCAATACATATTTTATTATTGACTCCTATTTAATTATCTTAAAAGCTTAGGACCAACCTTATAAATAATATTTTTTCCTTTCCTTAACAGTCGGCGAACTCTGGACTGTTGCAACGCGTCTACCAGCGGATGCAGAAATCACAAACAGACAAGTTCCCCACTACAATAGAGGAGGGTTTGGAAAGAGTTTGCACCAGGAATAAATACGCCTATCTGACTTCTTGCGAGGTGGCCATGGGAATCTTTAACTCCCTCAGTTGTGGACTCTTTGTTCTCCCGGAGAAGTTCTTCAAGGCTAGTCTTGCGATGGCCACCCAGAAAGAGAATGTTCTGTTAGACGCTATCAACTACAAGTGGGTACAATTCGGCTACCATTATTTTGCCTCACTCCCCCCCCCCTCCTCCCCTAAAAAAAAAAGCCATGGTGTAAGCCCGCAATCGAGCTATACCGGCCGAGCACCCACCGCTGTTAGCGATGATTATTGCCAAAATTTGTCGATAGAGGGTGTCATGCGGTCAGCACAACGAACCCTCCAGTATTTAATATCAGTTTTCTAGACCAGAGCTGCTTATCATGATTATTGATCCAACCCCTGTGGTCCAGTGGTTGGTGTTCCTGGCTACAGATTCAGAGGTCCCGAGTTTGATCCCTAGCGCTTCCATATTTTCTGTGAAGTAGTGGGTCTGGAACGGAGTTGACTCAGCCTCGCGAGGACAAATGAGGAGCTACTTGATTGCAAAAGTAGTGGCTACGGTCTATAAAACTGAGATTAATGGCCAAAGGGTTTGTTGCACTGACTAAATGAGCCCCTGTATCCCCAGAAATTGGCGCTATCTTAACCAACAGACGGCGGCCACTGGGTTGGTATGGCTTGATTGCAGGAGTTATAATGTTTATTGAGCCAATTATTTCAAGAAAAGATAGATGGGGTTGATTGATTATCGTAGCTAAGCATTAGGTCAAACATGAGACAATCATTGTAAACAGATGACTAGGGACAAGTAGTAATATATTTCAAATGGCAAAATCATCAGATGGTCAAAAATCGACACATGGAATTGAAATGTTTGTATATTTGATAGCTAGGGTAAACTAGCATTGATCATAAGTGTAAAAAAAATTGTATTGAATAAAATTAATGGAATATTTAATGCAATTTATTAATAATATTCTATCTTGTACACGATTTTCACTGATTGAAAACAAAAACAAAATAAACAAGTGTTTTTTGACTAGCTAAATCAGATTTTCGTATTTTGTACAATTACATTGTTAAAAAATTGTGTAAAATCAATTAAATGTAAAAAATTGTTTATTTAATTTAATTATGTACACACTACACACTGTACATTATGTTTACCCTAAAACACAGCAGTCGTACCTTGACTGATTATGCTATGATACTATCTTTTATTATTATTATTATTATTATTAGCACCGCGTCTTACTATCCGTTCGGGTTATACGCACTTACGCTAATGTGCAATGGTAGGGTGATTGTGAGATGAAATGGAGGACCACATTTTAACGTGGAATCCGAACCACGGTGGAGGCCTGGCATTCCTCACATTCACAAGTTGTGATTAATACACATCTTGTCAGAGGTGAAGGAAGGGTTTGGCAATCAGATAAATCTGTGCGGGACCGAGGATTGAACCCTGGACCTTCAGCACAGAAGTATGACACCTTACCCCTAGACCACCAGGTCACCTACTATCTTATAATCTACAACATTTGGAACGAAGCAAGGTAAGCTTGTTACCATTATAGGTAAATGTAATGTACCTTTCGTTTACCCCTAAAGCTAGCAACTTCCAAGATAGTATCATAGTGTAATAGGTCAAGGAGAGACTGTTACCATTCATGGTAAATGGAGCGAGAAATGAAGTGAGACAGAATAATATTTCATTGAGCATTCATTTCCTTTATCCAGTTTACAGGTTATGCGCAGTAGTGGACAACTGCAGAAACTTTTGAAGAATTCTTGGCCTCAAATCGTTAAGAAGACACCAACTAAGCCCTTGTTCACTTGTGTGGAACTCCGAGACATAGCGTCGATCTTAATAGTCTTTGCATTAGGTGTCATGACGGCTGCAGTGTTTCTTTGCTTTGAACGATTGTGTTGGCGTTTCCTTGAAACATATTTTCGAAGGAGAGGGAAGGTATTCAAACGCCACGTTTGTAATTAATTATCATCGATACAAAATACATAACAATATCAATGGACATTAAAATGTTTTATAGGACGTTTATAAGATGGTGCGGTTGCTTAAAGACAAAATTGTTTTAACTAAAACTCTATTTACATAGTTTTAAAATAAAGCTACTAAACCAAACATTATTTTCAAACCAATTTTATTTAAGATAACTAGAGCTGTATATATACAATTGTCTACTTTATTGCACATTGCATTGTACTGCACATGTTTTCAATATTATACTTTTCTTAATAATTTTTACATTTTTCTTTACTATTAAATGGATATAAGTGTACAAATAGAGCTGCAGAATTTCTTGTAAATTTTTTATAACTCCATATTTAAAAAATCAAATTATTATTATTATTAAAATCACATTATTGTTATTGTTAATATTATTAGTATTAATTCTTTATCCTGTAGGCCTATTAAAAAATTAAAAATTGAGATTTCACGTTAAAGTATAGTTTTAATAATATAGTAAGCTTAAGCAGGCCATAACTATTCAAACCCCTGAGATTTTATGAAAAAAATATGTATGGCTTTATTTATGTTCAAACAGTATCAATAATAAGATACAAGTACAAATTAGAGGGCTGTGCTACCATAAAAGCACTTCAGAGAGCTTCTAGAGGTGTTTAATACTCAGTTTTTCCTAGCCTTCAGCAGTTAGGGGTCTGTGCTACTATAAAAAAAACACTGCAAATAGCTTTTAGAGTTGTTTAATATATATAATATTTTTCCTACCCTTCAGCAGTTATGGGGCTATATTGCCATAAAAATACTTCAGATAGCTTTGAAAGGTGTTTAATATTTAGAAATGTTCCTAGCCTTCAGTAGTTTAGGCTTATATTGCCATAAAAAACACTTCAGATAGCTTCTAGAGGCGTTTAATATTTATAGATTTTCCTAGCCGTAGTTTAGGGGCAAATGTTGCCATAAAAAAAACCCACTTCAAATAGCTTCTGGAAGTGTTTAATATCTAGAAATGATCCTAGCCTTTAGCATTTAGGGGTTATGGTGCCATAAAAACGCTTCTGATAGCTTCTAGAGATGTTTAATATTTAGAAATTTTCCTAGCCTTCAGCAGCTAAGGGGCTATATTGCCATAAAAAAATACTTCAGATAGCTTTGAAAGGTGTTTAATATTTAGAAATGTTCCTAGCCTTCAGAGTTTAGGGCTTATATTGCCATAAAAACACTTCAGATAGCTTCTAGAGGTGTTTAATATTTAGAAATTGTCCTAGCCTTCAGTAGTTAAGGGCTTAGGTTGCCATAAAAAAAACCACTTCAGATAGCTTATAGAAGTGTTTAATATTTATAATTTTTTCTAGCTTCCGGCGATTGGGGGATGTGCCCACTAACCCCCCCCCCCTTCCCTGAAATTATTGGCTGGCTACGGCCTTAATCTTTGATTGTATCTAATAAATTAATTTAAGGTTAGTGTAATTAAAACAAAAAAAAATTAATGTTTTGGAAATTGACCCTGAAGATTGAATTCATATTGGGAATATTTTATTAGTTTTTCATAATAAATATAAATAATTTGTATTTTTACAAATATATAATTTGATGGTAGCTTACAAATAATTTCATTTTGGAAATTTGAATTTCTTTAAATATATTTGAACAATTTGGTTTAAAACCTATATATAAAGAGTGATTATTGTGAATAACGAGATGATTTGTTTATTTTTTATGAGTAAAACTTATAAAAGGGTAAACGGTAAAAATGGTGAAATTTCTGTTTTTTTTTAAATACAATGTTGATTAATAATTTCTTCGTTCACATATTATTCTTATTAATAACGTTTTGAAGTTGCATGTAAGTGATTTTCAATGCTGTCATGTTGTCATTCCTATCAAAATTATGACAGCAATCAAAATTAAATTTTTACCTTAATTTTTTTTTCCAAAGTTCTGTATCTCATAATGTATTAGACGTTAGAGAAACAATTGTGTGGTCAAATTGTAGGCAGTTTTCTCTAGATTGCAACTTACCATTAGACATTTTGTCGTAGAACTCGCCATTTAGTAGCTACAGGAAAAAAAAACACCTGAAATCCTGTACTTTTCTTGGGAAAATCGTCAAACTTTGACATATTTGAAATATATAAAAACTGTTCTGCAACCAAATGGTAGCAAATTTACATTTCTTAAAAAATTTGGAGCGTGACCTTTTCTGTCAAATCCATGGTTTGGGGTGGGGTATATTTGCCAAAAACCTAAAAATGGCCGATAATTTTGAAGTTTTTTCGATTTGGTGGCGCCAGCAGCGCTTGTGGAAATTAGAAAACTTGGATCTTTCTTCACGTACCCGACCCATACAACATATCCAAAATTCAGAACTACCTGAATTAATGAATATATTCTCGACATTTTGACTTTACTATTTGTATAGTTCGTTTATTTTATACCCAGTGTTACCCCTGGCAACGCTTTTGCTTGCTTCAAACAGAGAGAAAAAACTCTTCTTTTATTCCGTCCCATCCAGTATTTAATTGGTCTAAAAATAAATCCAAATTTTAAAATTTGAGGCTTCTAGGTGCACATGTCGTGCACAGCCGCTACTAATTTTTTAAATTTCAAACCTCTGCATGTGATATATATTATATCTATCGCGCAAGGCTCATGACAAACAGACAAACAGAAACACACATTCATAATTTTGTTTAATATAGAAGGAGATAGAAGACTGTATACCCTCTCCGATCTTGATTATTGAATTGATATTACGATCCTTGTAAGCTTGCGACATTTCTGTGAGCTCATAAAAATACAGGAAGCCTCACGCTGTGGGCAAGGTCAGCTAAGGTGTTATATATTAAATATTTCCCAACACACTCTGGAAGATATATTAGTTCGAATCTCAGTCATGTTGAGGATGCCACTCAATCTGCGAGAAAGTACAAATCACTGTAAAGCCCCACGGCTTAAAATACAATGGTCTTTGCGTTTGTTGGAACAACTACTCTATTTTGCCTAAGTCTATACTCCCTTTAGCCCTTCACCTACAACAACCATTTGTCATAAACATTAGAAGCAGGCTAATCTTGCCCAACAGTGTTCTTATTAACTATCGTTCAAACAGTGCCCCCAGCTGACAAACAGAGAGTTATAGAACAGTAGTTTCTCGTGACTAAAATTCTTAGGCAAGCTTGGAACAGGTGCCCCCAAGCTTAAAAGGGGAAGTCCAGGCTATAAAAAAATGTATGGTTCAGGAAGCTATTTGGAGTTTTTTTTATGATAGTTTTGGCCTTGGGCGTCCTTCTGTTCTGTGATTTACATTATTGTGTTATTACTTATTATAGACATATGCGTATAAACTTTCGTTTGTTAGCCTTCACTGATACATACATCAAAACAAAAGCACCTGCTACAATAAACTCACAAAACTCTAAAACCTGGTACACACGACACAGCTTCTTGTACAAAAAGCCAATGACTGTTCACACGGCATTTGTGATTGCATACAATATTTTTTTAAATATGGCGTTTTTGCCCTTTTTTTTGGAAAAATAATGTTTGAATGATTTGGAAAATATTGGTATTTAATGTAAATAATTTCTTAATCATTCCTAAATATCATGGAAATAAAAAAGATTCTTTAATATATTTTTATAACAGTTGAAAACCTTTATATTTGGGGTTTAACCTCCTTCAATTATAATTATTTGTTTTCAAGCATGTATATGTTTTTCTTGCAATCACTCTTTTAAAAGAAAGTAACTGTCTATCAGACTAAGTTTTCGTGCTTACAACTCAAAAGTTGTACAAGAAAAATGGCTGATATAGGACACGTTGTATTTCCTGAAATTATATACAATAAGTTGTGCAAAGCAGATCATGTACAAGTTTTGGTGGTTTTGACCCCATCTTCAGGCTATAGCTTCTTGTACAACTTTTTGTACAAGAAGCTGTGTCGTATGTACCGGGCTTAAAAATGTGTAGGCACGGAGTCAGTATCTTGACAATATTAATTTCCACTTTAATGCCATATCATCCCCATATGATTTGAAAGGGGAAGAGAGGGTTAGTGATTTCGGTTCTAGTCGCCACTTTTTGGGCAAGAGAAGTCGTAGCTCAGCTGCTTGCATTTTACCTGACATCCGCAGCTCTTCCCCTTCTCTCCCCTCCAAATTTATGTCGTCACAAATAAGAACTACACTAGCTAGAGCAATGGGATGAAAGTTGGACAAATACCGAATTTCAACCACCATTAGATCGACTAGTACACGTCTTGTATGCACTGCCATTTAGGTTGTTTTTTTCAAACCCACTGATGATTGAATTACATTTAAATAATTACCAGGAGAATATGTTTGCAAACATTAAATAAAATAATTACATATGTTCAATCAAAGGCAAGCAGTGCTTGCCCTTACGCGACGTCACTGCTATAGAATATAACTAACATACTAATTACTAGCGCCCGCCATCAAGGCATATTCCAAACCCCCAGACCACTAGATTTGGCCACCCTGAAGAAAAGTTCTGTGGGTGCCCTTGCATACAGTACACAATTATTAAGAAAGAAAACAATGGTGTATACTGAAACATAGTATATAAGGTCATACGTAAATCGACTTGTCTTTCATTCATATAAAATGGCCTAGCCTCTTCGCCCTGCTAGATAGAGTTCTACAAATAATTCACCACAGGGTTCACAAGAAAATCTATATTAGGCTAGGTCTATAGTCATGCATAACGAATGACTAATAGGGGTGATAGCTAATAATGTATAGCACACTTACTTCTTACGTTCAAACGATCCTAGGTTATAGGCTTATAGGAAGTATAATTATATTACAATATATTTGAGGTTTGTTTTTATCCTATATATTGCTTTCAGAAACCATACAATGTTGAAAGTTCGATAACTATAATTACGGTGACCATATTTCTGACAGTGAAAATCGGGACAATTTGGCAACATTTTTCAAAAGTAGCATAAGTGCATAAGCATAAGGGATAAGCATAATTAAGAACAAACATATTCGAAGATTTTTTATTTTTAGTAATTTAAAAAACATAAATTACAACAATATGTCATAGCTATAAAGAAATATGGGCTACGTAAAAATGGTAGTCAAAACTACTGGACTCATCTCAATCTCTAAGACTAAGTGGCACACAGTAACAAGTAATTTCAAAGTTTAAATAATAAGAGTTTTGAGAAAATTATATTTTGTAAAAATATAATAGGCTATTAAAAATTAAGATGTTTTTCTGTTCATTTTCCTAATTCTACTCGTTTTCAGTTGATTCAATGATTTAATTTTAAGTTGGATGTATATTTGTGACTTATAAAAGCTGCCATTTTTAAATTCCGTATATAAAATCTATGTGCATTGAATAACATTTGCTTAATCTAGAGGGTTAGCAACCGACCGCCCCACCACCACCGCCGGCGCCGCCGCCACCGTCACTGGTGCAAAGGCCAAAACACACGGAGCTTATTCATATACTCTCAATAAAAGTAAAATATTATAAATGTAACGATTTTGATATTTTTACTTTACTGTAGAAACTTTTTTCATCAGTCAGACCATTCGTGACATTTTGGACGCTATTCGGGACGCCGGGACACAACCCTTAAAATCGGGACGGTCCCGATCTTTTCGGGACGGTCCCGATCTTTTCGGGACGCATGGTCACCGTAACTATAATGCAACGAGTTAGCTTAAAACTTTATTTCATTTGTTTGAATGACTTACTTTGTGTAGGAGTCTTAAGTTCAAACGCTAATTTAAGTTATAGGCTTGTAGGAAGTACTGTATTTACTCAACCCCTATGCTCTAACCCTGATTTTGGTAACAATTCCGTTTTGGAAGGCTTCATTTCTTACCAGAATCCTACAATGTAGTATTATTTTGGTAGTATGAATGGTCATCTAGAACAGAAGTTGAAATTCGCTTCTGGGTGGTATTTTATCCTAAACCTACCTAAATACTTCTATACGGTAGGATTCTGGTAAAGTCTTCCAAAACAAGATTTCTTCAAATATCATAGTATAATATATAAGCCTACATCAACTTATTTAAATAAAAAAGTCACTAGTTTCAAACTTTATTATGCTTTTCAAACCTTTTATTAACACATTTATTTCATTTAACTAGTTTCACATTGATATATCCCATAACATAGTCAATCAAATTAGCGAACGATGTCAAAATGCCGTATTGCTTTGTTTGTGTGTAAGAGAGAAAGCAATACCCAAAAGTATGCTTCTCTCTTACACAATGGTATGTAGAGGTCAGATCGAAAAGTTCAGCCCCATATATCCATCCATTTATATCATAGAGATCAATGTTACAGGCCAATAACCAACTTTAAATATATTGTAGTATAGTAATTCATACAATCCTATAACATAAATGATCATTTGAATGTAAGAGTTCTACATAAATTATGTCGTTCAAACAATTAATGTAATAAAGTTTCTGAAACCAATATATATAAGCTAATTAAATATATTGTAGTCTTGGCAAAACGTAAATAACATGGATTATGGCTACATATTCAAATGTATTATCTGTAGTGAATTGTGCAGCGCTTGCTATACGCAACAACAATTTAGACAGTCTTTTTCCTTTAAACCTATTTCTATATTGCGTAACAATGACTTATGCCACCGGCTTTAGAAAATATTTTTTCCGAAGGCACGTGTGTGTCTATTATGTGCTCATATTTCATGGCAATCGGGAGAAGGTTGCGATAAAAAGATTTAAATACCTCCCAAATTTTTAACAGATCGTTAGCTATACTTTCAACAGGCTGTTGGAAATATTGGCGTGATTCAATTTGAACCCTCCCCTCCACCAGTAATTACTTTCTTTTGAAGATATATCTATCAACTTTTCATGAAAGCTCCACAAATCATTGGTACCGGTAGGCCTTCTGTTTCTAAAGTTCACGGTGCTTGGATAATTTATTCACAAGGCTTAGTGTTACCTCTTTTCACTATTCGTATATTATAACTATTGAGCTAGGAATGAGAAAGCTAACATTTTGTAAAATGTAGGTCTAGAAGTGTTGATGAAGAATAAAACATAATTTAGAAAGAAAATAGCCAATTGGCAGGGGCGACCCAAGTGCTGGGCGAACCGGGTGGCTGCCCAGGGTACCAGCTTGAAGGGGGTGACAAACAAAGCACCAACCTGGCCTAGCCTAATGTAGGCGTGGTAGTAAAATAATGCTAGGTTTGGAGTTGTTAGTTTTGGGGGTTATTTTCATATTTTTCTCTTATCACCCGGTTACATAGAGGTCTACCAGAAAGCAATTCCACCTGGGCGCAAAATTTGTCGGGTTTAATTAGAGTATTTTCCCTATGGTTTCCCACTCTTCCTTCAGGTAAATATAAATTCTACCAGCTGCAGTGCAAAAAATAAAGAATATTCTTTAAATGAAGCGACTTTATCTTCAGCATATCAAGATATCTTTCTCAATATATACATATATAACTTTTTTCAGAGTCACTAATCTTCAATATACGCTGAAAATCAAACTTGTGCTTCCCGGTTTGCACTTGACACATTTACCATATAAAAGTGATATACAATGATTATTAATACTGTGATGCTAAAATATTGGGATAAGTATGCTTACTATCACATGCAATATACATCAAAGATGTAGAAAAGTTTAAATATATAGTGTGTTTACTTCTCAACAACAATATTTGGGGTCATTTATTTAGGTAGTACATCACTTGTATCCACATTTTGGTATTCTGGATGAAGCGTTATTACAACAGTCAAAGTAACTAGCCAGCATTTTTTTTTATCCAATTCATCTACCTTATATATATTTGTCTGCAACTCAAAGTGTTAACTTTTTAAAATAAAATTTAAAATAAAATTTGTTGAACCAATTATTCGACTCGATTATTTAATAATCGTTTAAAAGAGGATTGATTCATTAATGCATCGCGAGCCTCTGAATCGGTAGAAGTAATCGATTAGCTACAGCAAAATAGTCGATACATCGACTAATCGATCATAGTCATCCATGTTTCCAGTGAGAAATGGCGGCTGATATTTCAAAATGTGTCAAAAATTCTATAATAAATTTTGCAATTACCGAGCTTTCTAAACCAGCTTCTAATCATATATATGATTTAATGAAATCTGAAATGGGATCATTACGACATAGTGTATTGGTATCATTATTATCTGCCTCGCTAGAAGAATGTCCACCTACTAAAAATCACGATCAAAGTAGTGAGAACATTGTGGAAGATCAAACTCAAGCAAATGTTTTTAAGGAAGGAGAATTATCCTACGAATTAATTCTGAATGGCCAAGATTCTTTGTTCAAACATCATTTCAGACTTGATAGAAGTACAGTGCAAGTAAGTTACCTTATATATATATATACATTTTGTTGTTCTGGAATTAAACCACATTGATACTGGGTATAGTACGTTTATGGTTTATTATTTGGGTAGTTAAATTATTTATCTATTAAAATGTCTCCATCAGCATACACACATAAAATATTTTCTAGTGGTCAAAGCTCATGGCTACAGATCCAGAGGTTTCGGGTTCAATCTCCAGCACTTCCAAAATTTATCTGTGAAGCATTGAGTCTGGAACGAGATCATACTCAGCTCTGTGAGGACAAATGAGTTAGTTGAGTAAAGATGGGGCAGCTCTGGTTTAGAAAACTGAGATTAACAGCTAGAGTGCTCATGTTGACCACATGACACCCTCTACCCGCAAGTGTTGACACTATCTTCGCTAACGGCAGTCGCCGCTCAATTAGTATAGCTCGCTCGCGGCTCAAACCATCGAGTTTTTATTATAATTAAATATAATACCTAGATGTTTTCTATATTAGAGTTTTTTTAAGTAGGCCTAGTCATTTCTTAAGCTTTTATTTTTAATCACTTTTTTGTTGTTGCATAGGCTAGTAGAGATTAGAAAAAAAAATCTTGAATATATTTCCACTATTAAAATTCAATTATAATATATTTTGGATGGATTAATACATTTAGAGATTTGTTATTCCCATGCAAGATTGTTAAGTTATGTGTGTATCTGATCAAGACATTTTAATTAAAATTATATAATTAACCATTCAAATTATTTTAATCTGTGACTAATTTTTTATGTATTATTCATGTATTTATATATTAGTATAAATAACAGCAAGGTAAGTTTTTTGTTATTTTTTGTAAAAGAATATTTTCTCAAAAGGAACTATTAATATTTTATACCTTAAATAGATACTAACTTTTTGGAAATCCATACTGACACGCCCGCATGTTAGGTGGCATGATTTAAAATTAAATTATTTAAAATACTTATTAGGTAGAATACAAGTTCCTGGCTTTGAATGCACATCAATCACATGAAGGTTAAGTTAATCATTGCTTCTAGGGCTAAGATTAATTTCTAAAGTTCTACTGTTGGATCATCATAAAGAATTTTAGAAGAGCTAAAAAAATAAATGTAGCGCAACAAACATAAACTTAAGTTAACAACATATCTCTTATGACTGTCAAAAATGACAGGTGTGGACACATGGCTCATTGTGTAGTTAAGTTATGCCTTAAAGTAGTTTTGGTACTGTCATTGGCGTACAACACGAATGAGTAGTAAGACGCTGCGCTAAAAAAAAGTACTGTCAAAAAATGTTTGGCTATGGTAATCAAACTATAGAAATATATTTGAGAACAGTCAAAACATGCACTTAAGTTATGTACTTTTTTTAGCACCGCGTCTTACTACCTGTTCGGGTTATACACCTATATACTTATTACATTAATATGCTAGGGATTAGGAAGGTATGATATAGAGGAAGTGCACCCACATCTACATACAAGTCGAATGGAAAACCATTTAGGGAAAATCACCCTCAGTGCACCCGACCTGGATTGAACCTTGATCTCCCCGTCTTCAACAGTCAAGTGCATTTCAAGAGTAGCACCTTAGACCATGTGGCCACCAAAGCAGGTGGCACTATTAAGATAAATTTTATAATAGACTAGAAGTTAGTAGGTATGTTTTTATCTTACTGCCACTCCTTTTAAAAAAAAAATTTCAGAGTCTGGTTCAGGTACTCGGAAAAAGGCTAAGGTATGGTAATAAATCAGTATCACCATCTGTTCCTCTCGAAGAAAAACTACTGATGACATGTTGGATGTTGGGAAACACTTCTTCGTACCGAGAAGCATCTGAAATCTTCAAGGTATCCAAGGCAGTGGTACATCACATCTTCCATCATATTTGCAACGAGCTGGCATTGTTGGCTGAGAAATATATTTGCTGGCCCACTCCAGAGGAATGTGCCACTATCACCGATTCTTTTGAAAAAACCCAAATTTGGGTTTCCTGGAGTCGTTGGTGTGATTGGCTCCTGTTCCATCAGGGTACGAGAACCACCTGGCATTTCTGAAAATGATATTAATGGAATTGTGTTGCAGGTAAGTAAGACCACCTTTCCTTAGGGTAGTTTTACATAAAACAAAAATGCATCCCATCCGTTTCGGTGGCCTCATGGTTTAGAAGACGCTAGGCCTACTCTAGCAATAGACTAGGCTATCTGATGATGGGGAGATCGAGGTTCGAATCTCGGTTATATGTAATGAGGGTTTGGGTTTTTTCCCTTTTTGGTTTTCCACTCTCCCTCCACACAAATATGAGGACAATTTATACACTTATATACCAAAATACTACTATATCTTAGGATTTGGTACGAAATAAAGCCTTCCAAAATGGGGATTGTTACCAAAATCAAGGTAGAGTAAATACAGAACTTCCTACAAAGCCTATAACTTAAATGATCGTTTGAACGTAAGACTCCTACACAAAGTAAGTCATTCAACAAATGAAATCAAGTTTTAAGCTAACTCGTTGCATAATAGTTATCGAACTTTCAACATTGTATGGCTTCTGAAAGCAATATACAGGATAAAAACCAACCTCAAATGTATTGTAATATAATAATACTTTCTATAAGCCTATAACCTAGGATCGTTTGAACGTAAGAAGTAAGTGTACTATAAGTATGCCTATTGCTGTATCTATGGTGGGGCTAGAACCACATAACCATGTTGATTATTGACTATTTGTGTGTGACAAAAATGTCAGGGATGTCAAAAAGGTTGAGAAATACTGCTCTACTATCTAAAGTTCAATTTTCCTAAGAAGCTACATATATTCTTACGTTAAGTCATGTGATCTGCAACTGGAAGTCTTAATAGATATAAAACTAATATATAGTAAAATTTTTAGTGTTTTTTTAAAAATTTTTATTAGTGTTTTTGAAATTTTTTTTAGTAATTTTACTTTCGGGGGTTTTTAAAATTCCCCAAAAATTTTCCCCCTTGGGGTTTATTCAAAAATTCACTTAACCCTCAAAAAATTTTGGGGTTTTTAAAAAAGGGTTTTTATTTTCAAAATTTTTGCTTTGGGAAAGTTCTTAAATGCTTTTTTAAAACCTTTATAGAATTTTTAAACTTTTACATTTCAAAAAACCCTTTTTCAAAATTTTTCCATTTTTTTTCCCCAAAAAATTAAACCCCATCCTAGTTTATTTAGTTAAAAAAAAAATGCCCCAAAAACTTAAAATTTTTTACGTAAAAAAAATTTTTTTTTAAAAAAATAGGGTCTTTTAAATAGTTTAGGCCCCTTTTACTGTCCCATGCCTATTTTTTTTTGGCTAAATGTTAAGGGGTTTTAGTAAATATTTCAATTTTTTTTTAAAAAATTTTTTTCAAGGGCATGTTTAAAATTTTTAAAAAAAACCCCCCTTATTTTACCTACAAAAATTTTTTTTTTTTAAAAAAAAAACCTTATTTTTAAAAAATTTGAAAAGTATTTATTTTGATCTAATTTTTTCATGTCATGTCAAATTTTTTATAGATATTTCAAAACCTATAAAAAATTTTACCAAAAAAAAGGCCAAAAATTTTTTAAAAAATTTTCCCAAAAATTTCTGCACAAAATATTTCCCCCCCCCTTTGCTTCCAAAAGATTAATTTTTTTTACAAAATATTTCTTTAAAAAAATTTACAAAAAAAACCTAATTGGGTTTGACATAGAAACAAAAACTTGGGGCCCCCCGACTTTGAAAAAATTAGTTTGGAAAATCTGGAAAATAATTTTTAAAAGCTGGGGGGAAAGGGAAACCAAAAAAAATTTTTGCCCATAAAAATTTGGGGGGGAAAAAAAAAATCAAATTCTCTTTATTTTTTTTATATTCCCTTTTTCCCCCAAAAAGGGGCTTTAATTAGTTTTTTACAGTTGTTTAAAAAAAATTTTTTTAAAAAACCAACCTTTTTTTTTTATCAATTTTTTGTTACTATCAAAATATTTTTTTAACCTAAATTTTTTTTGTCCCTTTTTTGGGGGCTTTTTTCGGGGTTTTTAAAAGCTCTTTTTTTTTTTAAAAACAAAAGGTTACTAAGGAAAAAGGGGGAAAATCAAAATTTTTTAAATCTTTAAATTTAGGGTTTTTTTGGGAGGGCCAAATTTTTTTTGGGGGGGTAGTTTTATAATGCACTTAAAAACCCATCCCCCTCCTATATACAAAGGGCCCCCATACAAATGTCCCGAACAAGTTTTGTAAAAAAAAAATTGGGGGCAAATGGCCAAATTTTTTTTTCCAAAATTTTAATTTGGGGGAGCGTGTTTTCCCCCCCCCCGTTGGGCCTTTTTTTATGAAATTTTCCTTCCCCCGTGAGGGGAGCTGTGGAGGTGCCTGCAAAATATAAATTTTAAATTTAAAATTTTTTTTAAAATTTTAAAAAAAAAGGGAGTGGGAGGGGCCCTTTTAAAAATTTTTTCAGGGGAAAAAATTTTTGGGGGCCCTTTTTTAGTCAGATTTTTTTCCCTCTGCGGCAATTTTTTAAAAACAAGACGTCCCCAAAACCGAAATTTTTTTAGGGAAAGGGGGGGCCCTTTCCCTATTCAAAATGGCCCAATTTTTCCCTTTTGGGGGGGGTAGGGTTTTTGTCCTTTATTTAAAAAAACGGGGGCGCACTTTTTTGGGGGTTTCAAAAAATGGGGGATGAAAACTTGCCCTAAGTAAAATTTTTTTAAAAAATTTTAAGAGAATTTTTGGAAAATTTTGGGGGGTGCCCCCCTTCCCCCCCTTTTCCCCCTTGGGGGTTGGGAAAGGGAAAAAAAAAAAATTTTTGGGGAAAACCCCCACCTTTTTCTTCTTTTTTTTAAAACCCCCGGAAATTTTTTTTTTCCTTAAATTTTTTGTATTTACGATTTGGAAAGGGGTTTTTTTTAAAAAAATTTAAAATTTTTTTTTAAAAATTTCCCCAAAAAACTTACACTGTTTTAAAAATTAAAAAAAAAGTTCATAAGCGTCCACTTTTTTTGGCAAACCCCTTTTTTTTTGATTTTTCCTTTATATCCCTTTAAAATGGTGTTCTGAAAAAATCCCCTATTAAGGCCAAAATTTTTTGGGGAAAAAACATCGCCCTCCCCCCCGAGGGGGAAAAAAAAGGTTTCAAACCCCCCCCGGGGGGGAAACGAAAAAAAGGGGTTTTCAAAACCAAAAGGGGGGGGAAAAGGGCCCGGGGGGAACAAAAAAAATTAAATTTTTTTTCCGCCGGTTGGGGGTCCCAATTTTTGGGTTTTTGCAAGAAAAAGTTTGGTTTTGTTTTCCCCCCCAATTGGGGGAAAACAAAAACTCACAGACCCCCCCTTTTTAAAAAAAAATTTTTTTTCTTTTTGGAAAAATTTCCAAAAAAAACCCCTTTTCCAAAACCAAAATAAAATTTTTTCAGTTTTAACATTTTTTTGGGGTGTTTGGGGGGAAAAAAAAATTTTAAAAAAAGGGGTTTACCTTTTTTCCCTTTTTTATTAAAAATTTTTAAAAAAAAATCTGTCCCCCAATTTTAAAAATTAAAATTTTAAAAAAAAAAGGAAAATTTTTTTAACATCTTTTTTGGGGGTTTTTAAAATTTAAAATTGTTAACCCGGAAATTTTGGGTTTAAAATTAGTTTTTTAACCCCCTTTTTACATTTAGCCTACCCTCCAAGGGGGGGCCCCCTTTTAGCATTTTCAGGGGGAAAAAACTTTTTTTTTATTTTGTATGCGTTTTGTTTTTCAATAATTTTCAAAAATTTTTTAAAAACCCTTTTTAACCCCGTTTTAAATTTTTAAAAAATTAACCCTAAATAAATTTTTGTTTTTTTTTAAAAATTTTAAAAACTCAAAATTAAAACAGGCCCCTTATATTTTCTGGGGCTATTTTTATTTTTTTATGGGGAAAACAATAAAATTTAAAAAAATTTCCCAAAAAAAAAAATGGTTTTTAAAAAACTGAACTTAGTGGAAAAAGTTATTTTTTTTTGAAGATTTAAATTTTTTTTTAAAATTGGGGGTTTTTTTTTTCTCATACGCCATCTTGAGGAACTAAAATTTTTGAAATTTTTGGGGGAAAAAAAGCCCGCCGGAAAAGGGTGTTCAAAATGAAAAATTTTTAGAAAAAAAATTTCCCGGGAATTTTAAAAAAAAAACATTCTCCCCCCCTTTTTAAACCCCCCCCCCCCCTTTTCCCCCCTCTTTTATTTTTAAAATTTTTTTGTTCCCCCCCCTATTTTTTTTTGTTATTTTTTTGGTTTTAATTTTTGGGGGTTCCCTTTTTTTTTTTCATTTTTTTTAACTCTAATAACTTTTTTTTTTTTCCCCACGTTTCTTTCCTTTTTCCCCCTTTTGGGAAAAAAATTTTATTTTTAATTTTTGCTGGAAGGGGGTTAAAGGGAAACCCCCCAAAAATTTTTTTTTAAAACATTTTAAAAATTTCCCCTTTTTTTTTTAAAATCAAAAGGGAAATTTTTAAAAAGCATTTTTTTTTCCCCCCCCCCTTTTAAAATTTTTGGGAAAAAAACCCCTTTAAAAAAAAAAGGGGGCCCGGGGCCCCTATTTTCCTAAAAAAAAAGTCCCGCTTTTCCCGGGGGTTTTCCCCCGTAAAAATTTTTGGGGGAAGAGAGTGGGTTTTTTATTTTTCCTTTTTCCCCCCCAAATTTTTTTTAAATTTTTTTTCTGTTTTTTTTCCAGAGCATTTTTAATGGGGGAGAAAAAAAAACAGGGGTTTTTTTTTTTAAATTTTTTAAACCACAAAAATTTTTTTATCGTTTTTAAAAAATTCCCCCCTCGCCCTTTTTTATTCAAATTAAAAAAAAAAAAGTAAAATAATTTTTGTTAATTTTTCCCCCCAAAAAATTTTAAACCCCCAAAAAAAAAATTTTTAAAAATTTTTTTTAAAAGGTTTTTTCCCCTTTGGTTAAAAAAAAATTTTTCCCCCCCCCAACCCCAAGGTTTTTAATTTACAAAAAATTTTTTTTTTTAAATACCTTTTTTTTTTTTTATATTTTATTTAAACCCCCTTTTAAAATTTTTTCTTTGTTGACCTTTTTTTTTTTACTTGGGGGCAATAAAAAAAATTAATTTTTTTTTTTTTGATTTTTTAAAAAAAAAAATAAATTTTTGGTTTTTAAATTTTAAAACTTTGTTTTTTTATGTTTTTTCAAAAAAATTTTTAAATTTTTTAAAATTTTTTGAGGTTCCCTTTTTTACCGGTACAAAAGGGGGGAAAATTTTTTTTTTTAAAAGCAAAAAAAAAATTTATATGTTTTTTTTCAAAATTTTTTGTTTCTTTAAAATTTGTTTCCTTTTTTTAATTTAAGTCCCAAAAGTGTATTTTTTAGGGAAACCTTCCCTTTTTTTTCAAAATTTTTCCCCGCGAATAATGGTTTTTAAAAAAATTTTTTTTACTAAGATCTAAAAAAAAAAAACAAATTTTTTAAAAAAGGTTTTTTTGGGGTTTTAAAAATTAAAAACCCAGTTCCAAATTTTTAAAAGAGGGTTTTTTGGGGGGTTTTGAATCAGCCAAAACCCAAATTTTAAACTAAAAAAATGAAATTTTATTTTAAAAACCCTTTTGTCACCTTTGTTTTTCAAGGCTTTTATCCCCCCACCCAAAAAGGGGGTTTTTGGGTTTTTGGGATTTTTTTAAAATTTAAAAAAGTCGTTACCCCAAAATTAAAAATTTAAAAAAGTTTTTAATAAAATTTTTTAACGTAGTTTTTTTTTAACAGTTCATTTATTTAAACACAAACATTCCATATCACAATAATTGGCGCTCGATCACGGAGCTATAAATACCAATTATTATCAAATATTATTCCATATCATCAAAAATTGTCGCCCAATCGCGGGGGCAATTATATGTGAATAATACCGTAATATAATAAATGGCGCTCGATCACGGAGCTATAAAACAACCAATTATATCTCAAAACATCCCATATCACCATAATAGGCTCCCAATCGCGGAGCAGTTACATCATCAAAAATACCATACTACCATAATTGGCTCCCAATCGCGGAGCAGTTACATCACAAACATTCAATATTACTATACTTTGTAAATAAAGTAATGTTACAATTTATGTGAAATTTACATTTAGTTAGAAAATTTTACTTTCATTTTTTAACTGTTATAGCCAATTAAATTTACACATACAACTTTGAAACTCCAAGGAAAATGTTTTACTATAATTAATGCCACACACAACTTTGTTATGTTTATTTTCTTACAATAACACAGCTTGGTACAAACTATTAAAACAAATAGCATTTTATAACTAGATACAGTATAATAATAAATAAGCTTAAAGTTTTTATTTATTTTTCTTAAATTTAGTTTTAGTGATTAAAAGTTTCATAGCAAAGTCTATAGCAGAATCTAAAAACATAATGAAAAACACAAAAGTTAATGTGTAGATTAAATTGTATAAAGAAATTGCACTAAATATTATTTAATGTCTTTTTTGTTAAACAAACACAGTTACCATATTCACAGTAAAAATATTGATGTTAACTATTTGGAATTAAGTACGAGTTATTTATTTGCTCAAGATTCCAAGATGTGAGTAATACTCTCTGTCGATTTGTGGCATCCGCTTCAGCATTTTCTTGTAAGGACTTTTTCTTCTGTTCTGATAATTCTACAATCTGCCCACTGACTTTGGGTGTTTGAAGTATTTGGTTGAAGATTTCAGATCATCAGTACCAACAGAGTCAGTTGAAGATTTTCTTGACTGTCTAATTTTTTTTGTTTTAAATTAACATTAGTATAGCACTCATACAAATGAAACTTACGATATTCAATTTCAATGATTGATTGAGTGAACCTTAGAGATGTTACTTTTGAATAAGGAACTTATTTAAAATTCAAATTTGTGGCACATGTTTGAAAATCTTTTAAATCTGTCTTATTCATTTGTAGTATTTTGTAAGGCTTTTTTTGGTTCATTTTTAGTAACAACCTCAACAAAGAAATGGAAGAGAAAAACTCACTTTTGACAACACTTTTTCTATGCAGCTATGCACTGAGTCTATCTCCTGAACACAGGAATGACCAGTTGGTGTTGAGAATTTCATTGTGATTCCATCAATAGATGGATGATGTTTCGAAAAATCAAGCACTGTTAATCAAATTATTGAGTTCCTGTTCTGGGGTACGCAACTGTCACTCCATAGTGTTAACTCTTTTATGTGTGGATTGTCTTTTGCAACTTGCCTCAATATTTTACACACAGCACTAGCAATATTGTTTCCTGTTCTTCTCATAAGAGCTTCTGTTCATAAGGCACATTATGCTTGTTTTGTTGTTGAAAGATGACTTGTTAAATTGTACACATACAGCTTACTGTTATAAAAAAATAGCTGACCTCGGCTTTTCGGCAAGTAAGTACATTTTCTAAATCAAAACATAAAGCAGCTTTGCACTTATCATCTCTATCACTTTGTCTATTTACTCGCATTACCTCTTTTTCAGCAATATGAATTTCATATTGCTTTAGTCTGTCCCCTTTCAATGTTTTTTCACTTTTAACTAGCTTCACTTCTTCACAAAGGTCACATGTCTTTTTTGGGGACGTGAAAATTAAGATTGTATTCTGTAACAAATATTTGTCTATAAAAGGATTGTTTAGCAGGGTTCTCACCCTTTTCTTTTAGTTGATTTCCATATAGATTGTACATCAAAGAGACATTGAGAGTAGAATCTAAATACTTCCTCTTGCTGTTACTTCTACACTAATGTGACGTGACTCAAGTGTAGGGAAAGATGAAATATGATCTCTAAATTTTGGTTTTTTGCGGTCAAGAATTTTTCTTTTTACATGTCGTTCTTTCAAAGAGGGGTTGGGAATATTACAGATGCAATTTTTTTTTCATGGCTTGTGTAAGCAGGTTTTTGGTTGATTGATAAAGTGCCTAGGTAAACTGCTTACATAATTGTATGTGATTATTGCTAACAGTAAAGAAATACTTAAATGTTTTCTTCCTGTGTGAGGATTCACTTGTTTTCTCTTTTAGATGCCTTTCGACTCCAGAGCACTCAGTTGGGGAGACAATGAAATGTATATTTTCATTTGGAGAAAGAATGTAATATGTTTGGAAAATTACGTCTCTCTTGTTAACTGTAATTAAATTTTGACATTTATATTTGCATGATCCCATACAGTTTTTAGTTGTTTTTCACAGATTTAGCTAGAACTTTCTTTTTTCTCACAGAAATATATGTCTGCCCAGACTGACACTTTCCTTTCCTAACATTGCATGCCCATGACGGGTATCTTTCGCGTTTTCTAGTTTTTGTCTCAGAGCTGATCTTAGTCTCATTAATAACATTTTCTTTGCTACTAGATTCATTTTCAGTGTTTAGATTTTCTGTAAAAGTCACAGAACCATCAAACAAAATATTATTTTCTAGATCATTGTGTTTAAACACCTCTATCAACCAGAGTGTCTATCAAGTCTTCCAGTGTGATATCACCTATCTTCATGTATTATTACTTCGTCTCTTCAAGAAATCACTAATTCTTCTGCCACATTTCCACATACTATTATATCATTTGAATTTAGTGGGGAAAATCCACCTTCAGTTGATTCAGCAAATCTAGAATAAAGCAAAAGTAATGCTCTCATAAGCATACAATTATGTTATTAAAAAGATCACACTATATTTAATAATGATTATTACTATGTTTAAGTTCATAAAGTAGGTACTCAAATTTATTCTACCATCTAGTATTATATTTTTTTGGGAATTAGAGCAAAAAACTATACCCAAACAATAGGCCTATTTCATTTAGCCTAGGACAGACATAGTTTTAATTTGAATAAGGCATAGTATTACTTGTATCAATAAGATACTGATAAAATGTCCATGGCTCAGTTAGCTTACATAACTAAGCACCCTGCTATTATATTAACCTAAAAAAAAACACACACAAAATAATGCTCAGCTAGAATCCAAACCTTATTCTTATATTTTAAAAGATGAGTTGTAGTTTGGGAGTGATACTACTTCTTTGTCACTACCACTATCAGCATTAACTAACAGCTCGTTAATAAGTTCTTCATCCAAATGGCTAATATTGTCAACACAACTGCTTTTAAATGCCATATTTAACTGAATGAATTACTTGTAACATACAACCATGTAGCACAAATCACTCGACTAAGGTGGTTTACCAAGGCTGCATGTGGCACATACAGCTTTGTAACTCCAAAGATAATCTTAAAGGAAGATACAACTTTAAATAATATGGAATTTTTTGGCTATAAAAGGTGCTGCAGCTTAGTGTGGATATTATAAATGTAGTTTTATGCACATACAACCTTGTAATGCTCATAACTTTTTTTTTTAAATATGGCACTTAATACTGTAATACTGATGTGACGATATGGTAAATTGTAAATTTCTCCTAGTTGGTGATTTCACTCTAAAATTTTCTCAATGTAAGCCCACATTCTTGAGAAAATGGTTGGTTCGAATAGTGATTTAAAAACTAAAATACCAGAATGTTTAAAACATTGATATTTGGAGATGATGATCTCAAATTCTGATCTTGGTCACACCAATAAAGTTTAAGTAATAGTTATTTTAAATAATGTATTCTTTTCCAAATTTTTTTTCAAACAATTATTTGATTTAATTTTAGATTATTTAACATTTTGTCTATACAGTGTAAAAAACATGGCTTTCAAACCTGATCAAATCTGCTATGGAAGATGGATTGTTTCACCGAAAGGCCGGCAAGAGCTGCTCCAGTTGTTTGCCTGACATGGGAAACTGGTGTATCGAGGAGCTTTGGAAGTGATCACGTTGGTTTTGTAATTTCCAATGCATTCATAGAGATGTTAAAACCTGAATGATACCTAGACTTTCTAATAGAAATTGAGTTGGGTCAGTTATGTTGAACCAGACTTCATGCCCGACGCCTATCTTAAGGGGTTCAAATACATACTAAAGGACAAATGTAATAATAATAATACCTCTGACTCGACTATCACACAACAATGTATCTTGCATTTTGTATCGAAGGATGAAAGAGTGAAAATAGTAACCAAAAACTAATTTCACAGATAGTTTATTAGATATTCAAAAAATATTAACAAAGATTAGTTTTAAAATAATTAATCCAACCAAAAGGTTACAACATTTAGTAATTTTAATATCTTGGCCTCGTATTTAGAGCGCCCTAAAGTACATGCGATTACCATGACTAATAATCTCAACAAAATTAGCTATCAGACAAAGGAGACATATAAGATTCTTCAATTTAACCTCTTGCTAGCGCTGATGGTGCCCGATTCATTAAGTTCATACATTAAAATTGGAAGTGAAACATTAATAGCTTTACTTTATTATTAGTTTTCAAAGAAAAACATAAAAGTTCAATGTAATAGAGAATGGCCCTAATACCACCAATCGTTTAACCAATTAAATTACGAGAAATTAAATTTCACGTTTATGCCCAAACCTGAGTTTACTATGATTGCAAGTTTTAAGTTCAACAAGGAATATTGTTAGTGATAACGATACTGGATATATGTTCACAACATTTAAATCCCATACAAGTGAAATAAATATTTATCATATACAAAAGATGATTATAAATTACAATTTAAGATATGTCCATATCAGTTCAAGTTCCAAGTCCAAGTGCATTTATATTTGAGAAAATTACTAAGTCCATCTAAATATCATAATGAGCAATATCATAATATATTTGTTTATTTAGTTTGTTTTCAAAGTTTAAGTCCATAACGCCGAAAAAGAATTTAAATAAAAAGAATAAAGCTGAAAAGGAATTTTTCTTACATTATTAATTTTTGAAGATTTCGCTTGCTCAAGCGAATACCAAAGCCAATCCAAGAGTGGCACTTCACTCGCACGATCACTCTTTTATACGGTTAAAACACAGTCCACAGAACAGGGGATGACAGGGTGATGAGAAGGGGGGAACCAAAGAACGTAAACAAGAAAGGGGGGGGGGTGTTCCACAAGTTTCTGGACTGGAATGGAAACAACACGAGGCACTGGCGAAGTGTTTCTTCTTTCCAACCGAAGATCTTTGGTTTGCAGGATTGTTCTCTGGGTGTTGAATAGGCGTAGCATAGTCAATGATGATTCGTCGTCTTGTTGACGTGTGTGTACTTTGGTGGGCCGGTCGAGTGTAAAGTTGAGCCAGCAGCAGACGGTGTTCGTATAATAGGGTAAGTCCGTTGTTATCGACTTGGCTGTGGTTAGCTTGTAGCTAATGCTACAATGTTGACAGTTTAATTTCTGTTTATTTAGGATCTCTCATTTTCAATAAATATAAAGATATTTTAATATGATTTGTTATATTTAAGATATTTTAAAGAAACTTTCAGCCTTAATAGATGAAAATTTATAGATGGGTTAGTTAATATGGTTGTAAAAAGATTGGTTATGTTTATGATAATTATATTATGATAATTATAAAATAAATTAATAAGTTGGCTAGCAAATATTGTGTCTATGACTCTCTGAATAAAGGAAGACAACACCAGAATGCAATGTGTGGATTCTGATAAGAAAATTTGTTTAAGAATGTTGCAATTACTAAATGTGGAAGTGAAAAGTTACATAAAACCTGGTATTTTCTTGTGTTTAGGAATATAAACACCGACATTTGATTGAGAACGTGTTGTGGATCGTATTAAGTGTATTTTTATTAGTTAAACTGCCAAGGTATTGACCACAGAATCATCAGTTTCGGTAAGTAGTTTATTGTTGGCTATGTTCACGCATCTAAGCTTAGCGGAATCGAAACGAAAATTTATCTTTTCCAACTTATCAACATTTCGGTGGACATTTATTCTTTATTGAAAGGAGCTTAAATCTAAATAGCTAATCATTCAATAATTAATAAACTTTTGGTAAAAGAACAAAAGGGAATCCATGTTGAATTTTATAAGCGTCACTTTTGGATTCATTTTGAAGATTGTAAAGGAATGTGTTGTTGTGCTTTTGACAAATGAGTTTCTTTAGCTAGAAACAAGTTGAAACAATTACAAATGGTTATACGTTATCCCATTAGGGACTTTAGGTGTGCAGCACCTTGGTTAGACCCGCATCCAAGTCTATCATGGTTGTGTCTATATTATGAAAGGGTGTAACTCGCTAAAGTAGAACTAACACACATCAATTACGAAGGTGCGTCTGTCTCAACATAATGATGATTTAAATTGAAAGAATCTATTAATTTAAGGTTAAGCAACAATACACAACACCACTTCTGCCTTGCGGCTACTAGACTTTAACCTAATGCACTTCTAAAAGAATAATAGTTATTAATACTTAATTCTAGAATGTCTTAGTTTAGAAAGTTACTACATTGATAGTTAAATGAGCTAACTCCATATTGAGTTATGAAATACAAAGGTTAAGTTCCTAGAAAAGGAACTCTTGGTCTACAAATAGTTAATGGCGAACTACCAGGAATCTAGGCTGTAAAGATACTATGGACGGTCTATTCCTCATTAGTACTGCCTGGTCATCAATAGTATATTTAAATATCAACACAAGTCTAAACACAGGCTATAACACCATGTTATCCATCCCTTCGACTTGAGGGTAACTGGATTATGTAGTTGATGTCCCGACGGCGGTGACGTCGTGGTCAGACACGCGTGGGTAGGGAAAGGGTCGGTGAGTGTGTTCCGGCAACGTTATCTTCAAACAAGACAAGGCGATCCCGGATAGTTCAATAGGTACAGAAGTTAGCAAGTAAAGCTGAATGACCAGGGTTCAAATCCCTGTTCTTTCATAGTTTTTCTATCCTTATACAATCGCTCCATAAGAATGTCATCTGAAAATACATACTGGTTTCATTTAAAATAGTTATAAAAAAAAAAGCTATAGTGGGACTCATCAGACGCATCATTGGGTACGCAGACTGAACGTCAAGTTCCTCTAGTCTGATTTACTGCTCACAGCAAGGTCCACATTCGAATCCCGGGAGGATTTAATGAGTGTATTTTCCTAAACGGATTATCACTCTTCCTCCACACAAATATAAGTACACTTTCTCTAAACTTTACCTTCACCATCTTTGCACACCCTTTTAGTATTAATTACAAGTGTTTCTAGCCCGGATAGGTCTTAAGGCATGGGGGGGGGGGGGGGGGGGGGGGGAAGGAGGAGATATAGACATACGCATATATTCCAAAATTGGAATTTAGGCCAGGGAATATGTCTTTGTAATATCTTGGGTCACTCGAATGTATAAGCTATCAACTGTATCAACAGTAAGTAATGAATACATTAAAGTCATTAAAGTATACAAGGCATTTATAAAAGTACGAAAGAAGTTATGACTGGAATTCAAACCTCGATCGCCCCGTCATCGGAAGTTCAACCTCTTGCGAGAGTGACGCCTGACCTTTCATGCATCTACAAATTGAAGGTTCTGTTTTGTTAGATTGGGTAATATTGACATAGGTCTGTCATTGACAGGATTAAAAACTAAAAGAGCAAAAGAATGTTAAAAGAATTGAAAATACTTCACAATCATTATTTAAAGGAGTGTTATCTGTGGATGAGAACAAAATACTACTCATATTTCATACAAAATAATTTTTCATTAAACTTTTCATTTTGGTATTATTTTAATTACCGAGTCTTACTAACCATCCGTTCGGGTTATTAACCTTTTTGCTATTGAATAGCAAAATAAACAAAACTATTTTAATCCTGTTAATATAATTGTTTTTTAAATATGACTAAGTAATGTTTATTACTTTCTAATACTTACTTAGTCTAAGGTATTAGGAACTCGAGAGTTCATTGCCGCACTTACTAAAGTAAGCCACCTATTCTTATCTTGAGCTAGTGCTATCCGGTCTACCGAATTACTCATGAGGATGACATAAAAGATGTATACTTATTTTGGGGGAGAAGTTCCGCTAATAGTTTACTGATTACTTTTTTTCTCGTAATACTAATATTTTAAAAGATGGCTTTAGTGATTTGGTTCAAATTGGTTAATGCTTAAGTTTTTTGCATCATAAATAGTTATATATAGAAAATTTGTTTTTCCAAACAAAAAATCATTTAGTAATAGTAGTTAACTAATTACCGAGCTTTGTAAAGTTAGTTTTCTTTTAAAATGGCTCTAATTATTAGGTTCAAAACTGAAAACGGGTGACTATTTTGCATTGTAAATATTAATGCATCTTGATTTATCTAAAAAAATTTAATTTAAGGGTTGTTTAGCTTCCATGAATGATATACAATTTTAATTGTTTTGAGATTGATCTTGAAGATTGAAGTCAAATGATTACTTTTTCATGATACCTTGATAACAAATTATTTTAGGATAATTTACAAATTATTACTTTTGAGAATTTAAATTTTGTTAAATAGCCATATTTGAACAATTTGGTTTAAAATTTATTAATAAATAGTGTTTATTGTGAGTAACAAAATGATTTGTTTGTTTTGATGAGGAAAACATAGCTAAGGATAGTTTACTCAAAGCATATTTATTTAATTTTTAAAATTATCTCTGAAGCTATAATACTTGCACAATATGAGAAAGTTTTTGTGATTGTGTCATCTCATGTATTTATTTTAATTTCATTGAATTTAATTTACTTTAATTGCTTACCTGTAGCTAAAAAAGATAATGGAAGTTACTATTGGTGAAATATTCGAGTGACACATTTAATTTCATGTCACCCATTTTGGTGGCCGCGTGATCCAACACGCTACTCTCGCTGTAGACTAGACTGACGATGACGGGGAGATCGAGGTTAGTATCTCGGTCGAGTGTATTGAAGTGTTTTTTCCAAAATGGTTTACCACTCTCCCTCCACGCAAATGTGGGTACACTTCCTATAAATATAACCTTCCTTAATCCTAAAACAATTAGAGTGATTAGTATAAAAGCGTATAACCCGAATGGGTAGTAAGACACAATGCTAAAAGAAATAATTTCATATCTAATTATTTATGTTGGCCTTTCATGTTACACAATATATATATTATACTATTTCACAAAAATAGGTTTTTTTCTTTAAAAAGATATTTCTGTCCATGTAATGTGTATTCCAAATAGCTTTTCATATTAGTAAGTAAATTTTCTTAGGGCTGATTGTATAATGTATACATATTTTTTTATTTATGATTGCTGCTTATAACATTATATAATCCAAAATATTTTTATTTAAAGATAGGGGGTCTATTTGTACTTGATGATAATCTCTAAGACCGTCTTCACAACTCAAGCTTGTATTTGTTTAACTAATCTAAAATTCGCATATGTAAATTGATTAAGTTTTATTAGTTTTACTCTGTAAGACCATTTGAATATTTTTCTATTATCGTACCTCAAAAAAGGTTTACAAGTCAAATGGAAAAAGATATATATGTAAGATCCACTGTTTTTTTTTTTTCATTTTGGGATCACATAGAACGTTAGAACCACCATAATCTTGAGGCTGAAAATTCCCATGATTACCATAATTTCTTTAGCCTATGAGAAAGTGAAAAGGCTAATATTTTTAATAAATATTATTATAAATAATGTTAAGTTCAGTAAAATTAGATAGTTTGAAAACAAAAATAAGTCTGTATTCAATTATATAGATTTACTATTACTAACTAAAGTTCATCCATATTTTCGGGTTCGGATTATACGCTAATTTGTTTTGAATACAATAATATGAGCTATTTATCCAATGTGAACAGTTAGTAAGACGAGGTGCTTAGAAAATATAAAAACATTTTCAATTGATGAGTTAAAACTATAATATTTATTTATGTGCCTACCACGCGCAACGCATACATTTTAAAAATTGGTTTGAATCAATAAATATTTTCTTGCTCCTACTGTCAACTTTAGACCTCAAACTAAAGTATGATACCTGCTACCTTTCAAAAGGGTTGGGGGTTGAACTAAGCAAAGAAACAGGAAACGAAATGCCACTGGTCTTACAACCAAGCTCTCGTGCGCGCACGTGCGTACACACACACACACACACACCCACACACACACCCACACACACGCACACACACACACACGCACACACAGACACACACACACAAACAAAATAATATCTCAGTCCAGGAACGTTTTAAAATTACAAGAGGTTTGTGGATTTCTGTCTGAATATTCTAGCGCCTTAAATATCGATGCTTAAATTGTACACCTACCACTCTCAGGTGAATACATTGATTCCTATTTATGGTTTAAAATAGTGGAAACATATTTTTAAAGCTACACAATGTAACATTGTTAGGTTACATTTACCCGCCTCAGCTATTTCCACCTGATCAATCTTACTACCCGCTCCAAGAAACTACGAAGAATAGCCACAAAACAATAGTAATCTTCACTATTGTAAATCCAGTCCTAATACCGTTCTTTAATTAATACGTCTCTTTCTGCCCTACACTCCTTCAACAACCACAATTCAATTTCAAATAATAATTCCATTCTATTACTTACCACCTGGATCTGCTGTCCGAGACACGAAGATTGCTCGCAAGTTAAATAAACGTCCTAATTCGGCGAGTGGGGCAAAGGTACCGAGAGTACCCGCAATTGATGCTTACATCTGACCGTCTAGTTGGATACTAGCGGGCGCAAATTCATGATAATAATTCTATCAAGACAAGATGACGTCACCTGACCTCGCCGGGACTAACTACAGACCACTATACGTAGCAAGCCAATCGTCCGGGGAGGATTTGAAAATCAAGACACCTGATCCGTTGGACCGAGCGGTTCATCCAATCATAGACCTGCATGCTGAATTCCCAAGAGATGGCGAGACTTCCACCTGCCCAACAACGTCACCGGCCAACTGGAAGGTTACCACCCCCTTTTAGTGATACGCAACTAGCACTGTATATAACCTATGTCCATTATTGTGAAAGGACAGTCGGAGTTCTGCATGTGACCCGTGTGGTCATTGTGCTGTACGAGTAAAAGTAAAGAAGAATTAGCAGTTAAATGTTCTTTAAATGTTCAGTTCGCTATATAATTATGTACGTGAAGAGTCCAGAGTCGACGGGATTGTTTCAGTACGAGAATTATTCCGTATTCACGTAATTAGATCCGAATGTGCGTTTAAACTGTTATGTTGACTGATGACCGGCACTTGTGGTCATACGGTCCGATGTGCGACTACCGAAGGCAATGGATAGACTATATCTATATAGAAGTGCAACACTATACTGCGTCGTGAATAAGAAGACGTATAATGTCTCGCCTAACTGAACGCTTGTGCTCCATCTCTATTGCTGCCAACAACCACTGCTCCTGTCGTCGGCCACGTGGATTTTCACCAGCACCGCGTGAAAATGTGGACTCATCTCTATCGAGGAGAAATAGCAACAATTGACTCGGTAATGAGAACATGTCTTATGTTATTATATATTTATGAAACTAAAATATTGGATGTGTCAACTAAAGGAGTTGACGATGTTTATTGGACTATTTAAATATTATTGTTGAGAGACTTTACGTAATGAACTTTATACTGTGTGTAGAATCGTATTATGTATTTACTTGGTCTCATGAATAGTCAGATTTACGTTTGCATATATCTTGTGTGAATAGCTTGAAATGCAGTTATCATTTATCATTGGTATTAATCCAGTTCTTATTGTTGTAACAAGAAAATTTTCCATAGTATAACTTAGGTTTTCTTTTACTAAACCATTATTAATAAATAATAATAATGTTTAGGGTGTATTACCAAAGAATGTTTTCCTATAATCTATGTTCGCAAATACTTTCGCTGCTAGGATTGTCGAGGCCACAATGTTGACGTTGTTGAAAATACTTGCTTATTAAATGACTATTTACTTTAAAATCTCTGCTTATTTCCTTATTTATTTATTTTATGTTTCACATAGCTTATGCCCCTCTATACTCGTTATGTTGTTTACGGTGGCCTTAAACTACGAGGTAAAAGAGAGGGCGTAACAACAATATTGGAATAAATGGTTTGTCTCGTCACTTCTAAAACGATCGTGGCAACGCTGTAAATGGAAGACCCTAGTAAATTGCTAAACAGTACAAGTAGTTCCCCGTATTCCTACAAGCAGCGTTACACTACGGTTACCAAACTATTTCAAATTTTAATTGTATAAATAAATTTTTAAAGCTTGGTATTAAACTAATAAATTATAAATAAATATCTAAAATAAGGAGAAAAATATTATCTAGCCTTATTATTTCTTCTTTTTCCAACATTAATACATACATTCATATTAATCTTGTTAAAGTAAATATTCATTTTAAAAAAATATAAAAAAATAATAGAACACTAAACAAAAATTCTAATCTAAGAAAATTGAAGTAAAAATAGTTCTGCTTTATATAGTAAAATTCTATTTTGAGTTTTTAACTTAATGAAGTCATTATAAGCAAAATAGTGCGAGGCTGAAAATGTTATAGTTTTCATTTTAAAAATTAATTAGTATGATTAATAAAAGTTATACAGAGTCTTCGTTCTGGATAATATAAATCCCTTTTCATTGGTGAAAGCCGATTTCAAATCCATAGAACGGTTTGGTCACAAAATCCTATTTTGTAATACCATGTTTTTATGGGTGAAAGAGTGTTGACCGGCCTCTTAAGAAAATAAGCTAAAATTTTTTTGGGGAGAAATGTAACTTTGAATAAAGGTTGGGAGATGTCTGTTTTTTAAAGTTATTTTAACACTAGTAACGACTGAATAGGTCTCTTTGTGGATAGGTGCAGAGTTAATGCCTCACAATCTTTTATATTTCCTATAGATGAACCTTTTTATACGAAAATATAGATTCTAGAAATAATGAATATTCTAATGGTTGAGAGGGGGAGAGGATACAAATCTCTTACATGAATTCTTATGTGGTGGACTTAGATGGAGGTCAATAGTATAATACACTTAAGTTATTATAAGATTGGAACTGACTATCAAACATGTTTGAATTACGAAATGTATATATAAATAGGTATATGATATTGGAGGGAGGGGCTAATATATTTATCTCCTATAGTCAAAATCCGGCTGATGTCAAGGAAAGAGAAGGGCAGGAAAGGAATTTTGGTTCCACTCCCATTTCCCCACTTTAAATTTCATTCATTCGGTATTGGTATTAAGCTGTGAGCTAATTCCTTTACACAAATAATTTCTTCCATACTATCTCTGTGTCCAACTTCGACCCTAACCAATCCACGCTACCACAATGACCCCTCCCCCCCCCCCACACACACACACAAACACACACACACACAAAATCACACACACACACAAACATCACACACACACACACACACCCACAACAAATCACACACACACACACAAATCACACACACACAAAATCACACACACACACAAACATCCACACACACACACAAACATCACACACACACACACAAAACATCACACACACACACACAAAATCACACACACACAAAAATCACACACACACAAATCACACACACACACACACATGAAATTAACTCTTGGTTGTTGTAACATTAGAAGGATTAATATTTTATTCTACTTGCTTTGTGGGATTTACAGGTATTGAATAAAACGCCCTTGCAGAAATAGCCTATCTTAAAAACTAAAAATGATTTCTAATAAAATCTAGTAAATGGGATTTTTTTTGCTATAAAACAACAAAAGGTTTCTTACCCACTTACCTAAAATATAATAATAATAATAGTAATAATAATAATAATAATAATAATAGTAATAGTAATAATATTACTAATAATAAATTATTACCACTGACGCTGTCTTATGAATTATTCTATCTTTTATTGCTGGAAGATTCTTTATATATAAAATAAATAAATCTTTTATGTGTATGTGTTGTAAACATTAAAATACTCTAGTGATTTCATAAATCTATAATAACTCTACTAAATGAACTATCGTTTCTTGTACCTTAGTGAATAAAATTAGCTTAAATTTTGTTGACATTAATAATTTCAACTATACATACTTAAACCATAACTATAATTTAATATTATCAGTTGTTCTTAAACGTATTTATTTGTTTCCAAACAAGATACTCAAAAATAATAATTTTTGTGTAGTGCACTTATTTTTACATCAAGCTAATTTAAATAACTCGGTGGTGATTAAAAATGTACTAATTAATGTCACGTCAGAAAATAATTACACATTTTACGTTTAAAATTGCCACCACTTATTTTGAATTGTCCACTCCTTGAGAATACTTGAGTGCTAGCCATCTATTATTTAACTAAATTATCTTTAGAAAAAAAATAGTCTTAGTATTAATAAATTTAAATAAATGCAAGAGCATATTTTGCAGACCGAAAACCTTTATACTGCATATGTTTAAACTAAACACACTCACAATTGGAATCTGAACCTCAGCCTTCCGGATCTGAGTTGAAATTAGTTTTACATTGGAATAGCAAAAGGCTTCACTTTTTAAGTCTATACTTCTCTAAGATATCGCAAGAAACTTTAAGTAAAGGGTATCGGAACCTTATGTGCAGTTAGGACTTCGATTCCCGAATTAGATGCACTGAACCAAAGTGTCATAACACAAAATATATTACTTTTATTTACTTTGGTTTATAACTCTTTAGGGATTACCAACCGCTCCCCACAATAATACAGTTCATAAACTAGTAGTTCTGTGAGCAATGGACAACACTCCCTTGAATTAAAACATGCCGGGAACTGTCATATTCTTATCATTACTGAAATTTTGAGTTTTCACTTTGGATTTCAAATTGAAATATTATCTCCTATAATTTCTCATTTTATTCGAAGTTGTCATAATAATCCATTGGTGAGCAAGTTAGACAGAAGAAACTTGATACTATATTCATTAGTACATAATAATAATTGGGAATAACTTTTGTCCACAAGCTTTGAGACGTGAGTCTCGATATAAAATATGTCACCATCTAAAAATATTTTAGAGGTGCTTGAATGATTGCTTGAAAATTATTGTAAATTCATATTCCTTTAGAAAAGCTTTTTGATAAAAACTTTTTGAGCTAGCTCAATATTGAAACTGATAGCTAGATTAAAAATCACACACCACACACACACACACACACACACACACACACACACACAAACACACACAAACACACACAAACACACACAAACACACACACACACACACAGCTATACCTTTGAGCTAGGTTCTTGGAATGTCCCTGTTAAATTACTTTAAAAAATTCAAATTTTAATTTAAAAAACTTTTATAATTTCGTTAATAATAACAGATCTGAAACCTTAGCTCATTCGGTAGCGTGTCTGTCTATTGAGCTGTATCGCAACATCTCCTATCTAATAGAATAAGAGTGACAAATACGCTAATAATAATATTGTAACACCCGCCTCCGTGGCGTAGTTGGCTAACGCGCCAGTCGTGTTGAGCCAAACCACTGAGGACGGGGAGATCGAGGTTCGAATCTCGGTCGGGTGAACTGGGGGTGGTTTTTCCTAAATGGTTTTCCACTCTCCCTCCACGCAAATGCGGGTTCACTTCCTCTAAATTCAACCTTCCCAATTCCTAATCCATTAGTGTAATTAGTACTTAAGCGTATAACCCGAACGGGTAGTAAGACGCGGTGCTTAAAAAAAAAAATATTGTAACGTTAACTTACAGTTAGTTACAATTGGATCCACCCCATTATAATGTTGATACGTAACTATCAATAGTTCCGACGCAAATAGAATCCCTACAATAGTACTGTTTTCTGTTGTAGTCCCTGTAGGCTAATACGGCAAGATAATACGGCACAGTAAATTTCGTATAATACAATCCTCTGTAAAATACACTTAGAATTGTTCA
The DNA here is from genome assembly GCA_033556935.1 of Timema podura. Classification (NCBI taxonomy): domain Eukaryota; kingdom Metazoa; phylum Arthropoda; class Insecta; order Phasmatodea; family Timematidae; genus Timema; species Timema podura. The sequence goes on from JAVRXN010000004.1 coordinate 37,823,079, forward strand.
TGAACTTACCTTTGAAATCTTCTATCACTAGCTTACACCAAAGCTGATCTTCACCGTGTAGCCATGTCGAAGAATGGGCCGTCACTCTCCGGCGGGTCAGATTGAAACTGAGGCGTGGCAACATGGAGCACGTTTGAAGACAACTATCCGCCTACCCCCTGATGGCTGTCAGAAGAACTACCCCAGAAAAACATTGAATGATCGCCAACTTGTTCCAAGATTCTAATGGAACAACTCTACGAGGGGCCTACGTGCCCGATCGCAGCTAGACACTGCGTGATATAATTACCTCCCCTTTTTCCGTGCGACGAAACTCACTATATAATAGGCTGGGATTGTCTACCAAAGTAGACTATCTAAAATCCACGAACGAGGACGGATCATTGTCATGGACCTTGACAATGGTCGGATAAACATTTATATATTAATTGGAACGCAACTATGTCTTTTACATATCATAGACTCTATTTATTTTTGACTTGTATTATTTTTGTGTTAGAATTTTATTTTATTTTTGTTTAATATGTAACTTCTCTCTTTTTCATCTCAGTCGCTTAAATGTAACTTATGTGTCGCCACTTGGGCGCGGTAACCAGTTGGTTAGTTTGGTTTGAAATCCACCATTGGTAATTCTGTCTTGAGGAAATTAAATGTAATATGTTGAAATGCGTGGATTATTGTATTGTACTATTTCTCGCGACTGTAGAAGTAATATCATGCTTGTTATTTATTTAAACTGTCAAATTATTACAAATTTCAATCTTTAACGTTTTGGTAGGAGTTAGATAGTTCCGTGGGAGTTTGGCTTGAGTCTGGTAGTCAAACTCTCGCGTTATGTTGTGTACGTCTAGTATTGTAATCTTGTAACTGTTTGAGGAGCCTATCAGGCACTAATATTTAATATTTGTTTCATTTTTTGGTTAAACATAATTAACTTCACTGTGGATGTTAATTTACAACATAATTTTGTGTCTCTTAAAGACTACCTTTAATAAACATAAACATAGGAGATTTATGTATTGCGCTTCACGTTATTAATTTGATTTATTTTAATCATTATTCAGAATGATATAATGAGACCACTGTACTTTGCTTTATCTATGTTTATAATGAATAAACCGTCTTTTTGTTATATTTTAATACTGCCTATATTTTCCCTTATGTTAGATTCACCTTCTCCCTTTTATTTAATTGTGGTCGTTAAGTAGAAGGACACGGAGACGGTGTAACAATATATATACACATACAAACAACAAAGGTAAGGATCAAGCATAAGAGACATATACAAGGCTAATAAATACATTTATTGAAATTCAAACAAGACGAAAAAATTACAAATTGTTTGATAAGATCTTATCTAAAACATTCAATTGTGTATTAAAGGAAATTAATTCAGTTACGTTAGACATTATTTTCCCAATAGGGAACGCTAGGTGTCAAACACCTTGGTTAAAACCGTAACCAGGTCAAGTAGGGTTGTGTCTACAGTAGAACCTCTCTAGTCCGTCCTCGGCTAGCCCGAAGCTCCAATTGGTCCGACCGCAGCTCAAGAGCACCAACTTGTTGATGACTGGTCGGCCATTGTTGACGTGCCATTGTTTACTAGTAAATTATTTTGCTGCCTCAATGAGCCGGCATCTAGCGTCTAGTGCGTCACTCGTCGTGTGTGGATTGTGTTTTGTGTACATAGTTTTTGCATTACACACAGTACGTCAGGAGTAAAACGGTTATATAAAAAATTAAAGTGCTACAGAGACTAGACTAAGGGTAATCGCTTCAAAAATATTTGCTAAGGAACACAATCTGGGAGTTACTAAAATAAAGAACTGGAAGAAAAATAGAAAAGATATTTAATATTTTACGGTGATATTAAATGATCAGAAAGCACAAAAAAAAGTCGCCAAACACTTCAAAAAATACAAAAATGGAACTGCTAGACAACAAGTAATGCATATGGTTTTGCCAAGAAAGGAGAAAAGGAACCCCAATATCTGGGCCGATTGTCAAAGAAAAATAATGAATTCTCCACAAAAAAAATTGGAAATTCAAAGTAAGTTCACAGCTAAAGAAGGCTGGTTAGATCGGTGTAAAAGCCGTTATGGCGTTAGATATTGCGCAATAACAGGTGAAAAATTATCAGCTGATGACAAGATATCATAAGAGTTTTCCTTAAATTTAAAAAAAATTCTTAAATAAAATGAAGTTGTACCTGACCAAGTATATAATATAGATGAAACTGGCCTAGACTATAAAATGTTACCGACAAAAACACTTGCTGAATCAAATGAGACCGTGATGGGATCAAAAGTTGCCAAAGACAGGCTAACCGTTGCAACTTGCTGCAATGCTAACAGTACACACAAGCTTCCACTTTTTGTCATTGGCTAGTCCACAAAGCCCAGAGATTTCAAGAACGTTAATTTATAATCGCTAACAGTTTATTACTGCAACAAAAATCAGCTTGGATAGACTGTAATATTTTAAGTCATGGTTATTGTATGAATTTTTGCCTGCGGTTGAAAAAAAACAAAGACGCAAAAACTTTCTGTTCATGTTGTTTGATAACGCTTCATCACAACCCTATGAAGATGAATTGGTAAAAAACTAAATAAGAGATGCATTTCTTCCGTCAGATGCAACTTTTATGATACAACCAATAGAGCAAGGCGTGATACAGTGGCTGTAAAGGCGTTATCGCCGAAAATACATCAGCTCAATTTAGGAAAAAACTGGAGAGGGCTGTAGCCTTTTTAAAGCCATGAAATCCGAAAGCATCAAAGATTCAATGTACTCAATAACCGAGTCATGGAATGAAATGAAACCTGACACACTGCAACAATCTTGGCGTAAACTTTGGCCGGAAGTGATGATCGAGAGTGAGCAAATTGGGAATGCGCAAGACACAGACAAGCCGGAAATGTTCAACGACTAACAAACTTTACATGATATCCAAGCAAATGATGTTGATGACTGCCTTACTAAATGTGTTGAAGATTATGAAAAAAATTAGGAACTAAATGACAATGAGATTGCTGCTGCTGTTTCGCACGTTCATGAAGAAACCGTTAATTAAGGAAGGCCCTGATGATGACGAGAATGACAAATCTTCTGCCCGTGTATCACATACGCAAGCCAAGAAAGCTTTTAATTTTGCACTTCAGTACATCGAACATAACGAAAGCTCAACACCTAAGGATATCTTGTGGACCAAGAAATGGAGGAACAGTGAAGCTAATTCTAGACTATCGTCTGCCAAACAAAAGAACATTACTAATTTTTTTCACTAAAAAATGTTTTTCTGTATAAGCTTTATTTTATTTTAGACTGTCCTATTTATGTATGCATGTAATACAGTAATATAAATATTTAGTTTTTTATGATAATCCGAACTTCTTTGCGTTCCGTCATAACTCCAAGTCCCACGGGTGATGAATTAGCGAGTTTCTACTGTATATTATAAAAGGGTGTAACTCTTTAAAGTAGAACAAGTACACATTCTACTACGAGGGTGTGTCTGCCTCAACACAACGACACCTTATATTGGAAACAATTACTAAATTAAGGTCCTTGGACCTGTTGAGTACAAGTCTAAAACCTATTTTGTGGGATAGTGAGCGTGATAGGGAAAGGCGTGGCTTCACAACCAAACTACAGCAGTGTAAGATGACGTCAGCATCTTCAAAAATATAGTGTATAGCTTTATTGGAACACGAATAACTTCCTTGACAAGGGTCCGATTTATAACGGCCTTCCACTCAGTTAATCTTAATGTTACTCGGGTACAAAGCGGTCTTGAATTGTACTGTGGTTTTACTGTCCAAGTAAACTAAACCAAGGTACCAACTTTTATATGTCTTGCAGTTTTCCACCGAGCTGAACATAGCCTTAATTTGTTTTGTTTTTGTTTAGTAGTAATTGATACTTAAATTCTTAAAGTGAAGATAAAAAATATAATACAAGATTGTAATAATTAAGAATCAACTGAATTATTGCCTAAATACTATAGTATATATGTAAAAAAAGTTTTCTCATACCGTATCAAAATATATCTAGTAAAACATGTGTATTTTTACCTATCGTTATAATGATATTAGCTTCTTTATAAATTATGTGTTCTCTAAAATAAGAACAGGATGGATCATTAATAAATATCTGATAAATAGTTGAAATAATATTGTGATTCTTATATAATTTAAGTAGATTTGTAAAATTTAATTTTGAGAAATATTTAATTGATTTAACCCTGATTTATTTATGTTTAAACATATTTTATATATATATATACATGTACATATACATTTAAATTGTTTGATCAATAAAAAGCTTAAAAAATTGTTGTATATATTAAAAAAATATTACATACTAAGCCTAGTACACACTGAACGATAACTACAAGATACATGGATATAGCCAATGTTTCCTGAAGATGTTTCCTGTGTGTCTGGATACACGGAAACATCGCCCGAGTGTCCGGCGGTAAAAGATCAAAGATTGTTGCCGTTGTCTCTGTCTCCCACCTCCAATGGAAACATCGCCCGAGTGTCCGGTGGTAAAAGATCAAAAATTTTTTTTGATATCTCGGTCTCCCACCTCCAAAGGAAACATCGTCCGAGTGTCCGGTGGTAAAAGATCAAAGAATGTTGCCGGTGTCTCGGTCCCCCACCTCCAACGTAAACATCGCCCGAGTCTCCAGTGGTAAAAGATCAAAGAATGTTGCCGGTGTTTCAGTCCCCCACCTCCAACGTAAACATCGTCCGAGTGTCCGGTGGTAAAAGATCAAATAATGTTGCCGGTGTCTCGGTCCCCCACCTCCAACGTAAACATCGCCCGAGTCTCCAGTGGTAAAAGTTCAAATAAAGTTGACGATGTCTCAGTCCCCTACCCCCAATATAAACATCGTCCGAGTGTCACAATGTAAAAGTCCAAATAATGTTGACGATGTCTCGGTCCCCTACCCCCAATATAAACATCGTCCGAGTGTCACAATGTAAAAGTCCAAATAATGTTGACGATGTCTCGGTCCCCTACCCCCAATATAAACATCGTCCGAGTGTCACAATGTAAAAGTCCAAATAAAGTTGACGATGTCTCAGTCCCCTACCCCCAATATAAACATCGTCCGAGTGTCACAATGTAAAAGTCCAAATAATGTTGACGATGTCTCGGTCCCCTACCCCCAATATAAACATCGTCCGAGTGTCACAATGTAAAAGATCAAATAATGTTGACGATGTCTCGGTCTCCCACCTCCAACGTAAACATCGTCCGAGTGTTCTGCGGTAAAAGATAAAAGAATATTGTCGGTGTTTCTATCTCCCACCTCCAATGATAAACACAGCTCAATGTGTACAAACGCGCAAACATCGGTGGGCAACTTTAGAATTTTAATAGGTTGATTTTCTAGTAGTAGTATCATGGTAGTGTTATGGTGTTGATTTTATTATTTTTATACAAATTTTATAATGAGCATCCATCATTCAACGTTACCTCTGACAACAAACATTCATTGTAAGTCTCCCCCAGTCTTATAAACTCCATTTTACACTAGCTTGCTTTTTTTTTCCTTTTAGCGACATTTAAATATTAGAAAAGCTGCAGCAACACCGGTAGCAATGTGCGGATCCACCGCGAAAGGAACGGTGACTGGTGAAAGGCGTCTGATCGGTGTGGAGCACTAAGAAAGACTACATACTTTTGGGTTAGAGGCAACCTGCCAGCCAAATTTCAGCCATTCTGTTATATTGGAAAAGGATCCATTTGCATATTTTGGTATTTTGGAACACCCTCTCCATTTTACACCCCTCTTCCCCCTTTTTAGACCTTTTTGTCACTAAACATATTTGTTACTTGAAAAAACAAAATAATGAAAATATCTTGGATATATTTTGGATTATATTTATTAGCTCATAAAATAGGAACAATATTATTCTCTTTGATTTTAAAAGTGTTTATTAAAAAAATAATTTTTCAGTTTCAATTATAAAATTGTAAGATCCCTTACTTTGACATCACTTTGTAACCTCCCACTCTGTCATCACGTTGTAACACTTCTGACAGAACTGGGTAAGGTTACTAGTTTTGTCTGGGTGCCCGGTAGCCAACCCTTCTACGCGCTACCAGGGCACCGTAGGGACCTACATGGTGAGGATGGACCCCGAGCGGTAGGGGTTGGAATTGATGGTCGTGGGGAGTGAGACTCGCAAGTAGTCCAAGAAATTATATTTATTAAGCCAGTAAGAGACTAAACTACTACATGGGAATCTATTAAATATGCCGTGACGAGGGAGCCGGCGCGATACGGTCTCGCAACCCTCCTGCAGACCCGCGATCGACCCTCCGGCGGGGTAACTCAACAGATCACATTTATATTATCACTACTCAGTCGTACACGCGACCGACACACATGCACACCGCATGGCGTCCAACATTCAACAACCTCTTGGTTCTCACACAACTCGCTGATCTCGATATTTCACCCGCCAGGAAGGTCCATCGGTCACTCCTCTCACTCGTCAACAGGATGCAAGCTATATGAACTATTTGCTATTCTCAACAGGATGGTAACCCAACACTCTTGACTTCCAAGGAAATGTACAAGTTCAGGTTAACATCCTGCCAGAACAACCTTAAAATAATTATGCTGTTACAAAATTAAATTTTGTAAACATTTGAGGATCTTTATTGTTTCATGCCTTCGAGTACCCACACCTCCAATTATTAATAGTACATTTGGCCAAGTTTACATTATAAGGATTGAATATATTTATTGTTTGCACTTCTACAGTATTTATTAAGATTCAAAATGTTTAATGTTTACATAGCACAACTCTTGTTAAAGAGGCGTGTCAATTAGAATTATTGATTATTTATTATAATTTTATTAGAGATATTTTAAAGTAATTGAGGGGCTTTAAAATATTTTAAGTTATTTTATGAGCACTTAACATTAATCAAATCATAATTTGTTAACAAATTGTTTGAGTAGACTAGGCACCTAAAAATTAATTTTTGAAACTATTTTCTCTATAATAGGAAGTTTTCTTGGGTGACTGGAGTCAACAAGCTTTGGAAGTAAACATTCCGTGTAGAATGTGGTCAATGGCGAGATGAAAAATATTTTCAGACGAGAACTATTTGAAATAGTTTCCAAAGGCATCTAATGTTTGAAAAAACATTTGACGAGGTGCAATCTAAATTAAAAATACATGGGGCAAGCAAGACCCCTTCAAAAAGCTTTTAGGGAATTCATTTTCTTAATATTGGTTGTTGACTATTTAAAATAACATCTAAAGTCATTCAAATCTTAAGAATTTCCTGAAGTAATACTACTCCAAAAGGCTTCTTGCAGCAAAAATTTCCAAAGAATTTAGAGGGAAAACTACTCTAAATGGCTTTTAAAGTGTCTAATTTCAGAAATTTGTGGGAAAACCACCCAAAAATAATGGCAACAGAGCTGGGGTATTCATTGTAGGGGATTATTGCCCCTCTTGGAATAAGTTTCTCTTCTTGTTTATTTATTTCACACCTTCTGATATTATCGAATATGAAGTTGAAAAATAGAAATGCATCCCACTCAAAATAACTTTTAAAGGCCTTTAATTTTCCAAAATGTGACTAGTAGGGACCACTCCCAATAATTTCTAGAGGCATGACATTTTAAAAACTTGCCGGGAGATCTTCAGTCCAAATATATTTTAAATACTTTAGTTAATCTTTTTTGGTTTATTTAAGCACCCCTTATTACTACTTGTACGGGCTGTACGCCTATTTACTAATTAAGCCAATGTGTTTGGAATTGGTAGAGTTAAATTTAGAGTAGGTGCACACGTATTCATGTGGAGAGCGACTGTGAAACCATTTAATATAAAACTACACTTAGTGCACCCGACCGGGATTGAGCTCCGATTTCCCTGTCACTAACAACCAGTCTGCGAGAGTGACTCCTTAGAGTTAGACCATGCGGCCTTCAAAGCGGGTAATATTTTAAAATATTGGAAATCGTAATCACAAAACATGGCAATAGCAAGCGTTCATTCTTTGTATCAGTAAATCTATCATCAACCCGTAATCACAAACCTAGAAAATTGCAAGGGGTTGTTCTTTTTATTGTATCTTATAGCCTATCTTATCCACTAAGATCACAGAAATACGCAAAACACTTTCTCATTCCAAAGATAAAATATTAATATTCATCAATAATGTGGGTATCAAAGAACAGGGAAACAAAGGAAGGTTTACAACGTAAGGTTACATAATAAAAACTTTATTTGGAATGAAACTGTTTTAACATAAATGAGAACAAACTTTTTATATCACAATAAATAGTTTGTAAATAGCAGGAAACATCTTAAAAACCAACCCCACCCCATTTCAACACCTTATAAGATGGTAGTGGGGCAGATTCAAAAAATCTAAAAAGTACTCTGGCCCTCTACGTATAAAAAACTTCCCTGCAAAATTTTATATTTTTAAGATACGGAAAAAACACCTCTTTTCCTCATATTAACCCTTAGGGAATTGCGTTCGAAAATTCCTAAATTACTTTCGCCCCTTTAAAGTAAGATATTTCTAAATCAAGCGTTTTATAAGATACGGAAAATTTACCCCCCCTCCTATTACCTCTTTTAGGGGATGGATTTAGAAAATTAGCAAATTTCGTTTTTCCCGTTAACTTAAAAGAACTCTACCTTACCATGTTTCATTCTTCCAGCCCAACCGATTAGAAGATGCGGTTATACTTCTAAAACTTTTTTCAACCTCCGTTCTCCCCCCTTCTTTCATCTCTTAGAGGTCCAAAACCGTACCTCCTAGCCGCTTAGTACACTTAAGGATTGATTTGAGAATATCTAAAAATTTTACCCATTACTTTAAAAAACCTTCCTGAACAGTTTCATATATCCGCCACAAGCGGTTCGGAAGAAATGGTTATAGATCTAAAAATATTCCAACCCCCATCTCACCTTCTTGGGAACAGAATTTCACGAAACCTCTTCTTATAAGATACCTGTGGTCGATTTCTAACCCATTATCGTAATTTGTACTCAAGCATATAACCCAAACGGGCAGTAAGACGCGGTGCTATAATTTGATTTTCATTTTAATTTAAACAATTTCTGCACTAATTTTAGGATGGGATTTGCAGCCGAGGGACCGTAAGCCCCACAAATTTGAATTTTATATTCAAACACTTATATCGAAAGGGTACCTGACCAAAAATATTTCACCAGAGAAACTATATTTTTTTGAGTTTTTGTGAGAAGTTATTAGATTGGCAGAAACCCCTTATTTATAAATCTAATCCGAAAAAAATATAATGACGGTCAAGAAATACGAGTATTTATCATCAAATCTAGTAACAAGTTTATTAATTCACTCGTTTGCTTTCTACTGTTAACATCCAATCTTTAAAAATTGTTTACAGTCTGTGGAAAAAAAAAGAATTGATTTTTCTGTATGGTACCGAGGCTCATTATCCTCGAAGAATGGCAGAAATGTTCAACCATAGACACCAGGATAAAAACGTATCACATAATTATGTTTTAGATCTTGTTTTAAATATTAAATAAACTGGATTGTCGCAAACAAAAAATGGAATGTGCGTACAGTATTGAATGAATTAGCTGGAGTGGAAATTTTGGGCACTTATGTGGGAAATCCCAAAAGTTCAGTGTGGGAAGTGACTAAATCTACTGGTGTATCAAATAGTTCGGTTCATAAGACATTAAAATTAAGTTTTATCCACATAAAATGCAGGTACATAATTAAGCTGATGATCCTAATAGGTGAGTAGAGTTTGCGAAGAAATGATCGATTTATTGAATGTGAAACCATTGTTATTAGAATGCATATTTTTTTTATGAAGAGTGCATTTTGTTCTTAAGTCGTTTTGTAAATAAACATAACTATCGTTTTGGAGCGATACAAATCCTCAAATTTTTATTGACGGACAGACTCAATTTCCAGAAAAATTAAATGTTTGGACAGGTATATTAGGTTACACGATTATTGGTCCGATATTTATTGACGGAAATTTGACAGGAGGCAAATAATTGGAAATGCTTAAAGAAGAAATATGTCCTCTCATTCTGCACGCCCTAGAAAATCAACTAGACAATCATGGAGACATGAGGCTTGATAAAGATCTTTTACATTTTCAGTAATCTAGAGCCCCCCCCCCCCTCACCACACACTACTCGTTCGTTAATGGTTAAACAAAAGATGTATTGGACTGTGGATTGGCAGAAGAGGACCAATTGAGTGGCTAGCAAAGTTACCTGAGTTAACGACCCTAGATTTTCTTATGGGGAGATTTAAAGTCCACTATTTATGGGACTAAACAAGAAAATCTCGAAGAGTTAAAAAATTAGGATAGCAATGGCATGTAGAAGTATTACAAAAGCAACTCTACGAAAAAGCAGTAGTTAATTCTCAAATAGACTGTATCATTGTTTAGCTCAAAATAAAGAGCATTTTGTAAACTTCCTTTAAACTTAAAAAAAAAGTTTTTTTCAATAATTATTTAATAAAACACATAAACGTGAACAGACACACGTTTGCGAGCACACATCACACAAACACTTGTATTTTCCTGAGCTATGTTTAACTAGGGCAAATTCTAAAGCCCCGCCCGAGGCCGGCCACTCAAAAACTTTCATTCTATTTTCTTGTGATAGCTTTATGATCGAATTCAGGCTGATGTTCATTAAAGGAAAGGGAAGGGGAGGAGATTCTGGATCCGACCCCATTTCACAACTTTAATTTTCATACATTCGGTATCGGTATTAAGCTGTGAGCTAATTCTATATACAAATAATTTATTCTATACCATTTCCATGTCAGCATTCGACCAATACCCTTCCACGCTCCCACAGTGACCACACACACAATAATGGAATTATCTCCAGGCTGTTTGAACCATTAGGAGGAGAAATATTTTACTCTACTTTCTTTGTGTGATTTACCGGTATTGAATAAAACGTTTAGCATAAATGGCCTTTCTTAAAAATTAAAATAATTTCTAATTAAATCTAGTATATGGGATTTGCTTGGCTATAAAATCACAAAAAGTGTCTTGCGCAGTTACCTAAAATATAATAATAATAATAATAACGTTAATAATAATAATAATAATAATAATAATAATAATAATAATAATAATAATAATAATAATAGTAATAATAATAATAATAATAATAATAATAATAATAATAATAATAATAATAATAATAAAGTGTCGCCACTGAAGGTTGATTTAGGATGTTTTTATCTTTTATATCCAGATGATCTGTTTAGTTTTACATTAAAATAAATAAATCATTTTTATCTGTGTTGTAAATATTAAAATACACTAGTGATGAATTTCATGGACTATATCTTTTATAGTTATATTTTCTTCTCTAGTTGAGACTAGAGCTTTGTGAAGAAAATAAGAAGAATATTAATAAAAATTACACCATCCAAAAAAAAATAGATGTATATTTTAGCTTAAGGTCATTTGAAAATAATAATTTAAACTTTGAACATTAAAACAATTACTCCCATTAATATTATCAGTTGTACTTCCTACTATGCATTTATTTTAAACAAGGCACTCAACAATAATTATTATTATAAGGTGCACTTCAGTTTTCCATCAAGCTTATCTCAAATAGCTCAGAAGTCATTGTAAATGTACTAGTTAATGCTATGTTAGAAAATATTTAGACATTTCTCCTTTAAAATTGCCACCAATTATTTTGAGTCCCTCCCTCCCCCCTTTGAGAAAAATTTTGTGCCAACCAGCTATTGTTTAACTGTACTAACAAATTATAAACTAATCTTAGGCGTGCAAAAATTAAGTAAATGCATAAGCATCTTTAGTTGGCAGAAAACATTCTAAATTCATATGTTAGAACAAAACACACCCATAGTTGGAGTCTGAACACCAGCCTACAGGATCCGAGTTGAGAATAATTTTGGAGTGTAATAGTAAGAGGTCCCACTTTAAAGTCTATACTTATCCAAAATCTCGTGGCAATGACAAGAAATTTTAATAAAAGGATATCGGACTCTTATGTGATAATCAGGACTTCGATTCCCAAACCAGTTCCACTGAAGCAATGAGACACAACACAAAATTTATTACTTTTATTTACTTTGTTTTCTAAAACTTTAGGGATTAACAGCCGCTCTCCATAAAAATACAGTTCTTAAACTAGTAGTTCTTTGAGCAAATGAAAACACTCCCTTGTTTTAAAACATGCCGGGAACTGTCATATTCTTATCATTACTGCAATTTTAATATTTCAATTTGAATTTCTAATTGAAATGCTATTTCCTATAACTTCTCCTTGGATACGAAGTAGATATAACAGTCCATTGGTGAGCAAGTTAGACAGAAAACAACTTAATATTATATTAAATAATACAAAATAATAATTGAGAATAAATGTTATTCATAAGTTTGGGAAGTCAATCTCGAAATATAGTATATTAACATCTAACTAATATATGCTTTAGATACTGGATTGATAGTTTGAAAATTATTTCAAATTTAAATTCCATCAGAAATTTATTTAAAAAAATTATATAAAATGGCCTGAGCAAGCTCACAATTGAAAAAATTACAAAAGTGAAAATCAGATATATAGATTGATCCTACAAGGTTCAAGGAATTTCCCTGTTAAATTTAATTAAAATTATAATGCGTATTTGACAGCTATCCCAATACAAACAACCTACAGAAGACAGATAGACGGACAGGAAAAATTACATAATATCAAGTTAAAAAAACATTTCTAGGCTAGTTAATAATATCAGATTTGACATCTTAGTTCAGTCGGAAGCGTGTCTGTCTACGGAGCAAAGAGTCCTGGGTTCAATTTCCAGCATGGCCAAAAAATTTGTCATTATTGGAAAATGTGTGTGTACTCTTTCTCAGTGATTCATTAGTTGGTTTTTAAAACATAAGACAGACCTAGCCAGCCAGTAGTGTTAAAATATGGCTTGAATACAAAACCAGCCCAGAGTGCAGTTTAGAAACATTAATGGATATAAGGTAAAGATTAAAAAACTTAGTTCCTAATGTGCCATTATTATAGGTAATTTTTTTAAGTGGCTAATAACTAATGATCCATTTGAGGGTACATTATCTTAATATCCACAATTTCGCCATTGTTTAACTGTCGAATTTTTTCTATATAAGATTTTAGTAAAATCCTCCTTCCCTCACTTAATGCAGAGTACCATTGGCTGAAAATTTTGCAATCATGTGCTCTTATAAGATATTGAATGGAGGAACAACCACGAAATGTAGTCGTATTTCATGGCAAACAAGTGTTATGTGTTTCTACGTCATACTTGGTAAGTACATCCATGATTGTATAGACATATTAAAAATAATAAAATTCAACATAAGTAAATGAATGTCATTATTTCTATAGCTCGTTTCAGCATGGTTTTATCTTTTATTATTATTATTAAATGTTCAGCAACTAAGTTTTAGATGCCTATTATCTAGAGAGAGGGGAATTTCTGTAAATATAAATGGTCTCTAATATGTATATATTAAAATACGAACGAAAGAATTATTACTATTAGTTTTTTATTCTGTGTTGATTATTTAGATAAAAGATGTAAGCTGTTGATCAATGAGTTACATATCTAAAGGCGCGCATAATCGGTAACACCCAGAGGCGACACTTGTGTCAAGAAGTGACATTAAAAAAATAAAGATGTTATCATATATATTCTTTCTTAATCCACTCGAACTGTTATTCTCCATATTTATAAAGTACTCTTGAATAGACTTTCATTTGTTTCTATTTAGTTTTCACGCCAAGGGTAACATCAACTTTAAATACAAAGAGTTGATTTTGAACTTATCGATTAAAAGACCAAGTACATACATTTTCATGGAAAGCAAAAGAACACTTAATACCAACAACAACCATATAATATAAAATTTAGATGAATAACAGAATGACACAGAAGGAACTAAATTTGATTTAGAAAGTTAACTAGCAGCATTGGTAGCTTCACTTTGCCCCAGAAAGCTCCAAGACAAATATAAAATTCAATACAAAGAGTAGAGTAGTTATGATCTACGGGAGACAATAATCCGTGGTGGGCAGAGAAAAGGGACAAGTCAATAATTTGCTAAAATGATCTGTGTGTGCCATTCAACCTAAAAACATATTTCTAAGTGCAGGCAAAAATCAAAAGTCATATAAAGGATTCATGCTCCACAGATATTCCTATTACTAATATTTCTTAAAATTTAAAATTTTAGTTCAGGCAAAAATACATTTTCCCTGTATTACCTTTTGCCTGATTTTAGGGAATGGCATTTTGTACATGCAGAAGGAAGTAAGTTGACTGGTTCCCTTTTCCTTGAAGACAATATATTAAGCCAAACCAATTTTTGACATTGTCAATAATATTTTTACTGTAAATGTATATTTATTTATTTGATCACTAGACCAATTATGGAAACGCATGACTAGTGAATAAACAGTTGTTTTTCACATTGACAACCTAACATGGTGCATAAAGTCCTGTATATATAAGACACTTTTATCTACACAAAATAACAACTAATAAATTATTATATACAATCATTTCCCTCATAAGGATACGGAGAATCCAATGATACCTTACTCATATTATAGTTATTTGAAAACCTTTTTATATCTACAGCTTCAAACAACTCACCAATATCACAAAGAAACGTAAATATTATACTCTTGCTCGAAATTTTAAATTAAGTTATCTAGGTTTAAGTTATTGGGTGATCGGGTTATTAAAGTATTATAAAATGCAATTATTATCTTTTTATTTTTATAAAATATTCCAAACTGTCAAAACATAATATTTCAAGAATTATTAACAGGTTTTTCCTTGAATTATTAGGATCCCGCTAAACGGTATGGCAATACTCCGTGACATAGGTGAGTTTTGATTTAATTATTTATCATAACGAATATTGTTATTGATTTTGGTTTTAGCTCAAATCGATTATCCGTATCCTTATGAATAGAAGGATGGTGTTAAATTATTATTTATTTACTAGCTTGTATAAAAAAAGTGTCATATATCTACTGGTTTTTGCGCACCCTCCCCAACATTTTTTTAAACACTCTAGTTTATATTTATCATGATTAAATAAATCATATCTTTTAACTAGATCATTAAATCTATTGACTGTATTTAAAAAGAATATAATAGTTTTTGGAGGGAATATTACTATATTTTATTTTAGTAAAATGTGTCTGAAACATGCAAAAGACTGTATGTTTTATATGTTTTACAGACTCAATTTGAGGTTAAGAATTGGAAAAAACCATTAAAAATTAAAAATTTGTGCTATTTTATAAGTACTATTTAGCAATTCAAACTTTTATCTATAAATCGATAAAAATTTCTCACATCTAGTAAAAATCCGGGTTTCATCAAGGTAAACAAAATCAACATATATTGAATCGGTTATATGTTGGAGATATTCTCGAAGAAAACATATTCTCTTGTCACATATTTCAGGCTTAATCTCACCCTTACAATCTCTTGTATTATTTTGTTTTAATATGTAGGCCTATTTATAATGACTTTAAATAATTTAACGAACAAAAATCAATATTCTAGAAAATATGTTTAGGCCTAGAAAATAAATGACACTGACAAATCAAAAGCTATCTTAATTAACAAAATATATTTTAACTTCACTACTCTTAAAAAGTTATAACAAAGTTTCTAATAAAACTACAATAATTTATCACTGAAATCTTAGCCTGGTAGTTTATTTATCAACACTGGAGAAAAAAGACTCGCAAATATTTTTGATTACACTTCATAGATTGTTTTGGAATAATATAAAAATCCTTAAACTCTATATTCAGCCTAGAGGGCAACACAGCACAATAATGGGGTTAAAATAGTTATTTAATAGTCTTGATACACGTAATTTTCGAATAATGTGTATTGATCACTGATAAACACTCACTATTTTTTTATCACACCTTTAATGCAAATTAGATAAAAATTATTCTAAGCTCACTTAAAAACCGTTTATTTTCCAAGGATAACACGCTCACACACCGAACTAATATTCACAAAAGAACAAACAGATTACTAAGTAGACGAATTAATATTCAAAAAAACACTCTATTATTTAAATTTGTAATAAAATTATTAACGGCAGCATAGACACGCCTAAATATGTACTCAACTATCAAATATGTTGTTCTCTTCAACTTGTTGACTCACGCACGTGATTTTATTAACTATATTTTATACAATAATTGACTCTTATAATGTCTATTTAAAACTGTTAGATCTTGTTATGAAAATAGCCATTCGCTTGGTTGTTTAGTTTTGAAGTTTTCTTTTGCTGTTTAATTCAAATTAACTATTAAAAGCAAGAGAACGTTAAGATTGACCTTAAATGCTGAAAATAAATATGGCCACTAGATAGAAGCTATACTGTCGGTTGATGACGAAGAGGAACTTATTGCAGTTTGGAGGGCGAATTGAATTAATACTCATGTTTACAAAATTTAAACTTTATATTATTACACAAACATTTTGTATCTTTTTTCCTCTTTATTATCACAAACCACTTATTTATTTTAAAGATATGTGAGGCCAGTTATAAAAATATTAATAATTGAATATAATACCATTAAATGTAAAATTTCACGCTCTTATTAAACTGTATTTGCCATTAGAGTTAAAATAAAAACTAGAATGAATTAACTAGACTTTTTTTCTTTAAATTTAATTATGGAAAAGAAAATTATACTGTAATCCTTGAGGAAGTATTGTTAAAAGTGATTGATAGTATTTTTTGTGATAATAATAGTTAAACTTAGAAAATAATAATTATTTCCCAATATGTTAAAAAAAGTTATTTTCAGACAATGTTGTCTTTATTGATAGCATATGAAAGCTTCTACTAGCTGTCATATAAAAACAAAGAAGAATGGGCGTACTTTAGAAACACTGTTACAGAAAAAATGAAAAAAAGAGAAACATATTGGTCAATCAAAGAGATAAGAATCAAATTCATTTTCAAAAACCTGTATTTAAAACATTGGTGTAGTCATAAATTTAGCCGTGCTGGCACTTAAGGTCATAGCAACCCTAAAGTTAAGTAGGGTCACAGGACCCCAACCACCGTAGGCGAAAAAAATGTACATTCATAAGTGCCTCTAGAAACTATTTGGAGCATCTTTTGATGATTATTTAGGCAGAAACTTAATTATCGCACATCCTCTAAAATTCCAGGTATTCGCAGAGAGTATTGTATATTTTATCAAAAATTTATTGATTAATGGTATGAAATTTTTTTAACATAATATTGATATAAAATCAATTAGTTAATTTAGAATTGCAAAGTATAAAACTTTATTAAAATATTTTTATAAGAAAAGCAGTGCCAGAACAACGTTTCCCTGCGTTCCTGCTCCACTAAATTCTTAATTAATTTTTTTTTGTTTATACCTCGAAATGTATTGGTTTTATAAGAATATATTGCAAATAAAATAATATTACATTTAATATTACTACAACTTTAAAATGATAAAGTTATTACGAGTCTCAAATAGTTGCGGTGAAACGATGAAAATTTGAAAATCTTCCTTATGTAAAGTACCCTCAAAGTCATGTTCATGAGAAAATGAAAATGGCTATTTTTTTTTAATAATGACAAACAGCGCTAAATATCAAATTTAATCAAAACAATTAGAGCAAATTTCGAGAAAATAGATTTATTCTCTTTTTGCCTTTCAATCCAATAGCCTTAAATTTAGGGTTTTATATATATAATTCTAAAAACCCCAGGGGGGGCGTGGCTTATGTAAACCCCAGATACAAAGTTTTAGCACAAATGGTAAAATGGTTTCGGTTCTAGCCCAAACCAAGATTCAAACAGTCAGACAGGCGGCATTGCGGAAATTTTTTCTTTGTTTTTGGGGATTATGAAACTTCGACCTTTATCAATATCTCGATTTCGAATTTTTGATGATCACAATATTTTCACTCCGAGGTGTCGAGACAAAGTGAATATTAGTTTTAAAAATTTAGTTACACATAGCCGCTGCTTGCCGTTGGTTTGATAGCCATTAATGAAGAGCTCGAAGTACGAATCTCATCTGCGTGAACTGAAGAATGTTATCCGTTAAATGTATAAAAATATATAACTTTAACTGTTTTCCACAAGTGACTTATCACTCTGGTTTTCCCATTTTTACTCCATGCAAATACGGGTTCACTACCTTTAAGCTACCTTCATCATCTCTACCCAATTAGCTTAAGCCGTTAATAGCCTGTGTTCTGAACGTAGCGATAAAATATAAAGGCTTGGTTTTGGATGAGCTATAATCATATTATAATAATAAATTAATGCTGTTAAATTTAAACATGGTTTATCAAATTTTATTGAATTAGGATTTTTTTTATCATAGAACACAACTTTATTTTTAGAATGGTGTTCGAAATAAGTTTTAACAGTAAGGTCTATTTGTTAAATTGAGTAGGCGTACAGTACGCAAATTATATATAATTGAAATACAAATTTTAAATTGCAATTTTTCGCCAACTTTGGCCACCTTTTTCTAAATCATTGATTTTTTAAAGATATTTCCATTTATTCTATAAGGCTATTACATAGAACAAAGTGTGATTTTCCCTTCGTTTTTTCTTTCTTCTGTACAAACAAATTGTCGTGCACTTATTTTAATTCTAATCTTCTTATACCATATATTTAAATATTTAGCGTAAGTAGTGACCGTAAAAACTATGTCGCTGAAAAAAAAACATAAAGAAAAGAATATTTTATTAACTATAGGGAAGAAAATATATTTTTATATAATTCTACAGAAATAAACTAACTAAATAAAAAGTAACAATTCACTGTAAAAAATTATTTCCTAAGGTAGCTCAGAAAAGTTATTCTTTGACAGGGATTGAAGCCCTTGTCCTTTGACTTTGGACGTCATTAAATAAAACCCCAACATTGCGGCTTAAAACTTGGTATCACTACATGGAAAGTATAATGGTTATAGCTTGTCTTTTGTTGAGTAGCAAGCAACAAAGTTGAAAGGGTTAGGCGGGCGAGGGAAAGGGGGCTACCTGTGAAATATAAGGACACTGAAAGGAGAGTAATATAGAGTGGCTGAGAGGGGCCAGTGTGGTGACTGCCATAACTACAGCAGCGCATCTCTGGTGAAGTGATAATACATAGAACTACTTGGAAGAGAGATTTGAAAAACCTCGAGAAGTCCATCCATATCTTAATATTCTTAGCTAGCTGGACATTTAGTGTATACAACTCGTTTGTAAAGACAATAATTGTGCTGCATTTATTTCTTTGGTAGTTGGCTTGAAAATTAAAATTTTTTTAAAAAAGAATCGAGCTACGATAGTCTTTTATTTTTGATATTATTTATTAATTATTGTACTTTAAGTTGGTGTATAGAGAATAATGCTGTATGATTTAAATATATGTTTTAGTGGTGTTACAAACTTTTAAATTGCATTTACTCAAAATCATAAAAATGACATTCATTGTTTTTTCCCTGTGCACTTGATATGTTGTATGACCTACAATGAGTGCAAGAGCCAATTTTATGAAGCAACATAAAGCATCAATATATAAAGCAGACATGGGTAGTATTTATTAAGTTTTTTATTTGAAATATATAATAAATAATAATAATATAATATAATGAAGAATGATCGCAAAATAATAAACTAGATTCTAAGTTGCCATTTTAATAAATACTGATGTGTTGCCCAACTCTTTTAGAAGAACCATTCCGGGACCTTCCACTGGTGAGTCATTTAAACTAAAAGCTTCAGATGAGAAGGCAAGTATAAGTACCCAATTTATTAAAGCTCATAGCATCTCAGTGAAAAGTGAGCCGAGGTCTATAAATGAAAGTCTATTTTGTTACTACCACCAGTTTTAAGTCAAAATGTGAATATTAATGCCTCTTAAAAAGTAGCCACACTTTATATAAGTCAACAGAATGCGATGATGAAGATTTGGACCCGGATTTTAATATGAATCATAATGATTTGAAAGAAACAAATGATTTAAATTCACACTCTAAATTCTATGAATTACCTCAGAAGCAAAGAAGGAAAAATTAATGTAATCACCCTGAAAGTGATCATCATGAAGCAGCTAATTCAGAAACAAATAACCTTATTGTAATATATAAAGGTAACAAGACGTAGACTCTAATATTATTAAGCCATATTTTAGCTAAGCGATTCGAAAGAAAAGCGAAAGAGATTCCAAAGAAGCTTATTTAATAGCTAAAGATAATTTGTTTCCTTAAACATTGTATTCATTGAAAGAAAATGGTGTGAAAAAGTGCAAAGAAAAATTACAGAAGAAAACAGAAAGATCATTTTCAATGTATACAGAGTTTTTAATAGCTTTAATCAGAGGGTAGCTTATGTTGCTGTGCTCATATAATGAAAAAAGAAGACTAAGAGAAAAAGGACAGCCAAAACTGAGAAAATGAAAAATATATGGTTTATTTATACCTACACAATTGAAGTTAATGGAGAAAGATGTTAAGTATGCAAAAAGTGTTTCATGGTCACTTTGGAGGAAATTCAAAAATCTGTTTACAATGTTATGCAAAACAAATTAAGAGTTCTGTTGGGACTAATAATAAAGACAAACCTAGGAATCATGCAACAAAAAACCAAACCTCATCTTCTGTTATCGATGAAGTTAAGAATCGTGTTCTTTCATTTCCAACTTACGAAAGCCACTACTCTAGAAGGGATTCTGCAAAAAAGTATCTTTTTGGGGATTTGAATTTAAATAAAATGTATTATATGTACTTGGAGAAGCCAGTAGCTGCTAAGTGGTAATCATGTTACAAGAAAAATCTACTCAATTTATTTAAAACATTTAAAAAGTAATTTAAAATTTCTTAGTGACACATGCAACACCTGTGATACGCTTAATATACAGAAATAAATTGCTAATGTAAAATTAGAAATTGATGAAATGGAATCAAAAATGATCCAGCACCCAAATTAAGCGGAAAATAATTCAGCCATACCGTACAGTAAAGAAAAATTATATTCCTCTGAATTACAACAATGTCTTCCTAATCCACAGTTAAAAACTTCTGTGGTAATTTATAAGAGACGGTTGTATACTTTTAATCGAACCAACATGAATGGCCAACTGGCACTCCTTATGCTATATATGGCCTGAAGGTGTTACAGGAAGGGGAGGAAATGAAGTTTCATCTTGTTTGTACAAACACATTCTTAAATATGTCCCCCATAGTGTAGAGCAAATAACCTTTTACTAAGATACAGCTTTGGTTTGCCAACACTTGTAGAAAATCATTGTTTTGCTATAAATGTTAAGGTTTTTAATTACATGTTATAGTTTACATTTAAAATAAATTAAGCTTAAGTTTTCTCACACTGTTTCATTAATATAATAATTTATTTTACTCATTCAAAAACAATATTTTAAACATAATTAAATTTACTTATTCTTCGTTTTTATGTTATCTATGATCTGTAATACAGTGAATACATTAATACCTTTTAATAAAACATCATATTGACTTGGAAAAGAGAAAGAAATTTTCATTTATTTAAAAATAATAAATTATTTTATAATTATATTATCGTATTTCTAAATATTTAACTGAATAAAATATTAGTAAACACTGATTGGGTAAATCATTGTAAAGAAATTTTTTCCGTTATGTTCAATCACATGGTTTAAATTCGGCGAAGCCATTTTGAAGCTATGTTGGTTAAATCTTTTGTGACGGTACTGTGAATGTTAATTTTTAAGTGGAATAAAACGATAAATAAGATTTGTGCTGAATCTCAAATTAATATGTAAATAATATTGGCCTAAATTACTGTGGTTAGCTATCACATTCATACATTACCATATGTTTTCATTACATTTATTCAAAGTGACATTAAGTCAGCTGTTAGGATAGAGATATGTTATGGAAAATTTGTAATACATTTTTGAACTCTCATCAAAGTAAATTAAGGTCGTGAATATATTTTACTCTGTTACTTTACCGCCTGGAATGAACTAGACGCATTTCCGAACGTATACATTCCAGAAGTAACGTCACTCGGGCCTGCCAGTCAGTTGGTCGACATGGCCTGGTCGGTAAGTGTGTGCTAATCACTGGGAACCCACAAATTTTTAAATTGTTCTAATGCATATATGTTTTATTATTTTATTCTAGAATTTATTTTAGAGCTCATGTAGCATAATATTATACAATTTCATCACTGGTTTCTTATGAGCTGGGGAAGGCCTATATGGCATGTTTACAGAACATATTCTAAAGTAATTTGCCATTAAATGGACCTGCACTGAGTTTTAAGTAAGTCTATCAACTCATCAAAGCTTATTACTTTAATGGTATGAGCAAATTCAAATGTTGACCCGTACCTATATCCGGTGTGTTAAGCGTTACATTCAACAGCATGAAACTTCACTCACAAAACAGAATATTCAAATATTTTAAAACACCCACATTTTCTTTAAAGGTGTTCGCCAACCCTCTTACGTCCTAAGGTCAATTATAATTTATCGAGGGAAACAGAATTATTATGTCAAGATGATTGGTGGCAATCTGCCTTATATCCTGATACCAGTCTAGTACATGTCCCATGTTAGCTGATAATTTTCATCAGAGGGTAAGTTACCGTATCAGGTTTAGTGGTTTTACTAACAAAATTTAGTTAATATATTGGAACATTTCAACTGGCGTTAAACTTGTTTTGTCTTGAACCAAAGAAGCGAACTAATCATACTCGTAAATTCAGTTATAGTGCTACTAAAATAAATGAATTTCAGCTTGGAAAACTCTCAGGAAATTATTTTAGTGCTGGTTCAATAATGAGCTTAGCCAAAAGTTAAATAATGCTGTAATTTTCTGCTTTCAGCCCATGGTATTCAAATTCACCATCCGGCGCTTGTAGTGCTGTACTTTTAAATTGAGTATCAATCTGAATGTTTGTTAAACGTAATCAATTATGTCCTTCATCACAATATTATTTCAGTTAACCCAAATCAGAATTAAGAGCCTTAATTTATTATAGTTTTGTATCTATACTTTAATTTTAAATAGGCAAAATATTTCCATAAGTGCAGCAAACAATTTATTCTTGATCTCGGCCCTAAATATCATCATCATCATCATCAACTGTTTATAGGCTGTGGCTGGGTTTGCTTAGTAATATGTCTCCATCTTAATATATTTTCCATCACTCTTCTATCTTTATCACTATAACACTTTTGATATCTGCTCTTGCAATCACTTTCTTGGACACCTATACGGTCTTTTCCACCATGCTTCATTTCCAACATTTTCTTCGGAATTCGCTTTTTTCCATCCTTATTACAGGCCCCTACCATCTCGGGTTTGCTTCCTCTACTGCCTCATGTACTCCTTGTATCTCTACTCTTTCCCTGATAACATCATTCCTAATCTTGTTTCTCCTTCAAAGGCACTTTTCTTCTCCATAGCACGTCTCTTACGCACCTATTAAACAGCTCTCCCTGCTGTCCTCGTCTCATTAACGCCTTTCTAATTCTATCTTTCTACTCAATCACGCTTTCAAGATAGTTTACGTTCTGTACATTTCTCAGCTCTACTCCATCCAAACTTATAGCTTTATTAAGCCTTACCCTATTCTATGTCATTACCATTACTTCACAAATTCCTATGATAAATTTCATCCCACAATATTTTAATTCCACATTCTATTCTTGTAGTTATGTCTGTAATTCTTTTTCCTTCTCCTCCATACCATCAAAGCATCAGGAAACACCATGGATTTCATTTTTCCCTCCCAACTGTTCATGATTATTCACATTACCATTACAAATAGTTATGGTGAAAGGGCACTTCCCTTCTTCACGCCCTTTTTATTTTGAACCCCTCCGTTCTTCCACTCTCCATCTTAACACAACTTATGTTATCCTCATAAATGCTTTTCACTCTCATTACCACTCCTCTTTCCACTTATCCTTCCTCAATCTCTTTCTAAACTTTATTTCTATCCACGTTATCATATGCCTTATCCACATCCATAAATATCATTACCAAGTCCTTTCCATATTCACACCTTCTTTCCATCAGCTATCATATGGCAAAGAATAGGTCTAATGTAGACCTCTGTTTCCTAAATCCTTGCTGTTCCTCTTTCCACCTTACTTTAATTTTATTTATTATTTTCTTTTCCAGAATCTTCTCATATACTTGTGTACAAGTAAGAAAAAAAAAATATAACCCCCCCCCCCTCCATCGCTCATAAATAACAAGTCGGGAATAGTAACCAAAAAGTTTAATTTTAATTCAACTAATAAACAAATACAGCCATATGAGAGAGTGAGAGATATTAAGCGTTAGGTACTGAAATCGTAGGTAACAATTTGAAAGCAACCATTATAAACATAGCAAACAGGTTTTATGAACCATAGAATGTCGTCAATGCTCAAGCGGTAGGTATCCAACAACTGAAATATGTCGGACGCCTTCCCACGCACTTAAATGACGACTCAAACATATAATACCATCTACAGTTAAAATGACCTTCATACAAATTACTACTACTAACTTACTAGCCCCGTCAATATTAATAATTGATAGTCAAAACAAATATACAATTAATAATAATAAATCAGGTGAATATGAGATAGATATCAAGTTGCCATTACCAGAGATTTCCAAATAGTCATAATTATAACAATGAGGTCCCAATTAGCATACATCTTCCCAAACGTAATCTGACATAATTTGAATAAACAACAAGGGTTCTAATTTTGGATCTAATGCCTCAAATGGCTGCACGAATTAAAAAAACATTTAAGTCCATATAAGAGTATAAACATTCCAACTCGTGGCCCCACATTTAACTTATATACCATAAACTTCCAATATATAAAAAAATAATAAACTATCTTCAAATAAATAACAAGTAATTAAAATCTCTCAAATAGTTAAAATGATAGAACTAAAGTACGACGCTATTAGATTTATAGCTGACCCAAGCTGGTGGTACTCAAACATATAAATCCATCAAAAAGGCGGATAAAATAGATTTTAAGTTAAATATTACAGGAACAAAAGTCCTTCAAAATGATCACAAAATAAAGACGGACATATAGTTTGATTTATTGTCCAAAAATATAAAACTTATCCATAGCCTAAAGATCTAATTTACGGAGACTATGTAGAGTTAATAATTAATTAAATCAAAAGATAAGAAATCAGAACGATAATTTAGAAAAGTTAGAGAATTATAGCCAAAGGAATTTGGAATAATCAGACGTTAACTATCCTACGACCAGGTCGCTCACCTTTTGTTCAGAGTGCAAAGTGTGTCTGCATTACAGAACCCTACCATTATATATCCAACGACTAATTCATGTTTTCTCGGGGTGCGAGAACCAAAGTAGTGGGAGAGGGTAAGGGGTAGCATGTTTCCAAAACATGCTCAAACACTCCACGCCCTTTTAACCACGCACTGAATAATAGTTATTTGAGTTTCTGAACATTGCCGACGGAGGGCATTCAGTTCGCACATATAGTTCGTCTTCTTTACTTGGGCGTGGCACAGCCTTCGCGGTGGGGAGTGAACTACGGCCCTTAAGCTAGTTTGATATTGATAGTGCCACGGTGTGTTGGTAGAGTCATGGTCTTGTCGAGACGAGTCGACTAGGGCCGAAATGGTGAGCCAAACAACTTTTTAGCTATTAAGTGTTGTAACAGGGTTACAACACCATGATAACAATCAACAAACAATCTAACACTAGAAATCAATATAAAAACAACACAGAATATACTTAAGCATTTAGTCATAGCAAATATCCATCCAAGAAAATGTCTGATAATTCAGCAACAAAAGAACACTAATAAAATGTGTGAACCAAAATTTCATAAAATAAATATAAACTTAATAAAAAGCTTCAACCACCAGGAAACAGATGGATATACACAAAACACATACCAAGGACCCGTAAAACATAATCCATGGGACGAAGGACCAAAATTGTTTGCCAAAAATAACTGATCATCTGGAAGTATTAGGTCTACTAGCCAACAATAGTGCTTACTGCCCACGCCTGTGTTGCGTAATGAGCATGGACATTATTGTTAGCAAGAAAAGGAAATAAGAGGTAACTTACCACTGACAGCTGCACTTGAAATCCATTATCTGAGCCTTATCCCTGCACGTGTATAATTTATTTTCGCGTCGGGCTCGAAATCACTACTCTGCTAAAAGTCACACTAATGAACATAGTTCAACAGCTCTAAGCTATACATTTAAAAACAAAACATTAACACTCGTGTCAAGGCTACACATAAAACTTTACCCTACCGGTAAGGTTATCTCAATACTAAATAGTAAACACGCTCAAAAATCAAGCAGGATTCACACTCATATGCTCATAAACATAAAATAATTACTTTTACAAGCTGGGTCATTGTAACTATGAATTCCTTTCTCTTTGCAATACTATTTTGGAGTTGGTCATCTTTTTAATACCAACCTATCTATGAACCTTCGGTTTACTCTGAAATTTAAAAATCTTATATTGGTGATTTGAAGTATATGGTGGTATTTTATAAGATAAAAATAATTGGAATCGAGCATACCTTGAGTAAATTACATCATGACCTTACCTACTAAGTTTACCTTTTTAGATCAGAGATTGAAACTTGAAATATTTCAGCAGAAAATAAATTAGGGTACAATGTTTGAATAAACTTTGTTGAATTTTGTAATCTACTTTGAAGTTACCTTTAATAGTTATTTTGAATTGATTTATTCTCAATAATTTTTCCATGATATATTTTTATATAATTCAAAGTTTGTAATGTATTAATCAACTATACATAGGGTGACCTGGTGGTCTAGAGGTAACGTGTCAGACTTTTATGTTGAGGGTCCGGGGTTCAATCCTTGGTCCCGGCACAGATTTATCTGATTACCAAACGATTCCTTCAACTTTGACATGATGTGTATTAATCACAATCTGTGAATGTATGGAAAGCGAGGCCTGCACCTTAGTTTGGATTCCACGTTAAACTGTAGGTCCTCCATTTCATATCACAATCATCCTACCATTACACATTAGCGTAAGTGCGCATAAACCGAATGGGTAGTTAGAAGTGGTGATAATGATAATAATAAGACATAATTAATCCAAACAAACATGTTTTGCAGCTCTTATGAAAATAGCATCATGCGAGGCAATTCCAAGCATCAAGGAGCTCTTCCCTTCTATAAAGAATGACCTCACCAAGGTGACCTGGATCCAAAACGTCTTTAACGATGAAACTTTCAAATGGGCAATTGAAGGTAAATTATATTAGAATATTAAACCAAAGATGACTCTCAAGTTAGAGCATCCATTTTTGTTGTTGAAAGGAAATTGAATTTTTACTGCTACACATCTTTCTGCCCATATAAACTGTTAATAACATACACTGGTTGCTCTATGGTTACATAATAGGATTGTTAAAGAGCTTGTACGTATTTGCACATTAGAATAAACAACTAATTCTCTCAACTGATTGGACAGAGCCCAGTACTCTGAGTCAAGTGCTAATTTCTCTATTGAGACAAGAATAATCTTTCTTCTTGTAATCCGTTGTGCATTTCCTCTTAAGAAACAAACAGTAATAAATCATTTATATTGATAACGATTTTTCATCATGGAAATTTCCTAATAAAAGTGTTCCCCTTGCTCATTTCCCAAATTATCAAGAGAAAAATAGATGGTACAGTGCACCACACCAACTTTCTCCCTCTTTTATCTTAAAATTGACTTAAACTAAAAATTCAAAAAATTTGTGAAATGAAGGTCTATATATTGTTGTAGAAACACTACACCAAAGATCATAAATGAAATATTATACAATGTTAATTAGTCTATGGCATTAGGTATTAAGAACACTGTTCCAGAAAAATTGAGACAATATAATTATCTTTTCCATCAAAGAGCATAAGAATCAAATTGATTTTTAAAGACTTGACTTAAAAAATATCTGCTTATAGCCAAGAAAATATTAATGTTATAATAATATATATCAAATATAGTTTATCTTTAATAATACTAAAATTCTACAATAATAAGTTATTTCGTATCACAAACATTTGCGGAGAAATTATAAAAATTGGAAAATCTTTCTTACGCAAAGTAACTTCAAAGTCATTTTTATGAGGAAATGAGGATTACCATATTGTTTATAGTAATAAACAGTGTTTAGATATAATATATAATAAAAACATATTTTTGCTTTTTTTCCTTTTAGTAAACCACCCTAAAATTAAGTTTAGATCTCTAATTACAAAAATCACCCAGAAAAGGAGGCTTATAAAAAATCATTTACCTTGTTATAATCTAATCGGTAAAATGGTTTCGCCTCTAGCCGAGTTAAATTATTGTGGGGTAATGAAACGTCGACATTCATCAAAATCTTGAGATTGATTTTTTTTATGATCACAATATCTTCACTCAAAGGTGTCGAGAGAAAGTAAAAATATGTGAATGTAGGAAATGAACTTTCAAAGACATTCAGCTTCACTAGTATTTATATCATTGTAGTAAAGTTCACATCAATGATGAATAAATTGTCTTCTTTCTTGTTTACAATAAATCCATGTAAAGCAACTTTGGACGCAATCCAATTTTCACTCTAGTATATCTGCAGTTTTGACTCAGGTATATCGTATTCCAGATGAATTAGGAACATAGTGAAAAAATTATTACAGACCAGCTTAGGTCATGTTTGAAAAACATCTGCAAGATGGATGAATCCAATTCTTATTTCAAACAAGGTCTTAATTAAATTCTTCAATACTCTAAGTTTTATGGTGAAGGAATAACATTTTCTAGTTCCACTAGTAAAACATAATTATTCCAATACCCTTAATATCACCTTATACATGCCAAGAGTAGTTTTGGTACCTTAATTATTCAGAATTTTCAAAATAGGTTTATGCGTTTTCTTCAAGTCACATCATTGAAATAGAGTAATTGATGTGTATTTATTTCCATTATGCAGGAGAAATACTTTCAAACATAATTTATTTTACTTTACATCAGCTAACTGTTTCTAGACTGTGGCGGTTTTTTTATTTATTCATATATTTCCCTACCTGCTTGCTTGGCCTATATTAGAGTCATATTCTAGCTCAAGACTAGGGCAGACACAACATCCATTCCCCGACCATTAATTCATCATTGTGAAAGAGTAAACCCACATTTTACCAATGGACAATTTTTCGGCTTAGCTGGGAATCGAACCTGAGACCTTTAACTTAGTAGAAAAACATGCTACCAACTAAGCTACTGTGTCGGATTAAACTTAACTTCTATGAATTAATAATATGGACCATTCATTAGAATAAGTTTTAAATAACTGATTTTTACTTTCTCTCTATCTTACAGGTAGAGAAAGTATGGTGATCGTCAAAAAATTCGAACTCGAGATTTTGATGAATTTTGACGTTTCATGACTTCCTGAATCCGAAAAGTGGTTTTTGAATTTCCGTCTGTCTGTCTGTCTGTCTGTACCTCCAACTAGAGCCTAAACTATTTTACCGATTGAGCTGAAACTTGATATCTAGGGTTTTCATAGGGTTGCCCCGAGGGGTTTTTGGAATTGGATATCTACCCCTAAAATTAAGGGTAGTTTACTGAAGGGCAAAAAGAGAAAAAGTCGATTTTCTCAAAATCGGCTCTAACGATTTTGATTAAATTTCATTTATGAACATTAATAAATATTCCAAACAAAATGGCTACCCTCAATATTTCGGCAAAATGGCTTTAAGGGCTCCGGTCTGATGCGTCAATTAACATTTTTTTAAATAGCTCCGAAACTATTTGAGATATGAAATTACTTAGCATTACAAATATGTATATATATTTATAATACAGATATTTTATCCGAAACATATTTTTATAAAATCAATAACTTTCAATCTATACGCAATTATATGAATTTTTTTTAACTTTTTGGACATTAAAGTTTAAGTGTGCGATATAGTGGAGCTCCTTTTCAGTTTTCGGGGTGGAGAGTGAGGGTTGGGGTGAGTCATAGTTGCTATGCTCACCAACAGGTGTCGCTAGTTTCGCCAGTCAGTGGGGGGGAGGGGGGTATTGTTATTTCGAAATATTGCTTTGAAAAAAAGGACAAAGGGGAAGGGGTTAAGTGGACAGTACTGTTAAAATGCTGTCAGCCGGCTTATCTCTGGATTCCTTGAAAGTGTCAAGAACTGATGGGGGCAGCCTGAGCCTAGCCTAGCTCACGCACCTCTCCTAGAGTAACCTTTTCACTACTCATTTTAAATTACTTCAAATTAATAAAGTAGTATCAATTTTAGATTTGGGGTTTTGACAATCCCATCGTATTTAAAAAAATAATTTTTACACAATTTTGTTTCGTTAAAAAGTTTTAGTAGCTAGTATATTAAATAATATTAATAATAATAATATTTAGCACCGCGTCTTACTACCCATTCGGGTTATACGCCTAAGTACTAATTACTCTAATGGATTAGGAATTCGGAGGGTTGAATTTAGAGGAAGTGAACCCGCATTTGCGTGGAGGGAGAGTGGAAAACCATTTAGGAAAAACCACCCCCAGTTCACCCGACCGAGATTCGAACCTCGATCTCCCCGTCCTCGGCTAGTATATTAAAATTGTAGCTACAAGGTAAAGATTTAACTCTTTTGAATTTTAAACTACTTATATTATTTAAAATTTTATTTCAATTTTTAATGTAAACACTATGATCTACCAAAGAAATCACAATATTCATGTCCTAAAAAAAAATCGGCAACAATATATTTTGTTTTGCAGAAATTTGCCTGCTCATATATATATGTATATATATTTAATATTAAATTCCATGGAAGATTTTCATTTAGGGCTTAGTTCTTAGACCATTCGGCCACTTTTCCGTGCTATTTCACGTGACCTGAAACTGTTTAACCGTCAAAACTATCTGAATATATTTTCAAAGGAGGTCGGGGTAAGGAAGGTAGAATTTATTAATATGCAGTTTACACGCATTTACGTGAATAAACAGTGAAAGGCTATTTAAGAATAAAGCATCTACGTATAAACTGCCGGGATTAAAATCCCGAACTCTTCGTCACTGGCAAACCGGACAAGACTAGATTGACGCCTTTTCTGGATTGCCCACCTATTAGAGTTGAATAAAATAAATGGAAACATTCCTAAACATTCCTAAAAACATTTAGGATGCAGAAGACAAACGTTCGCGAACCTTTGTTTCGGGTTTTCTTATTTTTATTCCCATCTTCCCTGTTCAATCTTTTTGGGTGCTATGGAGAGTAAGTATACCCCGATTTTGGTTAGAAAAACAGTTTAAAAAATTCAAACATGTTTCCTTACGATCGACATTGATAACATTTTACTATATTATTTGAGAGAGCTTTTTAGTAATAAAATACATTTTTCTGCCATTTTACTATATTTTTAGCGTTATTTTATAGTTATTGATGATATATATAGTGACAGCTGTAGATCATACGGCTTGACTTATCAATACAGGGGAAGCAGATAGATCTAGTATAGTTTCTAGTTGTCAGGTAAGGTAGGCCCTTTATATTGAAACTGGACTGTAGTAAAAGTTGTTTTTAGCCCATATTTGCAATGCCATAGTTTAGTGGCAATAGAAAGAGGTATGTTTTAGTATCCGTTCTGAATAATTAGCATATACACATTATAAACCCAAGTTAATGTAATATCACTTTTGGATTTAAATTTTATAAATTTATTTTGCATTTATTTTTTATTTTTTATGTAGAAACGAAGCGTCACAGTTCCATGCCGGTTGGCACGCAGACAGAATATCAAACTCATCTAGTCAGGTTTGCAAGTGACGTGGAGAAAGAGAGGTTCAAACTACAGCTGGGTGTACTAAGAGTGGGTTTTTATCAGTGGTTTCTCTTCCTCCATGCAAATCCAGTAACATTTTGTCTCAATTCTATCTTTTTCAACACTATCCCATTAGTGTAAATTAACGCGTATAACCCAAATGAGCAGTAAGACGTGGAGGAAAAACGACTTACACGATTCATCCCAATATTTGTAGAACTATTATAAAAAGTTGACAACACACTAAAATTATTTATTACACAACATATTGATATTTTAGTTTAGTTTGGGTTGCGGTCGTTCAATTGGTACCTATTTAATGTATTTAAAAACCAAATGTTTAGCCAAATGTCAAGGGCTCTATTAAAGTGAGATGTCGTTTTTATTTTATATTTATATTAATACTAAGTGAACGACCGTATTCTTAGCAATATGTGTATTGCGAATATCCAATAATATACAAAGGAAACTGTAAAAGGGGCCAAACAAACGCTTGACTCCAAGTCATCGGTGGCATTTTCTGACAGCTCTAAAGTAGTTAACGAAACCAAACTCCCCGGCTCGATTTCCGCGTATAGTTGATAGTTTTTAGTTATATTTGAATGAAAACTAAACTTTGGTTCTATAAACATGCCTTGAATTTGGCGTAGTTTATTGTTCGGATTCACGGTGTTTCTTTAAATGACTCTTATGGACAAACCGTAACATATTATATAAGTAAATTTTAATTTTTGGTATTTTGTAGGCATTGGCAGAAACCTTATTCTAAAATAAAGAAATAATCTGTTTCCTATTATATTATTTTTAACTTACATGTGGTGCACGTACCGT
Source organism: Timema podura (assembly GCA_033556935.1). Lineage (NCBI taxonomy): Eukaryota > Metazoa > Arthropoda > Insecta > Phasmatodea > Timematidae > Timema > Timema podura. The sequence continues at coordinate 37,855,826 of JAVRXN010000004.1, forward strand.
GGTAAAGTGTTTCTGTAGTCTGTACACAAGGTTTTATGTACAGTAAGAACACTAGGAAGGAACTTTTAAAAAAATACAAACATATTTTTGTGGTAAACATTGAAATGTTCAACTTATATTATTAGTATAAGTTGATAGTTATTGATAATACCTATCAAAAGTTACAGCTTTAGATCACATGACGTATGGACACATGATAATAATTTAAGTAACGTTTATAGCTGTCAGATGCTATTCTAGTACGGTGTTTCTTCTATAGACAGCCACACATAATGTAGGGTGATTCATTCGGGACTGTACATTAATTTTTTTAACTCATGATTGGAAAGTCATAAACTTCGCTTTCCTCATGGCAAGTAGGATTGTATCATAGAATATTCTGGACGTGCTCACCGACAGCGTCCAGACACATAATAGCCCGACGCTCCTAATTGTGTGATGTAGAATAAGTGTTCACTCACGAGTGAATCACCCTATAGTAATAATAAAACAATTTTAGAACATTTTAATACCACACTATTTTTAAGCAAATATGAGTCTATATATCTATTGAAAAGGAACAAAGAGTGAACAGACAAACCAAAACTGACCCAACAATAAGTTTATTATAAAATAATTTCAACCCAACTAGCCATAGAATTTAAATCAATTTCAATACCAACAGCAAAAAGTAGAGTCAATATATAAATAGGTAAAACAAATCAAAACTATTTAATTTTTATTTAAAAAAATACTACCATAAACCCTGATAAAGTTAATAGTTCAATGCAATCATCGTCTCTGCTACAAATATACTTTTTATACAAAATATTTTTCTTGGTATTCTGGTTAATGGAGAATGGCAAATGAATAATTCTACTGAAAGGAAACCAGTTATAATTATGAGGATTCACTATCATGATTCCTTTAACCATAAAGTTAATACAAAATAATTTTATGGATTTTGTATTCTTCTTGCGCTATTAATAACTATGGTTGTATGAACAAATATAATTTTAAATAAAATTTATCAATAATATATTATTTTAGTGGCTTCCGTGGCCTGGGTTGATTTAAACGAAGCGGGTGTTAGCAGCGTTGAAGAAATAGCTTCCGATATTTCGGTTTTAGTTGAAATAGCCGTCATATGGGAAAAATGAAGAAATATTGATCTGGACGAGAATTTGAGGCATATTTATAGACCTGACCGTTAATTCCTAACTCCAGCCAATTCAATCAGGGTTGATTTTGTTTGGGAATGGTTTTTTATTAGTTATTTCTTCAACTCAGTCCAAGCCCATAAACATTTGTTTTAAATGATTGTGATATTTATTTATTTTACAGCATAATCAAAGTAATATAAAAAATCAGTTGTGAAGGAAAAGTATTAGTAAAAAGTAGCAATATATACAGTAATATAACATATATACTGTATTTTACATGCAATCTTTACGTAATTAAAGCAATCTTTCTTTAGGTTTTTTATTTGTAAACGTGTTTTCCAAAGAAAGTTTTCGTTTTCTCTGATTTTGTTCTTGTGATTGTAGCACATATATAGGGTCACGAATAGGCATTGAGTGACGTTGACGTGAATCTACAAGTTCTGGAACTACACAATCCATGTCAAATTTTTTAAGTTTTTCTTCCATTTCATTATTCCAAAACTGATCATCGCGGCAGATAGCTTCAACTTTTATTCCAAGTGGGGTCCAAACTCCATAGTAACAAATGTCTTTTTTTGTTATATGCAATTGACCTTGGATTTGAAAGTAATGCTTGTGTTTTTTTTTGACATCAACTATCACTTTTTTGTCTTTACTTAAATTCCAAAATGTAACTTTCCTTGACAAAATTGCTTGTTCAGTAGTAAGCTCTTTTGCAGAGGCTGGACACTTGACCTCAATGATGGCACTATCTCCCACAAGCCCATCAGGTGTTGCTCCCAAATATTGATGAGTGTGATCAATGAATAGACCACATTCTTTAATTTTACTCCCTATAACTTTTTCCATAGCTTGGAGAGCATCGCTTTCATGATCTCGCCCATATTTTAAAGACATTGAATCAAAATCGGTGTAAAGTAAAGCTTTTACTAATGTCTGACAGCTTGTATAAGGCCGCCTACAACACACTGTTCCAAAAACTGATGCTGTTAGGAGTTTCCGCCTTTCTTCCATCCACATTTCACATTTTCTTTGAAGAACTGTTGCCCTCTCAAATTCTTGAATTTCTTTCACTGATCTTTTTAAAGAATCCAGAAATTGTTTTTTCTTTTCTTCAAATATATCATGTGGAAGATCAGGTTTTTCTGCGTGAGACCCATAATCTTTGTCAGGTATTTCTGTTGTTGGAAATAACTTTCTTCTCCGTCTCGTTGTGCTATTTTTACGGTTCTGCAGTACTTTTAGAAGACGGACTTCATATAATTTTGTAAATTTTCCTGGACTTTGTTTATCAAATAATGTTTTGTGCAGCACATACATTGGTGTGTGCGTGTTATGTGACACAACAGCGGCTGTGCATCTCCCCTGGTAGGAACGTCTTTGTGTATAATTTATTCGTTTCCCACCTATAAACTTCGCTACGATGGAAAAAAAATTGTTCCACAATATTACTGTTCAAGTGCCTCAATAAACTTCGGCAATGCACAGCAAGACCACTAACAAGTTTTTGAAGGACAATGTACAATCCTTCTTCAGTTAACCTAGGCACTAGATTAACGTCCTCTTGTTTTGGGCCATTACAAAAGTAGCCACGATCTTTACAATTAAGGTGTTCTCCAAATATGTGACTTGGAGAATTCAGCAAATCCTTTTTGAGTTCACTTAATTTTTCTTGGTTTCCCTTGCTTTGACCTGTATTCTGCAGCTTTTGTAACAGCATTCCTAAGTCTAACAATGTTTGCTGCTATTTTTTGTCTCAGCATTATGTTACCTAGTTTGCCGTTTCTAACTACATATCTCAATTTGTTTCCATAGTTGCGAAGAAGATGGTTAGTGCACTCAACTTTTTCTACAGTTAGGTCATCATAAGGTCTTGCTTGTAGGATCTTCGAATACACACTGGAATCCCCATCCGCAACAAGAACGCCATATTTTACTCCATACATTGCTTCACTATTCGAAAAACCATCCACTATGACATCTGCTTCCATGCTTGTGGAACTCGCAGAAAAGTTTCTATAACATGTGTGTGTTTTTTACTGGTATTCCTGCATTCTTTGCTCTAATACACAAAGTACAATATTTGTTTCTCCATCCCAGAAAAATAACCTTTCCAGTGTATAATCCAACAATGGCAGCCTAAAAAATAGAATTATGCATTAATCACGGGAGTTTTATTACAATAATCTTTTTTAATGTACATATCTACACTAAAAAGAGGCGAATCAGAGAAGTCTAGTCATCTAAAGAGAATATATGGGTTTCCCCAAGATCTTTACCAATCATAAGTAATATTTTCTATTTTGCGAATGTAAAATTCACTAACCAAAAGCATTACAGCACATTTAAACAGATATCCTGTATAATATTGTATTATGTAAATAGCATTGGAGCATAAACCACTTTGTGTTGTGTGAAATACTGGAATAACTCTTCACTACAAGTTTTAATTATTTTAACAAGATGGGGAAAAATAATTCTCCCAGCTGGTTTAGATTAACATTGATTACTCAAATTAGCTAAGGTCAATTCAAGGACACTGTTCGTTACTCTACAACATTTCTTAGTAAAAAAATAATCTGCCTACAAACATCACATGCTATGGAAATTTTGTAAAAATATTTTTTGTTTCTTTGAAGTATTTGTTTATGGTTTATAGCTTTATAATTTAGAGAGAAGCAGCAAAAAGATTTGCATACTATTAATCTTGATAAATTTGGTGATATTGTAAGTTTAAGTGTATACACAAACAATTCCCATTTACAAAATAACTAACACATTATCCTACATTAATATGTATATTTTTGCAGCTCGAACTTACCACACCAGAGAGCGAACTGTAGTTTTTTTCCAAAGGAACGTTTGGGCCAACTTCCATCTGCTACAATGGTGAGGATTGGTGTTCCATTCCTGTCAACCTCCCCATGTTGAATAGCTATTTTTGCTTCCTCTTCCGCGGATTTGGCCATTTCCGCTAGCGCAGATTTTTCAAACCCATCAAAAACACTGTCTTGATAGTTTGAATATGTATTTGCAGCTAACGTAGGTATATTCATGGCTGAAGTAATTTCAGCAAGTTGTGCATAACCAGCACCTGCAGAAATAGAGCCTGCAACGGCTGCAGTATTTATGTCCATGACCTGTTCATTTCGAGGCTCGGTCTCAACTTGGCACTCAATATTACACATTAGACATTTAAAAATAAGTACGCTTTTATAGCCGCGCCTCTTTTCACGAACTACAAACATGTTGCTAAGATTACAGCCAATCGGACCATGATCATTTAATTCTTGCATTTTCACTATGAAATGTGTTATGTCTACTATTCGCCGGCCAGTGATTTTATGCACGTTCTTTATTTGCTGAGAACAGGATGTATGTACAAAAAGATCTTCATTGTCTGCACTATCAGTTTTCTCTTCACTGTGCCACTCATCATCTGTCTCTTTGGGAGGAGCGACACACTCGACCAAATAACTTTTGTTATGGTCAACACTATTTTTTATTTGATCAATTTGACCAGAAACTTGAACCTCCTCATCTGTTTCAAATTGTTTAATCGTTTCATTTGGAATGGATGCTCCTGTGGTTTCTTCCGACCTGAAAAATGTTCAACTAAATATAATATAAATATAATTTAACGTTTCGGAAAATTTTCAATTATTTGTTTCTGGAAAAAAATCCAACTATTTTAAAGAGTTAAAAATAAAGTAATTACAGCTATTTCAGCTCTCTCCTCGCACTCACGTATCGACTACAGCGCTTGGTGGTTGAAGGTGTCACTTACGTTGGGTCTGCTCTAGATCAGATATAAAAATACATCAATATTATGATCAATCCTTCACGAATGCAATCCCTTATCCCTGGGAATCAACGTTAGGAAAATTTTGTCAGAAAATAATAATCTATAATTGGGTGGAGCTTGACAGGGTGAAAAGAGAGGGTTAGGAAGTATTCGGGATATGACTTTGAGGGAAAAGGATAGGATGGAAGAGGCGTGTTACTGAATTGGTGGTTTGAATTCTATTTTCAGTTTATCAACAGTAAGATAGTTAAAATAAATTTATGGTTGGTACGATTATTTGCTAACAGCATTTGTCCCCCCTCCCTCTTTTTAAAGTACACACTATATACTCCTAAAAACCCCTGCTTCGAGTCCTCTATCCCCCCCCCCTCCGTGACCCCTACAGACCCTAGTGCCCCCATCACCCCTTCCTTATCAACCCACTCTTCTCTCAACATACTATTTGATGACTTTATGTATATATAATAGGGTCTAGGTGCCACCTCTAAAATTCAACCTCTCTACCACAATCTGCCACTGCGGAAAATTTTCATCTCTACCTCCAGTACGCCCGGCCGGGATCAAATCGACTCCTTATTAGTGGTATAAGCTAGACTAAACGAGACTGCTGCACTTGTCTGCCTGCTTACCGGTACGAATAACTGAAATCAGCGCAATTCATTTTATTTTTGTCACCAAAATATTATGGATAGGTGGGCTTTTTCAAACAGACCCTTCCTCATTCCCCACTACTTAGAAGCCATTCTCCTACGAAAATAAATATAGAATTCAACATCTCAAAACAGAACATTTTATTCAAATATGGTTATATTTCATTATTCATCGATATAAAACTAACGCCACAATTAGAGTTTAAAAAATCATTTATCGGCCATTTCCATTAACGAGACATGGAAGAAAGGAAAGAAATAAAGTAAAAGAAACAGAAATGCATTTTATCACTGGCTCATGGTATTATTTATGTATATTGACCAAAATAATCTGTATCAGTTCTTGGCCCTACTGCAAGTTGCTGTGCTATGATACATAGTACATTTGACTCCAGAAAATGTTTTGTTAGACTTATTTATAACATACTTAGCACCGCGTCTTACTACCCGTTAGTGTTGTACGCTTAAGTACTAATTACGCTAATGGGTAAGTAATTAGGAAGTTGAATATAGAGGAAGTGAACTAGAATTTGCGTGGATTTACTTCCCCCATTTATTAGACAGGCTTAAGTATATAAAATAATTAATTGAATATTGCATTTATTTGGCAATTTTTTACGCTATTTATTGAAGGTTCATTGAAATAATATTTATTTCTCTTAATAAACCTCTTCAAGTACTTCTAACATTCCAAATATGAAATCTTTGCATCATTTGATTTTTCTAAAAATTGTTGCTTTAGATGCCAAAATCTCAAACTTTGAGTAAACACTGTGCTTAAAATATACATTTAATCTATATTTAATACACTGATCCAAGTTTGGTTTAAGAAGACCTACTAATATATATATAATTATTATATTAATTTTGGGCTAAACACCCTTAACGTGTCGGAATTAACGACACGGGACCCATGGCTTTACTTCCCTTCCGAAGGAAGGCATGCTACGAATTTTCCCACCCTAAAAATCCATCGCCCTCGGGCAGAATTGAACCCGCGAACCTTGGGTCCAGAAGCGAGCATGCTAACTACTAGACCATCGAGGAAGACAATTTTAGATGAAAATCGTTAGAGCCAATTTAGAGAAAATCTACTTTTTGTTGTTTATTCCTTCAGTAAACTACCCTTAATTTTAGAGGTAGATAACTCATTACAAAAACCCCTCTGTAAAACCTTATGAAAATCTTATGTACGAAGTTTCAGTCCTATCGGTAAAAAGGTTTCGGCTCTAGCCCCTGTAACAGACTGACAGACAGACAGACAGATACACAGACAGACAGACAGACACACAGACAGGCACGCACGCACGCACGCACGCACGCACGCACGCACGCACGCACGCACGCACGCACACACGCACGCACGCACGCACGCACACACGCACGCACACACTTACACACGCACACACGCACGCACACACACACACACACACACACAGACGGCATTGCAAAATAACTTTTCGGATTCAGGGGTCATGAAACATCGACATTCATCAAAATTTCAAGTTAGATTTTTTTACTATAACAATAGGTACTTTCTCTCCGAGTGATCTCGATGAAGTTTTTTTTTTTTGCACCGCGTCTTACTACCCGTTCGGGCTATACACTTAAGTACTAATTACTCTAATGGGTTAAGGATGTGGTAGGATGATCTTATAGGAAGTGAGCCCGCATTTTCGTAGAGGGAGAGTGGAAAACCATTTAGAAAAAACCATCCTCAGTTCACCGAGCGAGATTCGAACCTCGATCCTCGACAGCCAAGTCCAACACGAGACTGACGCGTTAGACCACTCAGCCACAGAGGCGGGTTCGATGAAGTAAAAAGTTATCAAATTCATTCTAGATCATATGACACATTTTCCAACAATAACATAAAATCATTACTTACTGTTTATTTCTCCAGTACTCTCCAAGTTGGTCCGGTAATCGTCTTTTCTTCGGCTTTCCTGATAGTTTTAAACGTTTTGATTTTTTAACAGTGAAGCGAGACGAATGTTTGCTTTGTTTAGGTGATAAAGTATCTTTCTGGATTGAAGTCAAATTTTCTTCAGACATGGTTGTAATGGATTATAACAATTTTTTGTCAAATTAATATTTCACCACTTGGTATGATTTATAAAAAAGCACATACATAAATGAAAAATAACTTTTTTATTTTAGTAGACCTATAATGTTTTTTATTGCGTTGAAAATAATTAGTAATTTTTCATATTCAACACTAGTGTTATATATTTTTAAATATAAACAGTTTTATTACAACAGTTTATGCGACGATATAATTATACTAATTAAATATTTGAAAGTTTAAATAAAACCACTACGACTAACATTATTTGAAAGTGCGTGTAAATGATTATTTACTCTACAGTTATATTTTAAACTTGATGCCATGCACTCTTATTCAGAGTTGAAAGCATCGATTCAAAACAAACAAGGCGAGATGTGTAAGAAAAGACCAATATTATTTTGTATCAAGTGCGCCCAGTCCGAGATATATTAGGATGGCCTGAGGGGGGGAGGGAGAAGGTAGAAGGGGGTGTTAATCTGTATCTACCTGCATCGTGAATAGTACCTGTCAAGGCCAAAGAAAGAGAGCTGGTGACAAAATCTGAGGGGGGAGTTGAAAGGTGTGTATGGTGGGGGTAGGTATTCGATCGTCGAGATCCTAGCAGGACATCGTTGAACTATTTTATACAATTTTCTATCATTAATTACGATAATTCCATTAGGTTTATCAATTGGAAAAAAATACGTACCTTTATTTTAGCTTAAGCTCTGTGTTTGTATAGGAAGAAATTTGATCCTACTCACAAGGAAAAAAGTGCCAACTTTGAATCAATTTACTAAATTAATTACTAATATATATTCAAATATCTTCCAATACAAACATAGAACTTTATTTGATTTACAAGATAAAAAATACCACACACTTCTGCGATGTTTCATAATCCCGGAAACTGTGCCAGAAATAGGCAATATTTTTGCGCTTTATTCAGCCCTTCCATCCCATCTTTACTCCCTCTTAAGTATTGCGACCTAAAAAAAAAACTAACCTGAAATGTTGATGGATGTCAACGTCTCATGACCCCCCAAACCCTAAAAAATAGTCTTTGCAATGCCGTCTGTCTGTGTGTCTATAAAAACTTAAAATTAAGGGTAGTTTACTAAAGGGCGAAAAGAGAAAAATTTTGTTTTCTCAAAATCTGCTCAAACGATTTTGATTAAAATTCGTATCTAGGCGTTGATTAAGATTATAAATAAACTGGCTATTTTCATTTTCCTATGAAAATGATTTTTAGGGTACATTACAGAAGCGTTAATTTCCGTATCTCCACAACTATTGGAGAAACTAAACAACTTATCATTGCAAAATTGTAGGACTATTAGAAATAAAAAACTTTTTTTGACATATATTTTTATAAAAGCATCAGTTTCTGAGATATTTGCAAATATATTAATACAATTTTGTGAGCTTTAGTTGTAAACATATACTACTTAAGTCTTAACGCAATAATTCTCCAATGCCATAGAAGTAGGGATATACAACCCACCAACCCCTCCATAGACATACACACATTTACCCACACATATAGTTAAATAAAAAACTATATTGATATATTATTTCATCAACTTTCTAGTGGAAACCACCCTCGAGTAACCAAACTTTATCTTTATTTGTACATACAATCCTATACACATCATAAGCCACAACACACAATCCCACATACACACACCAAATTCATATATACAATAGCACACATACACACAATCTAATACTTAAAATACACAAAACACAAACATCACATAAACCCTGAATCCCATTGTGTGTATGTGTGGGTGTGTGAATGTTCATATGTGAGGATGTGTGTTTGTGAAGATGTATGTATATGAGGATGTATGTACTGTATGTGAATGTGATTGATCAGTCTGAGCGATTTGTTGACAAACTCAAAGGACATGTTATTATACAAACATAGAGAAAGCAACTCGTGCGGTCGGCGGTAGGCCCCTACTGATATATCGGCTCTGCTCGTAAGCAGATGAAATAATTAATAGCGTGGGCCTTGGATAAAAGAGGACTGATTATTAGGAAAACTTTTGTTTTTTTCAGTTCCTAATTACCCCTCCCCCCTCACGACCCCGCTCTCCCTCAACTCCATGGCTGAGTGGTCAAGCATTAGTCCTTGGAGGGCCGCCCTCGGCTACTGATTTAGAGGTTCCAGGCTCGATTCTTGGAGGTACCATATGTATTTTTCCCGAAAGGGTAACTGTACCTATAATCACCATGATAGAATTAACTAGGCGTAAGCTAAGTATAAGATTTCCACAAGATCTACACCTCCATAATCACTATAATCACGTTATCTCATCGCTAGTATGACGTGTAGATACCTTCAAGGTATACCCTGGGCAACGTTCTCTTTCCACAGAGCGGCTAAAAGTCTACATACACGGCGACCGAACTAGATACTGCACCTCTCAAAAGGCTGGGTGTATAGTACTGTATTAGACGTAATGTTCTGGGTAAAGTTAATGTGTAAGTCCTGCTATTAACTATGAAATGTCTAGGAGGAAAGGCCGGGTGTATAGTAATGTATTAGACGTAATGTTCTGGGTAAAGTTACTGTGTGTAAGTCAAGCTATTAACTATGAAATGTCTGGGAGGAAAGGCCGGGTGTATAGTACTGTATTAGACGTAATGTTTTGGGTAAAGTTAGTGTGTAAGTCCTGCTATTAACTATGAAATATCTAGGAGGAAAGGCTGGGTGTATAGTACCGTATTAGACGTAATGTTCTGGGTAAAGTTACTCTGTAAGTCCTGCTATTAACTATGAAATATCTAGGAGGAAAGGTCGGGTGTATAGTACTGTATTAGACGTAATGTTCTGGGTAAAGTTACTCTGTAAGTCCTGCTATTAACTATGAAATATCTAGGAGGAAAGGCCCTGTGTATAGTACTGTATTATACGTAATGTTCTGGGTAAAGTTACTCTGTAAGTCCTGCAATTAACTATGAAATATCTAGAAGGAAAGGCCGTGTGTATAGTACTGTATTAGACGTAATGTTCTGGCTAAAATTAGTGTGTAAGTCTTGCTATTAACTATGAAATATCTAGGAGGAAAGGCCGGGTGTATAGTACTGTATTAGACGTAATGTTCTGGCTAAAATTAGTGTGTAAGTCTTGCTATTAACTATGAAATATCTAGGAGGAAAGGCCGGGTGTATAGTACTGTATTAGACGTAATGTTCTGGCTAAAATTAGTTTGTAAGTCTTGCTATTAACTATGAAATATCTAGGAGGAAAGGCCGGGTGTATAGTACTGTATTAGACGTAATGTTCTGGCTAAAATTAGTGCGTAAGTCTTGCTATTAACTATGAAATATCTAGGAGGCAAGGCCGGGTGTATAGTACTGTATTAGACGTAATGTTCTTCGTAAAGTTAGTGTGTAAGTCCTGTTATTAGCTATGAAATATCTAGGAGGAAAGGCCGGGTGTATAGTACTGTATTAGACGTAATGTTCTGGCTAAAATTAGTGTTTAAGTCCTACTATTAACTATGAAATATCTAGGAGGAAAAGCCAGGTGTATAGTACTGTATTAGACGTAATATTCTGGCTAAAATTAGTGTGTAAGTCCTATTATTAACTATGAAATATCTAGGAGGAAAGGCCGAGTGTATAGTACTGTATTAGACATAACGTTCTAGCTAAAATTAGTGTGTAAGTCCTACTATTAACTATGAAATATCTAGGAGGAAAGGCCGGGTGTATAGTACTGTATTAGACGTAATGTTCTGTGGTGGGGTAAGGGTTTATAGCTCACGTGTTTTGTATGGTTCTTCGGGGAGAGGGGAGGGTGGCAAGCTCTTTCGTGGCGGAGACCGTGGGAGGATGCCCTTCTCTCTCTCTCTTACAAGGGAACATAGAGATTAAGGTGTACTGGGGAGATATTTATTGATCCTGTAGGCTAACAGTTATAATGTTTCTCTCCGAGACCTCACACCCCTCAGGAATCTCGATAACATCCGGGGCTCTCTTACACCGGTGGATGACTTCCGCTCCACGACATGTGTTTTTTTTAGAACGTGTGGGAACTGCGAATATCTCTTTCTAAGGGTTGTAATATTATTTTCTCGGCTTGGTGAAAGAGCATCCCTTGATTTAATCATGCTGGTAAACGGCTCGCCAGACAAGGTCTAAGAACGCAGGTTGTGGGAACAGTATTAATCATTTCACACATGAACATCTGTGCGAGTTGAACTATGAACTTTCTGGCACAGGGAAATTAGGAATTAAGGTTAAATAGTATGGATTCTTTAAACAATACATAAATATATTCTGTACACTGAGTATTATAATAAAATCTCTTCCTCTATTTCTTTTTTTATATATCTCCCATACAATGATTATTATAAATCTTAAAAGGATACTCTCTATCTCTCTCCCTCTCTCTCTTACAAGGAAATTAGGAATTAAGTTTAAATAGTATGGATTCTTTAAACAATACATAAATATATTTTGTACAGTAGGTATTATTATAAAATCTCTTCCTCTATCCCTTTTTTTTATACTTCCATACAATGATTATTATAAATCTTAAAAGGATACTCTCTATCTTTCTCTCTCTCTCTCTCTCTTACAAGGAAATTAGGAATTAAGGTTAAATAGTATGGATTCTTTAAACAATACATATATATATTCTGTACAGTTAGTATTATTATAAAATCTCTTCCTCTATCTTTTTTTATATATCTTCCATACAATGATTATTATAAATCTTAAAGGGATACTCTCTATCTCTATGTATTCTCTCTTTCTCTCTCTTACAAGGAAATTAGGAATTAAGGTTAAATATCTTCTGAAAAATCTCTTCCTCGATCCTTTTTTTCATCTTTCTTAACGGGATCGTAAACTTAAATGAATAGTACAGCCTCTTATTTCGGGTATCTCCGAGCTTGGTGGAGTTACCTTCATAGCGGACTCCATAGGTCTTATCGTGTATCCTTCTAGTGAATGACAGACTGTGTCCTTCTAGTGAATAACAGTCTATATCCTTCTAGTGAATGACAGTCTGTGTCCTCCTAGTGAATGACAGTCTGTGTCCTTCTAGTGAATAACAGTCTATATCCTTCTAGTGAATGACAGCCCGCGTCCTAGTGAATGACAGTCTGTATCCATCTAGTAAATGACAGTCTGTGTCCTCCTAGTGAATGACAGTCTGTATCCTTCTAGCGAATGACAGTCTTTGTCCTCCTAGTGAATGAGAGTATGTACCTTAGTGAATGTCAGTATCTATCCTTCTAGTTAATGACAATCTGTATCCTAGTGAATGACAGTCTGTATCCTCCTAGTGAATAACAATCTGTTTCCTCCTAGTGAATGGCAGTATGTGTCCTAGTTAATGATAGTCTATATCATCCTAGTAAATGACAGTCTGTATCCTAATGAATGACAATCTGTATCCTAGTGAATGACAGCCTGTATCCTTCTAGTGAATGATAGTCTGTATCCTCTACCTAGTGAAAAAAATTCTCTGTTCTCATAGTGAATGGTAACCTCTGTCCTCCTAGTGAATTAAGTATGTATCCTTCTAGTTAATGATAGTCTGTATCCTAGTGACTGTCAGTCTGTATCATCCTAGGAATGACAATATGTATCATCCTTATGAATGACAGTCTGTATCATCCTAGGAATGACAATCTTTATCATCCTTGTGAATGGCAGTCTGTATCAGCCTTGTGAATGACATTCTGTATTCTTTAGTGAATGATAAGCTATATCCTCTTAGAGAATGACAAGCTATATCCTCTTAGTGAATGACAGTCTGTATCCTCATAGTGAATGACAATCTATATCCTCCTAGTGAACGATGGTCTATATCCTCCTAGTGAACGATGGTCTATATCTTCCTAGAGAATGAGAGTATGTATCCTTCTAGTGAATGACAGTCTGTATCCTTCTAGTAAATGACAGTATATGTTCTAGTGAATGATAGTCTTGACAGTCTATATCCTTCTAGTGAATGACAGCCCGCACCTTAGAGAATGACAGCCTGTATCCTTCTAGTAAATGACAGTCTGTGTCCTCCTAGTGAATGACAGTCTGTATCCTTCTAGCGAATGACAGTCTTTTGTCCTCCTAGTGAATTAGAGTATGTACCCTAGTGAATGACAGTATTCATCCTTCTAGTTAATGACAATCTGTATCCTAGAGAATGACAGTCTGTATCCTCCTAGTGAATAACAATCTGTTTCCTCCTAGTGAATGGCAGTATGTGTCCTAGTTAATGACAGTCTATATCATCCTAGTAAATGACAGTTTATATCATCCTAGTAAATGACATTCTGTATCCTAGTGAATGACAATCTGTATCCTAGTGAATGACAGCCTGTATCCCTCTAGTGAATGACAGTCTGTATCCTCTACCTAGTGAAAAAATTCTCTGTTCTCATAGTGAATTTTAGCCTCTGTCCTACTAGTGAATTAAGTATGTATCCTAGCGAATGACAGCATGTATCCTTACAGTTAATGACAGTCTGTATCCTAGTGAATGACAGTCTGTATCCCCCTAGTGAATGAGAGTATGCATCCTAGTTAATGACAGTCTATATCATCCTAGTAAATGACAGTCTGTATCCTTCTAGTGAATGACAGTCTGTCCTCCTGGTGAATGATAGTCTGTATCCTCTACTTGGTGAAAAAAAATCTCTGTTCTCATAGTGAGTGACAGCCTCTGTCCTCCTAGTGAATTAAGTATGTATCCTTCTAGTTAATGATAGTCTGTATCCTAGTGACTGGCAGTCTGTATCATCCTAGGAATGACAATCTGTATCATCCTTATGAATGACAGTCTGTATCATCCTAGGAATGACAATCTGTATCATCCTTGTGAATGACAGTCTGTATCAGCCTTGTGAATGACATTCTGTATCCTTTTAGTGAATGAAAGCTATATCCTCTTAGGGAATGACAGTCTGTATCCTAGTGAATGACAATCTATATCCTCCTATTGAACGATAGTCTATATCTTCCTAGAGAATGACAGTATGTATCCTTCTAGTGAATGACAGTCTGTATTCTTTTAGTGAAGGACAGTCTATGTTCTAGTGAATAATAGTCTTGACAGTCTATATCCTTCTAGTGAATGACAGTCTGTGTTCTCCTAGTGAATAACGGTCTGTATCCTTCTAGCGAATGACAGTCTTTGTCCTCCTAGTGAATGACAGTATGTATCCTTCTAGTAAATGACACTCTGTGTCCTCCTAGTGAATGACAGTCTGTATCCTTCTAGCGAATGACAGTCTTTGTCCGCCTAGTGAATGAGAGTATGTACCCTACTGAATGACAGTATGTATCCTTCTAGTTAATGACAATCTGTATCCTAGTGAATGAAAGTCTGTATCCTCCTAGTGAATAACAATCTGTTTCTTCCTAGTGAGTGGCAGTATGTGTCCTAGTTAATGACAGTCTATATAATCCTAGTAAATGACAGTTTATATCATCCTAGTAAATGACAGTCTGTATCCTAGTGAATGACAATATGTATCCTAGTGAATGACAGCCTGTATCCCTCTAGTGAATGACAGTCTGTATCCTCTACCTAGTGAAAAAATTCTCTGTTCTCATAGTGAATGTTAGCCTCAGTCCTACTAGTGAATTAAGTATGTATCCTAGCGAATGACAGCATGTATCCTTACAGTTAATGACAGTCTGTATCCTAGTGAATGACAGTCTGTATCCTTCTAGGAATGACAGTCTGTATCCTTCTAGTGAATGACAGTCTATGTGCTAGTGAATGATAGTCTGTATGCTCCTAGTGAATCACAGTATGTACGCCTAGTGAATGACAGTCTTTATCTTCCTTGTGAATGACAGTCTGTATCCTAGTGAATGAGAGTCTGTATCCTCCTAGTGTATTTCCTCATAGTGAATGAGAGTCTCTGTCCTCCTAGCGAATGACAGTCTGTATACTTGTAGTGAATGACAGTATATATCCTCCTAGTGAATGACAGTATGTATCCTCTAAGTGAAATACAGCCTCTAGCACTGTCAGTATAGTTCCACTGCTCACAGAACTAGTAGTAAGAATATGAAGGGAGTAAGGTCCGCTGTTCACAGAAATACTAGTAAGACTATGATAATGGTAAGAACATGGGGAGGGGGGTAAGGTCCACTATTCACAGAACGACTAGTAACGGAAGCAGGTGCTGTAGGACGGGAATCTTGATAACATCCGGCCTCTCTTATTTTGCTGGATGACTTCCGCCCACGACATGGGATTTCAACGATAAATTTTGGTTCACCAGACAAGGCTTAGAACTTAGGTCGTAGGAATGATGATAATCTTTTCCTCGAATCGGTTCACACGTGAACATCTGCGCGAGATGAACTATGAGCTTTCCAAGTCATTATACTTCAACCCTGAGAAGATTACGTGATGATCTGACGCGGTCAAAGTCACACGCTCTGTAGAGGGTGCGGCTCGGAATCCTCTCGGCCTTATATATAGAGATCTACCCCTTCTAGGTGAAATCATTAGTTACCATCTACATTCTAGAGGAGAATATCTCAGCAAACAGCAAGGCGTTTTGCCTCATTATACGTGATAGAGCGGTTCGCTATGTTGATCGACGTGCAGGGTTACTCGAGTGATGAAATAGTATTCATATTCAAGGAGGTGAGCGTTCTACATTTCAAACCTTTTGAGGAAGCCAACTACAAGTTTCTCCCCCCGTTCAAGATCGGCAACCTCTCCGCATCGAGCAGGAGAAATGTAGATTGGGCGAGCGAGAATTATCACGGGCTATCCTGGTGTGACGGAGAAGTACAGTACTCGAATCTTCGTTCTATCATAATTTCCCATCTAGAGCGGTACACATCGCGACTATCAATCTATATTAAAGGAACTGAGAAGATGACTTGGCTACAGAGTGTCATCGCCGCCGATAGTGACAAGTACGACTTTTGCGAGCTAGGCAATCTTGGTTGCCCTTCTCTGAGTAAGCTTAAAAATCTGTACAACGTAAACAAGTGTTCCACCCATTCCGGTAGCGTCTACTCGTGCGCCACAGAAAATGTCCGGCTACTCTACAAATGGTTTAAGTCTGATCAAACAAAACTTTTGCGATCTGACTAGGAGAGGAGTTGAAGGATGCGTAAGGGAATACGCAGTGTAACTAGTGCTAATTTCTCTCTGTCAAAACTCCTAAAAATAAATGGTACGGCACACCGCACAGACTTTCTCTCTCTTTCTATAAACTCGTAAGATTTCTGAACGGAATAATGTACATTGTATCATCACCACTCCACATAAGAACACGCATAAAATAATATACAATGATATAGAATCAATGAGAAAAGAGGCGCATCTTTGTCCACCTAAGAACATTTCGAACAGTTTAATGTCTTCCACAAGGGTCAACACTTCGTACTAAAATTTCGATTTCTGGTTAAAATTTTAACATTTTAAAAGGTGTTACAGATCTTCAAGTCATCGCATTGATATTTAATTATTCATTTATACATTTTGACCAATAAAAAATGTAAATATTGACTATTGAGTCTAAAATGGAGATAGATCATTGCTATGCAAACATTTCTCCTAAGAGATTTAAGGAAAAATAACATACTTTTTTTATATACTTACTTATATTTAATTACTCTATGGCATTGGAGTATTATTGCGTTAAGACTTAAGTAGTATATGTTTACAACTAAAGCTCACAAAATTGTATTAATATATTTGCAAATATCTCAGAAACTGCTGTTTTTATAAAAATATATGTCAAATAAAAGTTGTTTATTTCTAATAGTCCTACAATTTTGCAATGATAAGTTGTTTAGTTTCTCCAATATTTGTGGAGATACGGAAATTAACGCTTCCTTAATGTACCCTAAAAATCATTTTCATAGGAAAATGAAAATAGCCAGTTTATTTATAATCTTAATCAACGCCTAGATACGAATTTTAATCAAAATCGTTTAAGCAGATTTTGAGAAAACAAAATTTTTCTCTTTTCGTCCTTCAATAAACTACCCTTAATTTTAAGTTTTTATAGACACACAGAGAGACGGCATTGCAAAGACTATTTTTTAGGGTTCGGGGGGTCATGAGACGTCGACATCCATCAACATTTCAGGTTAGTTTTTTTTTTACGGTCGCAATACTTAAACTTTAATGTCCAAAAAGTTAAAAAAATTCATATAATTGCGTATATATTGAAAGTTATTGATTTTATAAAAATATGTTTCGGATAAAATATCTGTATTATAAATATATATACATATTTGTAATGCTAAGTAATTTCATATCTCAAATAGTTTCGGAGCTATTTAAAAAATTGTTAATTTACGCATCAGACCGGAGCCCTTAAAGCCATTTTGTCGAAATATTGAGAGTAGCCATTTTGTTTGGAATATTTATTTATGTTCATAAATGAAATTTAATCAAAATCGTTAGAGCCGATTTTGAGAAAATCGACTTTTTCTCTTTTTGCCCCAAAGTAAACTACCCTTAATTTTAAGTTTTAATAGACACACAGACAGACGGCATTGCAAAGACTATTTTTAAGGGTTCGGGGGGTCATGAGACGTCGACATCCATCAACATTTCAGGTTAGTTTTTCTTACGGTCGCAATACTTAAGCTTTAATGCCCAAAAAGTTAAAAATATATATATAATTGCGTATATATTGAAAGTTATTGATTTTATAAAAATATGTTTCGAATAAAATATTTGTATTATAAATATATATACATATTTGTAATGCTAAGTAATTTCATATCTCAAATAGTTTCGGAGCTATTATAAAAAATGTTAATTTACGCGTCAGACCGGAGCCCTTAAAACGATTTTGCCGAAATATTGAGAGTAGCCATTTTGTTTGGAATATTTATTTATGTTCATAAATGAAATTTAATCAAAATCGTTAGAGCCGATTTTGAGAAAATCGACTTTTTCTCTTTTTGCCCTTCAGTAAACTACCCTTAATTTTAGGGGTAGATATCCAATTCCAAAAACCCCTCGGGGCAACCCTATGAAAACCCTAGATATCAAGTTTCAGCTCAATCGGTAAAATAGTTTAGGCTCTAGTTGGAGGTACAGACAGACAGACAGACAGACGGAAATTCAAAAACCACTTTTTCGGATTCAGGAAGTCATGAAACGTCAAAATTCATCAAAATCTCGAGTTCGATTTTTTTGACGATCACAATACTTTCTCTACCTGTAAGATAGAGAGAAAGTAAAAAAGACTTGTATATGAACGAGTGCTTTAAGCTAGAGATAGTAGATTGAAAAGATTTTTATTAACTTTTTTCATCGATCTTTCTTTGATACTCCCTAGGTTGTAATGTATCAATTATTACTTTGTATTCTTTTAGAAAGAGATGTATTTGTTCAATTAGACTATAAGTATACAAAACTTTTGCGATCTGACCAAGAGTGCGATACAGAACGATACGAGTTCGGTTATTCCAGCTTTGTTTCATATCATAGCCTTGACGAGTTGAAGGATGCGTAGGGGAATACACAGTGTAACTAGTGCTAATTTCACACATTAATGAAACTCTTGAAAAAAAAGGGGACTTGTATTTGAACGAGTGCTTAAAGTCAGAGACAGTAGATCGAGAAGGTTTTTTCATCGATCTTTCTTGGATACTCCTTAAGTTGTAATGTATCAATTATTAGTTTGTATTATTCTTGAAAAAATGACTTGTATTTGAACGAGTGCTTAAAGTTAGAGACGGTAAATCGAAAAGATTTGTATTAACTTTTTTCATCGATCTTTCTTTGATACCCCTAGGTTAGTTTCAAATGAAATATTCTGTCGATCTTTCTTTGATGCTCCCAAGAGTGTGATACAGAACTATACGAGTTCGGTTATTCCAGTATTGTTTCATATCATAACCTTGACGAGTTGAAGGATGGGTAAGTGAATACACAGTATAACTAGTACTAATTTCATACACTAATGAAACTCTTGAAAAAAAAAAGGACTTGTATTTGAACGAGTGCTTAAAGTCAGAGACGGTAAATTGAAAAGATTTTTATTAACTTTTTTCACCCCTAGGTTAGTTTCAAATAAAATATTCTGTTGATCTTTCTTTGATGCCCCCCCCCCCTAGGTTGTAATGTATCAATTATTACTT
Organism: Timema podura; assembly: GCA_033556935.1. Lineage (NCBI taxonomy): Eukaryota > Metazoa > Arthropoda > Insecta > Phasmatodea > Timematidae > Timema > Timema podura. The sequence goes on from JAVRXN010000004.1 coordinate 37,875,575, forward strand.
TGTATTCTTTAGAAAGAGATGTATTTAATCAATTAGATTATAAGTATAGGACCTCACTCAAAATGATTAGGATTTTAACCTCCCGACCACTACATTACTAGAAAACCAGTTCATAATATGGGAGTAACATTTAGAGGAATAATTTTTTAATCTTTGAAAATAAATGTATAAGTCTAAGAATGTATCAAACTTTTTTCATTTATCCTTCTTGAATACTTGTAATGTATTAATCATGTTTTTTTAAGATTATTAATTTGTTTTCTCTAGAATAAGATATATTTAATCAATTAGAGTATATAAAAAATTTATTCTTTGGAAATAAATGTATAAGTCTAATAATGCAGCAAACTTTTTTAAATAAGAAGAATTAATGATTATTACTTTTTCTTCGTATTCTTTAGGAAGAGATGTATAGGTCTATGAATCCATAAAAAAAACTTTTTTAATTTTTTCTTCGTATTCTTTAGGAAGGAATGTATAAGTCTATGAATCCATAAAAAAACATTTTTTATTCTTGGAAATAAATGTATTTAATCAATTAGAGTATAAGTATAGGAATCTATAAAAATTTAATCTTCAGAAATAAATGTGAGAGTAACATTTAGAGGAATAATTTTTTAATCTTTGAAAATAAATTTATAAGTCTAAGAATGTATCAAACTTTTTCATTTATCCTACGATCTGACCAAGAGTACGATACAGAACTATACGAGTCCGGTTATTCCAGCATTGTTTCATAACATAACCTTGACGAGTTGAAGGATGGGTAAGTGAATACACAGTATAACTAGTACTAATTTCATACACTAATGAAACTCTTGAAAAAAAAAAAGGACTTGTATTTGAACGAGTGCTTAAAGTCAGAGACGGTAAATCGAAAAGATTTGTATTAACTTTTTTCATCGATCTTTCTTTGATACCCTAGGTTAGTTTCAAATGAAATATTCTGTTGATCTTTCTTTGATATCCCCCTAGGTTGTAATGTACCAATTATTACTTTGTAATCTTTAGAAAGAGATGTATTTAATCAATTAGACTATAAGTATAGAACCTCACTCAAAATGATTAGGATTTTAACCTCCCGACCACTACATCACTAGAAAACCAGTTCATAATATGGGAGTAACATTTAGAGGAATAATTTTTTAATCTTTGAAAATAAATGAATAAGTCTAAGAATGTATCAAACGTTTTCATTTATCCTTCTTGAATACTTGTAATGTATTAATCATGTTTTTTAAGATTATTACTTTGTTTTCTCTAGAATAAGATATATTTAATCAATTAGAGTATATAAAAAATTTATTCTTTGGAAATAAATGTATAAGTCTAATAATGCAACAAACTTTTTTAAATAAAAAGAATTAATGATTATTACTTTTTCTTCGTATTATTTAGGAAGAGATGTATAAGTATATGAATCCATAAAAAAACTTTTTTACTTTTTTCTTCGTATTCTTTAGAAGGTATGTATAAGTCTACACTACCAACTTTTTCATTTATCCTTCTTGAATACTTGTAATGTATTAATCATGTTTTTAAAGATTATTACTTTGTTTGAGCTATAAACCCTCACCTCACCACAGAACATTACGTCTAATACAGTACTATACACCCGGCCTTTCCTCCTAGATATTTCATAGTTAATAGCAAGACTTACACACTAATTTTAGCCAGAACATTACGTCTAATACAGTACTATACACCCGGCCTTTCCTCCTAGATATTTCATAGTTAATAGCAAGACTTACACACTAATTTTAGCCAGAACATTACGTCTAATACAGTACTATACACCCGGCCTTTCCTCCTAGATATTTCATAGTTAATAGCAAGACTTACACACTAATTTTAGCCAGAACATTACGTCTAATACAGTACTATACACACGGCCTTTCCTCCTAGATATTTCATAGTTAATAGCAGGACTTACAGAGTAACTTTACCCAGAACATTACGTCTAATACGGTACTATACACCCGGCCTTTCCTCCTAGATATTTCATAGTTAATAGCAGGACTTACAGAGTAACTTTACCCAGAACATTACGTCTAATACGGTACTATACACCCGGCCTTTCCTCCCAGACATTTCATAGTTAATAGCTTGACTTACACACAGTAACTTTACCCAGAACATTACGTCTAATACATTACTATACACCCGGCCTTTCCTCCTAGACATTTCATAGTTAATAGCAGGACTTACACATTAACTTTACCCAGAACATTACGTCTAATACAGTACTATACACCCAGCCTTTTGAGAGGTGCAGTATCTAGTTCGGTCGCCGTGTATGTAGACTTTTAGCCGCTCTGTGGAAAGAGAACGTTGCCCAGGGTATACCTTGAAGGTATCTACACGTCATACTAGCGATGAGATAACGTGATTATCTTATACTTATCTTATACTTAGCTTACGCCTAGTTAATTCTATCATGGTGATTATAGGTACAGTTACCCTTTCGGGAAAAATACATATGGTACCTCCAATAATCGAGCCTGGAACCTCTAAATCAGTAGCCAAGGGCGGCCCTCCAAGGACTAATGCTTGACCACTCAGCCATGGAGTTGAGGGCGAGGGGGGTCGTGAGGGGGGAGGGGTAATTAGGAACTGAAAAAAACAAAAGTTTTCCTAATAATCAGTCCACTTTTATCCAAGGCCCACGCTATTAATTATTTCATCTGCTTACGAGCAGAGCCGATATATCAGTAGGGGCCTACCGCCGACCGCACGAGTTGCTTTCTCTATGTTTTTATAATAACATGTCCTTTGAGTTTGTCAACAAATCGCTCAGACTGCACAATCACATTCTCATACAGTACATACATCCTCATATACATACATCTTCACAAACACACATCCTCACATATGAACATTCACACACCCACACATACACACAATGGGATTCAGGGTTTATGTGATGTTTGTGTTTTGTGTATTTTAAGTATTAGATTGTGTGTATGTGTGCTATTGTATATATGAATTTGGTGTGTGTATGTGGGATTGTGTGTTGTGGCTTATGATGTGTATGGGAATGTATGTACAAATAAAGATAAAGTTTGGTTACTCGAGGGTGGTTTCCACTAGAAAGTTGATGTAATAATATATCAATATAGTTTTTTTATTTAACTATATGTGTGGGTAAATGTGTGTATGTCTATGGAGGGGTTGGTGGGTTGTATATAAATATATCAAATGCACCAAATTAAACGTTCAGTTATCATTTTTCAAATATTAAAATCAGTAATAAGGTTTAATAGAGTTTGGCATTATTGATAATAACACTCGTAGCGTAGTTTTCAACCAAAGGTTTGATTGTTGAATAATATACTAAGACCCATAACTGACTTAGAAGGTTTTATTAGCACCGCATATTACTACCCGTTTGGTTTATACGCTTACGTACTAATTACTCTAATGGGTTAGGAATTGGGGAGGTTGAATTTAGAGGAAGTGAATCCACATTTGCATGGAGGGAGAATGGAAAACCATTTAGGGATTGATTGTTGAATAATATACTAAGAGCCATAACTGACTTAGAAGGTTTTATTACCACCGCATATTACTACCCGTTTGGTTTATACGCTTATGTACTAATTACTCTAACGGGTTAGGAATTGGGGAAGGTTGAATTTAGAGGAAGTGAATCCACATTTGCGTGGAGGGAGAATGGAAAACCATTTAGGGATTGATTGTTGAATAATATACTAAGAGCCATAACTGACTTAGAAGTTTTTATTAGCACCGCATATTACTACCCGTTTGGTTTATACGCTTACGTACTAATTACTCTAATGGGTTAGGAATTGGGGAGGTTGAATTTAGAGGAAGTGAATCCACATTTGCATGGGGGAGAATGGAAAACCATTTAGGGAAAACCACTCCCAGTTCACCCGTCAAAGATTCGAAACTCGGTCTCCCCGTCTTCGAAAGTGAGCCATAACTGACTTAGAAGGTTTTATTAGCACCGCATATTACTACCCGTTTGGTTTATACGCTTACGTACTAATTACTCTAATGGGTTAGGAATTGGGGGAGGTTGAATTTAGAGGAAGTGAATCCACATTTGCGTGGAGGGAGAATGGAAAACCATTTAGGGATTGATTGTTGAATAATATACTAAGAGCCATAACTGACTTAGAAGGTTTTATTAGCACCGCATATTACTACCCGTTTGGTTTATACGCTTATGTACTAATTACTCTAATGGGTTAGGAATTGGGGAGTTTGAATTTAGAGGAAGTGAATCCACATTTGCATGGAGGGAGAATGGAAAACCATTTAGGGAAAACCACTCCCAGTTCACCCGACAGAGATTCGAACCTCGGTCTCCCCGTCTTCGATAGTCTAGCCACCACCACTTCCCGCCCCCCCACCACCCCCCTTCCCCTACATCATCACGATACCTCCTCTATGTTCTCCTACCTGCCCTGAAAACCGTATGCTAGTTTAAGCTATATCTACAACACCGAGAGAGAGAAAAAACACCCTCCCGTGGTCGCCGTCGCTTGCCACCCCCTCCCCCCACCCCTTCACACCTGCCCTGAAAACCGTATGCATGTTTAAGGGAATAGGGCCTATATCTATGAGAGAGAGAGAGAGAAAACACCCTCCCGAGGTCGCCGTCACTTGCCACCCCTCCCCCCGCAGAATCATCCAACACACGCGAGCTATAAACCCTCAACCCCCCACCAACAACCCACCACCATCCCACCCCACCTCCAACATCACCACATCATCACGATACCTCCCCTACCTTCCCCTCTCTGCCCTGAAAACCGTACCTATGTATAAGGACCTATTCCAAAAACTACCCATCCCACTATTATGACGTCACTTCCACCCTGAAGACCGTAAATGATCCCTACTCATAGAGTAATTAAATATAAATATCTAAAATAGTATGTTATTTTTCCTTAAATCTCTTTGGATAAATGTTTGCATAGCAATGATCTATCTCCATTTTAGACTCAATAGTCAATATTTACATTTTTTATTGGTAAAAATGTATAAATGAATAATTAAATATCAATGCGATGACTTGAAGATCTGCAACACCATATAAAATGTTAAAATTTTAACCAGAAATCGAAATTTTAATACGAAGTGTTGACCCTTGTGGAAGACATTAAACTGTTTGAAATGCTCTTAGGTGAACAAAGATGCGCCTCTTTTCTCATTGATTATATATCATTGTATATTATTTTATGCGTGTTCTTATGTGGAGTGGTGATGATACAAAGTACATTATTCCGTTCAGAAATCTTACGAATTTATAGAAGAGAGAGAAAGTCTGTGCGGTCTGCCGTACCATTTATTTTTATAATACTACTAATATCCTACCCATATTGTCCTTCTAATAATAAAATACTACGAATACACTTCACTGCGTTGTCGATAATATATTATTTTTAGCAAGTTCCAGCGTCGAGTGATTTCCATCTCTGTAACCTGGAACCAAGAAGTTCCTCTTGATCTTTGCTTAAGTTTAGGTTACATACTTAGTCATTCAAATCTTCTTGCTTAGCTATATGTAGCCCACCTTGGTGGCTTAGTTAGCTAAAGAGTTAGTTTCACGTTGATCTAAGCTACCAAGGATGGGTTCATATCCCTGTTGAGTTAACTGGGGGTGGTTTTCACTAAATGGTTTTCCACTCTATCTCCATACAAATGAGGGTTACCTTCCTTTAAAATGTAGCCTTCCCAATTCTTAACCCATTAGCAATATTAGTTTTTAAGCGTATAACCCGAGGTGGTAGTAATACGTGGTGCTAGAAAAAAAAAGGAACAAGGTATCAGTTTATGGACTACTTATTTTGAAACTTATGAAAATACTCGCTTGCAACAAACTCACAACTTAGGAATTCGCAAATCGCAGGTTGTACCAAAACGGAGCTAATTTTGAAAGGTTTCTAATGTCGTGCGAGTCAGTGTGGCGTTGTTTCTTTTGCGAATGAGTTTTCAATCTGACAACACTGTCAAACCATGATGTGCCAAAGGATTGAGGTGATGGGATGCCACAACACGCCATTATAGAAGATACGTAACTGAAAGTAAACACTATTTTTGTATTGAGTGCATCATTTAAAACGATTTGTTTGGTTTTATTAGGAAACCATTTTACAGTTGTTAGCATCTAAGTTTTTCTCAAAAATTTCTCAAGTTATATAAGTAGAAGTTAAACCATCTTTTATTCACTACCACTTTAGCACAGTTGGTAGTGTGCATGTCTGAAACTATGAAGTTCACGATCCCAGATCGATAGTAATTTTTAATTTTTTGTCAGAATAAAAAACACTTGTTAATAATTTGAATTCAGTAAAATGTTATTTTATTCTCGCAACTATTTTTAAAACATAAATATACCTAAATATTTTAAATATGCGACTAATAATTAGCTTGCTTAAACTTATATTTAAATTAGTACTTTTTAATGTCATCAACCCCATTAATTTAATTTTTAAATAATCACCTACATACAAGATATCAAAATTAATGTAAGTTATTATTTTTAATTTACTAACTTGTTAAATTATTTTTAAGGGAGAATATTATAGTAGTCTACGTAGTCTCCAATACATTGTATATTTCTATAAATATATTTAAAACAGATTATATTCTTCTTGGTACATTAATTTAAAATTAAAGGCTTTTTTTAATCTAATAAATTTTTTTTAAATGGATAAGCTATGATTTAAACAAGAACTCTAGATAATGAGGATGTCACGCTACGTCTCAGTCAAGTTAAGAGTTAATTATTTTGAAAAATTAATAAATATTATTAAAATTCCACCCAAACATATATTTTATTGGCGGATTAACCATAGTGTAGAAAGCAATCATATGTTTTATTTCTGAAAACCTATTTTGTACAATGATAGGGTTATTTTAACAGAATCACTCTCAAAATGTTCCAACCGAAGAGAGTAATGGCGTCCATTTTTTCCACATCCTTAGACGTGGCTGGTTCATTTGAGATTAGACTTTGAAGCACATTTATCGGCACAGTCTTTTTAACTGCTTCCTTCATATCAGGCTTTAGGGGGAGTTTTTACCGGCAGCTCATCAATCTGTGGAATACATATTACAGTTAATATGTTATGGCATTTGAAACTGTATACTTTTTAGAATTCATGATCATCTAGAAATAACAAACATCAACGTGTTTGTCGCATCATAGGTAAAGCAAAAGGCATACTTTTATTGAATTTCTGAGTAACTACCATCCTTAGATTCGTTGTGCAGGTAGTACATCTCATATAAGGAGACCAGTTTTGGTCCTTGTCAACAATCTTGCAAAATTAAATACAAATAATATGCACATTTAATAATGCTAAGTATTTACTTCCTCGTAACTTTAATTTTTAAACTATAAAAATCTAACGGTAATTGATAAGGTCATTAAGACATGTCCTTTGCTTTGGAATTATAACAATACAATGGTTGGCAAAACTCCATGGTGTGAGTGCACAAGCAAATTCTACTAACCAAGCGGCCTTTGCCGTTAGTGATGAATTTGACACATTTGCAGATAGTGTGTGTCATGTGGTCAGCAGAACAATCCACCGTACCAGGCCGTTAATCTCATTTTATCAAACCGGAGCTTCCATTTATTTAAACAAGTAACTCCTTATTTGTCCCCACGAGGCGTGAGGCCTTTCCAGACCCACTGCTTCACCACACAAAAAGATAAAGACACTCTCCAAATAAATACAGGGATATAACTCATGCTATAGCTGTTTCTCCATAGCTGAAAGAGATATTGTTTGAGCATAAATCCACAAAAACAACATTTCTCACCGAGACATTATTATCGTCTGTGAAGAAGTGTAAGAAATACTTGGTTTATCTAGTTGAACGTTAGGGATCAAGTGACGAAGCAAATATATGATAGAAGAGTTATTAGATCAATAGAAAGAGGTAGGTCATTTAAGACGTGGTTAAGTGTCTTAGAATAATGTGTGAAAAAGAGAAACATTAAGAATTTTAAGAATAAAGAGCATATATTACTTGGTGTATAGAGGTTGTTGAAATGAAGGGAGTACGCAAGGATAGGGAAGTGTGGAGAAAGTTGGTGAGGATGGATTAAGTACAGATTTGTTTTTTTAGATAAATGCAATATTACCTAACGCGTCAGGGAGTGGCTTGATAAGTATGTATATAATATGTATCAATTATGTTTTCATGCAACAGCTATACTCTAGAAGTCTATATTATATGACTGAGCAGGGTCTCATATCCTCTTTATTAAATGGTAATAAAATACATGTAATAAAAATAAACACAAAACCAATATAAAATATATATATATACATACATACAAATAATGCGATTTGATGTGCATTTTTTCCATTTCTAATCTCTACACACAAAAATCATCAAAAACCAGCCAAAATATTACTGTAGGTAAAAATACTATTAGATATACTGTAGTTCGACGCTAATAAAAACAGTATACATAAGAGAATACTTTTTTTTCTAGGTCTAAAATATTCGTATGTACCAGAAGCGCTAATTACAGTCAGAAATAAGTTATAAACCTGACATTATTACTTTTATTAATGTATTGTTAATATTTTCTTTGGGCAAATTGGCATGGTAATTTTTTGGTATTTTCAAAAAAGTAAAGTTATCATTCATTTTAAATATAATATCAATATTGTATATTTAGTATTCAAGCTTGTAGCCTTAACGGGTTGTAGGCGATGATGTAAACACAGTGATATACATTAATCACTGTGTATAATGCGTCACCTACTACCATTTAGGGTTAAAGCTTAATTACTAGGGAAGAGGAAGGTTGTATTTGAGTAAGTGTACTTGCATTTGTATGAAGGAATTGTGCTAAACTATTATATTTAGGAAAAATCACACACAGTACCTTGATCTTCCTCTATCAGCAGTCTAATTTATTGTGAATGTGATGCCTTAGGCCTTAACGAAAAAACGTCAATTATAATAAGTTTGAAAAAATGTATTACATATACTTACAACTCTATACTTTTATCAAAATATTACTAGAATTATGTTCGACTCCTCTTTTAAATGAAACTTGAAATTAAGTTATTTGCACAATTTTATGTACATGACTAGCGAAGCTCACAAGATTGAAAGGATCATTAATTATAGACATAAACCATAAAAAGTATCATAAGTGACCATTTTTAAAAATGACAATTAGATATGATAATTGAGTCAAGTGTCCAAGTATCATAATTTCAAAATTTGCAAATATCTTCTCTTAATTGTTAATATTGATGTTGATAGAATGAACGCTTTTTACTTTAGTGTATCATTGTGAATTGTTTCAGCTAAACGGATGATGATTGTAAGTGAAGTCAAACTTGACTCTACAAGTTTTGGCCGCAGAAAGATATCTATACCTATAATAAAACATTACTTTTTTGGAAACAAACGGATGTCTCTAAAGCAATTTTTAGAGAAAGTTGCAGATTCCAAATCTCTCGGTATTAAACTAGACTTTGATCAGATAAAAATATTTGAAAAATCAATCAAGGTCTTACAAGATATGAGTGGAAAGGTATGTTTGCACGCAAGGATACATGTTTTTATAGTTACTATCTAAATAAAAAAGTTTATTGAAATGTGATATAGCAGCAGTAGCCTGCTGGATGTATGAAGTTTAGTTTACTTTGTAATTTTGATAAACTGTATGTAACTTTTCGCTGCCCTTTTAAATACAAAATGATCTAGGACAATTCTTTGTAGAAAATTGACTTAACTGATATTCATATATAGGTTCAGTGCCACTCAGATACTACAAAAGTATTTAGTCAAAAGTAGACCAGCTATTCATTATCACAAACTCTTTCCAGCCTGTGGCCGGGTCAGTTAAGAAAAATGCCTCCATATTTCAAAAGTCTTCCATCATTCTTCCTCCTTTAATTTCTTCCATTATTCTTTTCCCACTTGAGCACTTTCTGTTACACTCCCATCTCTTTCTTGGTTTCCCTTGCAGTATTTTCCCTGAATACTTCATTACCAACATTTTCTTTGGCATTTTCTCTTGATTCATCTTCATTACATGCCCATAGCATTTCAGTCTTGCTTTTCCCTTTATCTCACTTACCCCTATTCTTTCCCAAATGATTTCATTCTTAATCTTGTTTCTCCTTGTGACAGTTAACATGTTCCTAAAAATTATTTATTCCCATGGACTCGAATTTAATATTACTTCTTACATTCAACGTCCATGATTCATTGCATGTGTGACAATTGATAGAAAGTATGACCTGTACAACATTTTTTTTCAGTTCAAAGGCCTTTTTATTCTCCATAGCAGGTCTCTTACACACCTATAGAACAACTATCCCTGCTGTCCTCTCCTCAATACATCCTCTCTACTTCCATCTTTCAACTCAATCAAGTTTCCAAGCCATTTTAAGTTTTGCGCCTTTCTTAGCTCTACTCCGTCCAACTTTATTGCTTTACTGGGCCTTATAATCTTCCTTGTCATCACCATCACTACACAATTTGCCATAGGTACTTTGTTTCATTACAAACTATTTCACTTCATTTTATTCTTGTAGTTGATACTGTATTTCCTTTTCCTTCTTCACCTATATCAAGTTATTAGCAAACATCATGGATTTTACATGCTTTCCTCCCCGAGATTTCCTGCCACTTTGTTCGTTACCATTTCCATTCCCAATCCCATTACAGAGAGTAGTGGTGAAATGTCACTCTCCAGCTCCACTCTATTTTTTTATTTGGAAACACTGTCCTTAAACTCTCCATCTTAAAACCATTCCTGATACCCTCATACATACTTTTCAAGATCATTGCAACTCCTCTTTCCCCGTTGGTCTCCTACATTACTTTACAAACATTGTTTCTATCTACGCCATTATATGCCTTCTCCACATCCATAAATACCATTACCAAGTATTTCCCATATTCATACCTTCTTTTCATCAGCTGTCATATGGAAAAGGTTAAGTCTAGTGTAGACTTCTGTTTCCTAAATCTTTTCTCTCTCTCCCTCCACCTTCCTTTGATTTTATTTAATATTCTCATTTCCAGTATATTCTAATATATTCCTGTACAGTAACACATGAGATCTATCCTCCTATAGTTTGTACAACACTTCCTGTCTTTCTTGAAAATAGGTTTTATAGTTCCCCTTTTTCGGTCTTCTAGTACCTTGTTCTCCTTTCAAATCACTCTCAGAATCCTGTATAAACATCGTATACCTACTAAACTTGCGTCTATTATCATTTCCACCTCTATGTGGACCACCCCCAGTGCTTTTCTTTTTTCATCTTCCTTAATACGTCCTCCAGCTCTTTTCATGTGGGACATCTTTTCTCCTCTTCTGCTATTTCTTTCTACACTTTTGTTTCACTCTCATCCCTTTCCCCTTCAAGGTAGAACATCTTCTCAAATATATCCTCCGTAGTTCCTTTTATTCTTCTCCTGTCTTCAATGTTCTTCCTTCTTCACCCATCGTTCTAACTTCTTGTCTTTTCTCTCTCCTCCTGTATCTTACTTGGCTCCTTTTCATCATTTCTGTCCATTTTTTCATCCAATCATTCCTGGTTACTCTTACAACTCACTTCATTCTTTTGTTCTTCTTCATATATTCTTCCTTTGTTTCTTCATTCCTATTCTTAAAACTCCTTGTGAATGGTTTATTCTTTTCCTCCACTGTTTCCTACATCCTGTCCTTCCATCAGGATGGCTCTTTCCACTTCCTCTTATTACCTGTCCTCCCACATACCTCTTCTGCAGCTCTCATCAAACTGTTCTTAAACCTTTCCCATTCAACTTATACTTTTTACATTACGGGGTGTCTACTCTCCCGGAAAAACCTAGTATTAACAGGGAATTTCTCTTTGCATATAATATCAAGGAATTATCAAAGAATTTCGGAGTGACTCAGGAAAGTTTTTTATACTGCTATCATTTTTTTAAAAGATAATAAAATTGTTTTACTACAATCGTTGCATATAATTATAAAAAGTGAAACATAACAAAATCATTCAATTTTTTCCAAACCAAATAATTTATTTAAATTTATTGATCAAATTTTAAGGCTCCGTCAACCCACATTCTCAGCCAAAATGTTTGGCTCGCTACTCATCCATCTTTCTCTCTTATCACTCTTCCACAGTCAAGCAGGTAGGAAAATACTTAAAGTTTACATTGGTTCATCACTTCCTCTTGATTGTTCAGAAGCTTATTAATAGTTTGTTTTAATTTTTTTGAATGATTTTCAAATCATCTCAAAATATCAGTGTATTTAATTTATAGGCCTATTTAAAAAGTTGTATATAACATATGTCAAACATTTTACCATCTATGTTCTCATATCCGTATTTGAAAGAAATTTTTAACTAAAACTGTATTAAATGTAATAAACATATTTCTCACTCTATTAATCACAGTATTTGATGACTTCAAATTTTTATCAAAATGAAAACAGCATGTACATTTTAATTATAATTGTATTGTGGGACAAATATTGGATTTTTTAAACCTGGCAAAATTTCAAGATCGCCTGGAAAACATGGAATTATCAGGGAACTATTTTCCAAGATTAAGTAGACATCTTGCAATATTATGTATTGTAAATTGAATTGCCAGTAGCTCTCTCGGATTGACTTATTGATGTATTTAGCTGATGAGTTTATTCTTTTAAAGCTGTTAAGTGTAAAAGAGATATTTGTAATGTTTTTAAAAACTGTAAGTTCTGATAATCTGGTAAAATCTGATGTAATTTCATTACAGTATATATGTTTGTAAGCACTTCAAAGTTTATTTTTATTAGTTTTGTAATCATGTATGCTAGTTTAACAAATTATTGATTTTTAGAAAGATATTAAGATGGGAATGTAGGCAATGCGAGAAATCTAGGGGTTTATACAGTTTTTATATCAACACATTTAAATAATTAACATTGCTTCAGAACAAACAAAGAGGTAAATTTTCTTCGCATATTGATACCAATAGTTGTTGAAATCTGACATGAGCATAACAACATTACATGACTAATTTTTAAATTAATAAAAATGTTTCCACTATATTCCAGGACACCCTTGAAAGATCTTCAAGAAATATTTGATATCATTACATGAAGAAAATTAAACTGTTTTTAATGGAGTAATATCTGATTTATTTAGACCAAAAAAAGTGTTACTGTAAATCTTAAAAAAAAAAATGATTTCTCACCTCACCTCATCTCAAACTTAGTTCTAAATATTTATTCAGTTTAATATTCTTATGTTCCATTGCCACTAGATAGTAGATTATAGCACTGGTAAATCCCTATTGTCAATACAATCATTTCGATTGAATTCTGAGGCTCGGAGTTTTAATACAGGTGTTTGAAAATTCCTGTCTACATCCAACACTGATACTTGAACAGTCCTGTCTACATATAATACTGGTACTTGTACATTAATGTCCCCATGCAATACGGGAACTTATTCAGTCCTGTCTACACGCAATGTTGGTAACTTTACAGTCCTTTCGACAAGCAATAGTGGAACTTGTACAGTCCTGTCCACAAGCAATAAAGGTACTTGTACAGTGTTGTCCACATGCAATACTGGTACTTGTACAGTCCTGTCCACAAGCACTACTGGAACTTATTCAGTCCTGTCTACACGCAATGTTGGTAACTTTACAGTCCTGTCCACAAGCACTACTGGAACTTATTCAGTCCTGTCTACACGCAATGTTGGTAACTTTACAGTCCTTTCGACAAGCAATAGTGGAACTTGTACAGTCCTGTCCACAAGCAATAAAGGTACTTGTACAGTGTTGTCCACATGCAATACTGGTACTTGTACAGTCCTGTCCACAAGCACTACTGGAACTTGCTCAGTCCTGTCCACACACAATGTTGGTAATTGTACAGTGCTTTCCACAAGCACTACTGGAACTTGCTCAGTCCTGTCCACAAGCAATACTGGAACTTGTTCAGTCTTGTCCACAAGCAATACTGGTACTTTTAAAGTCATATACAGATGTACTGTTGCTACTTAATTACCTGTAATAACCTCACTTTAAAATAGCAATAGGGACAATTAATTGCAAAACTTAATTACATTTATACGTGTCAAATTGTGTTCAGGTTCATACTCCATATATATAAATGCCTTTTACTGGCTAAAATTATAGGAATATTTTCTACCAGAGCCCCACTCCCTCTTGAAAAAATTTACTTTCTACACCCTCTAATATCAAACTTACATAACTACAAATAAAAGATACAAAAAGTTGAGTCTTAGTATATATATTTTCTATTGGAAAAAGAGCTATAAATCCTGCCAGGGGCTGTTTTATCAATTTAACCGCTAGGCCAATTTAAAAAAATCCAGATCTAGTGGGATAAAACGTTAACTTTAAAACATTGGCATGGTATTTTTGTTAATTTGCAAGGGATGGATAATTGTTCCTCCATATAGCCATACAGCTCATCGACGGTTTATTATATTCGATAAAGCTAACGCATTTGTTCAAAAGAAAATTAATAAGCTTTTTAGTTGTGCTATCTTCCTTGAGATAAATTTAATAAAACAATTTTTCAATATTTATTTCTCAATTTTCTCAAATGTTCAACAATTTGAGATTCGAACCTCAACCTCATCCTCAGAAATCCATTATATTGCGAGTTTAGCTTCAATGTGTGACGTAAAATATGGTTAGAATCCTGTAAGAACAGAGAGAGGTAAAAACAACATGGTTGTTTTCCAAGACTAAATTATATGTATGGAAGATATAATAAATAATATGTTGAAAGAAAATATACATTATTAAAATAAAACAAAAAATTCAAAACAAGCCTAAAAGATTAATGTTTTTTTTTCATGTTTTCAGTTTAAGTTCCCGTTGTGGCTGCATGCAATCACGGACAACATGGGGGAAAAAGATATAGGCAAGTTCCTCTCTCTGTGCACACATAATTTCCCTGAGGCCACAATCTCCATTGGAATGTTACATAAAGGCCAAACATTAGAGTCTAATGAAGGGTACACCGCAAAACTAGTCTCCCAAATGAAAGACACTTTAACTCGCAACAATGTGACTCAGACGGTTGCATTCCCTGTCGATATTCTTAAAGCAGCTTATTCTCTAGACACGTTACCTGCTCTTAATGATGTGAATGGAATCACCGACAGCGCACTCTACATGTTTGAAAATAGATCCGACCTTACTATGGGCTATGATTATGATGAATTATATAGTCTAAGAAAGTTGATGAAGATTTTTGGGAAGGACCGGATGTATTTTGATACGATTTCGAATTTGCTCTATAAGATTAATAAAACTTTTAAGTAAGGCATATCTTCTGAGTCAAAACTCCAACAATAATCATTAAATAACCTATAATTTTATAGGATGACTATACTTAAAATAACTGCTTTTTTTATGGAATACTAGATCCAGTTAATTTCCCATACCAATCACCTTAACCGCAGAGCTGTCTCAACTTACGCAAAGTGTTATTGAAATTGATATAATTTTACACGTTCACATTAAACCAAAATCTAGGGTTGTTTATGGAATATATTATTGTTGCTATCATTTAAATGCACTCGAGTTTAAACTAGATTTTAGAATAAAATACAACTCACTTCCCTCACTTAGGTGACATTTAAAAATACTTAACATCCTGCTTGTGTTAAAAAATACTATACTATTATCAATAAATTGTTTGCTGATTGAAATAATTTTTTTTCTCCTTCCTTTATGCTCTATTAAAGATTGGGAGAAAAGACCCTTCTCAAAGTATTATTAATTGTCTATTTTTTTATTTCTCCTCAATGCATAGGATAGTAGCCAAATAGAATCTTATAAAATTAAGTGCACATACAACTTCAATTGTGTCACAACAGTCATAAACTTATTAATGTTGATTGGAAGGAACAAAGTATGAGAATAATTTACAAATTTAACAAATGTGTTTATTAATATTCAAACAAGTCAATAGGAAGTACTTAGAATTATAAGTAGAAATTATTCAAACTATCCATTGTTTAAAAATAAGAATATTAACAGTTACAATAATATAAATATCTCGCCAAAAGAGCATCAGGTGTCAAGCACCTAGGTATACCTTATAACCCTCACATTTAGGTCATAGGTGTAAATAAGAAAGCTTTTAGCTCGTTAAAGCAGAATAATTACTAATTCGTCAAATAAGATGAAAGGCTGCTACTCAAAGTCAATCTAAATAATGTCACGATATAAAAAATTCTCCACCCTTACCCCGTACATGTAAGAGGCAACGGTAAAGCTACGTTTTGCTAGCGACGCAATACATGCGCAGCGCAGTACGCAATGCGTTGAGTGTAATGCACTGAGCACTTGTATAATAGGGGTTAAATACGAGTGTTTTCCTATACAACAAGATGCATACTGCGCCAACGTGATGCACCTTTGGAGCATTCAATTGGGATCTGCGCAGCGCATTAAGACGTTTTGGTGTTTTTATTGCAAGAGTTAGTTGTATAGTGAGTGTGTTTGAAATGGAACCTAAGAAACAACAAGCTACTCAGCCCCGCTTTTCTTGGATTGATGACGAATAATTGATAGATTTGGTTTTCGGACGTGAGATTCTATGGAAAATAAGTGATCTGATTCGGAGTATAAGGACAATATAAAAAATGACATAATCTGGATTAAAATAGGAAAAACCATAAATAAATCATGTAATTCAAACTATCTTTATTAAGTAGATTACACTAAGATTATCTTCATTCCTGTCTGTTCAGAGTGTAGCATTAAAAAGTATTACCGCCCCAACATACTTTGAAAACATGTGGCCATATAAAATCAATAGTTCTGAGATTTAAATTCAGGCGTAACATAATTTACAGTAAAGAAATTGTGTCCACTAGTCCAACCACAAACCTTATACTCTATTTTATATTTTTAAAGAATTCTCTTTTCTTGTCATAGTATTCATCGTTAAAGTAGTCGGTAAATCGACTTCTCACTTTGAAGCCTTCTGATTTTTCAAACCCTCCAACCCCAGCCAAGGGTATATATTTTCTGTCAGCAGTTCATACTCTTGGACTTGTGATTGCCCTTGGGGGCTACTTGTAAGATTACCAAGTCAACTTTCTCTGGTTTCAAATTAATTGATGTGAAAAAAAATTCAATATCCAACACACATAATTCCATACACATTTACTGTTACTCTGTACCATGATAATATATAAATCTAACCAGTGAACGCTGTGGTATAAGAGCCTCTAGGTAAGTAACTAACATATTATTTTAATGGGTAGTAACAAACAAATTTGTAGTCTTGAATTGTTAGTAAAAAAAATGAAAGATCTTACTCATTTCCCTGTAGTCTTGAGGTGATGTGACAAAAAAACACATATACCATTTCTTGACCATGGCTGTAGCACTCATATATTTAGATCTTAAAAAAGTTGCTTACCCTTCTCCTGGATTACTCTTATCTGGAAGAAAAAATATAGTCCCGGCTTCAATTCTAGGAAGTGGTATTTGATAGAAAATAAAACTTTATCCCATAAAATTAGCTTTTTGTATTTTTACATTAACATTTATTCCTGGCAAAACCAGCGCGTCTTTTTGAGAGTTCTATTTTTTTTCTTTTACACAATCGTTTTCAAGGTAACCAAACAAAGAAAATCATAGAGGTGGTAAAACAGTGAAAACTTATATAGAGGAATGATTTACTACTCTTGGAACCAGAGAAAACAACTATTCTTGGGTTTAGAACACAGTTGAAGAATAAAACAAAAGAAAGGTAATAAAAATAAAAGTAAAACTCATTAAAGAAATGAGCTCAAAGATAAAATACAAAGACCAAGCCTTTCGTTCATTCAAATTTACACCTCTGAAGTAGTAGACTAGGTATTTTCTCAACATGCTGCTAGATTGCAGCTAAGTTCAGTTTCTGATGTAGATACAGTGCCAGTAAAATGTAGATGGATATTGGAAGGAAATATCTGGGTTTGAGCACAGGCAGGAATGAAATATGTTTAAATATATGATATGAATAAAATAGTAGTGCAGAAAGTTCAGTAGTGGAGTCATGGAGAACAAATAAGAGTTTATTTGAAGATATATCAGCGTAAATGTTATAGTAACTACCGTCAGAGACTGCAACGTAGAGAAATGAATCGTAATACTCCGCCTTCTTGATGAATACATTAATTAGGACGGAATATTTTTTACAATAAGTGGCGGTGATAAACTCTGATTACAAAATTACCATTGATAATTCTCCTCCAGTCAGCTGATTATGAGGCTTCCAACTACAGAACATAATTTCAAATATAAAGAACTAATCCATATAAATTTAATCCAAGTTTAAGGAGCTACAAGGGAAACAAGTTATTAGTACTGACATACAAAAACTAAGTAATATGGACATAGAACCAAATAGCTCAAGGCTCAACAAAATAAACAATGAATTAAGGACATAGCGAAACAAGTCATTAGTACTGACATTAAAAACTACGTCATAAATGTAAAGTGTCAATCTTGTAAAGTTGACAGCTACACTATTAGGCTATGCAAAAATACGAAACTATAATAATTATATTGGAAAAATCCAAATGAGATAGTTAATATACTTCAACATCTACTTTTCTTGACTAGATGGGGTTGGATATAATCACGATGTTTCCAAAAGAAAATACTACGAGTATGTAAAATGGACACGTGGTTGCATAAAAATACTAAATTGTGATAAATATAATAGTAGAACCCGAAGAAAAGAATTAGATTTGAAATATTTAGTAATAATTTACTTCAAAACTTACTCACCGTGACTGGATGGGATCGGACACCGCCAACATGCCTTCAAGCATAATATTCAACAAGTTTTGGCGACAGGGTGCTTCCAAAACACATCTGCTCGCTACAACACTTTAGATGGAAAAGAACTTGACTGAGTTAGGCTTTCTTCCACAAACCCTCGAGTGCCACTGTTGTTGGGGCGTTTATTCAAACCTCCCCTTTTTCCTCACCCCTCAAGCACCATTCAACCCTTTTCAATTGTGCATTCCCTACTTTTCTATTTCTTTTTGTTGTTCCATTCTAGTCAGAAAAAGGGTATAAAATAAGTGCCTCTCGGATTCACGACACAATATTCTGATCACCTTGCTTCGACGAAGAAGGTACTTTTGCTACCTCTCTCTACGAAGGAACTGGTGGCCATGGAGTATTGGGCGTGGGATTCACCGCCGCACTGCCTAGGAGAATCCTATTCGATTATCTAAGTATAGAGGTGACGTTAATAAGTCTATCTGACTTTTGGGTCTAGTGTTAAGACTAGACAATGTTTCACAAGTCTTACAGACTTTTTGTATATCAGAATTATGTCCTTCAGACATAATACAGTCGAGGCGACTGTTATGTTTATTTCGATTTCTTGTTTCAGTCAGAGTGACTGAGTTTTTATTATGTCAAGCAGACTTAATTTTCTTTAGGCAGAAAGCTTCAAAATAGGAGCCTTAAGCTCCAGATGTAATAAAGACTTAGTCCAAATTGTTGCCATTCTCCACTGGCACTATATTTCCCTGCAGAGTCCATAAGACTACACAACAGTTATATTTTTATAAGGCTGCAGCCAGGTTGTCTATCCTGTTTGCAGAAACCTGTTTGGTATATGTGTTCAATGTGTTGATTCGTTCTTGTTGCCACGTTTCGCGTGTGGTATTAGCTTGGGTGGGTAAAGCGTGGACCTCCGCTAGTTTCCATATGGGGTCCACGCAAATAATACCCTTTTTTCTCTTTGCCCCTTTTGGCATCTATAGTCTGATTATTAGTATTTAGTACGGATTGAATTGATGTTGTTACCCAGGGAGCGGGTCACTTAATATATGTACTATTGAATGCTCTGGCAGTACCAATAGGGAAAGGACCGGCCATAATACTATTTTGTGTTGACGCCTGTTTGTTAGCCATCTACCAATGCTATCTACTAACTTTTTTGTACCTATGGCTTTATACTATGTTTCTTAAGGACTTTTATTAAGTCCTAATCAAGCAAGCTCAGAATACAAATGTGTTAAAAATACAATAGGTGTATGTTTTCCTGTTAACGTTCGGTGATATTTACCTCACTGTTTTTCTTTTAAATCATTTGATTGTAGCCTGGCGCCAATCCAGCTGTATTGTTAATGAACATTGCTCTTCAAGCCTACGGCATTTGATCTTGCCGCCTAGAACAGTCGTTCACCCTTGTCGTCACAAGACAGTTTCATTTTGAATTTTCTAACTTACTTTCTTGTATATTCTTTGTAATCAAGCATTTCATTTATTTTTCTGTTATATTAAATCTATTATTGTTATTATTTTGAATTTCTAATTTTAAACATTTTTCTTGTAACCCCATTATACATTTAAGTGGTACCCCTCCGGTACATAAGGATATAGAATAATAGAGCTAAAGCTCGATAAATATTACAACATCCTTCAATACTTGTAGTATAAGCCGTAACCTGCTCTGTGGCAGGGAGGTGACACAGACACCTCAATCATCGTGGTCTTCAGTACGTAGTCCTAGCAGACGCTCGTGAATATCTTCCAGTAGTTCCTCCAACGAGTGGTTACAATTAAATCGATATACGTTAACCGAGGACAGGCCAATTTATATCAGTGGGACAAAGACTATCTCCAAGTAAGAACAGGGGGTGCTAATCATCACACATCAAGCCACACGACTACTAGCGCTAGCCAACGACATTTTGGGATCCCCCGAATGAAGCCTCTCACAGTTACTCGTCACCCGGCCCAGGTGTTAGATGTTTTTGTGTTTTGGTCTTCGAAGCCGAGGTGCCTCGCTTGCTGGGCCATTTTTTATTGGAATTGGGCGTTTCCCGCTTGTGATATTGCAATGAGTCTATATCTGCCACACATTATTATAACTTATTAGATCTGGTAGTAATAATTT
This sequence comes from Timema podura, assembly GCA_033556935.1. Taxonomy (NCBI): domain Eukaryota; kingdom Metazoa; phylum Arthropoda; class Insecta; order Phasmatodea; family Timematidae; genus Timema; species Timema podura. The sequence continues at coordinate 37,896,486 of JAVRXN010000004.1, forward strand.
TAAATATCTTATAGGGTTTCATTGAGTGTAAGTGTTACAATGTTAATAACACGTTACAACACTCCTACCATTTTTATCAAAATGTCCCTAGGTAAATGGGGTAACAAGGTGGTGAAGATGGATTTTCGGGCTTCTTACTTCCATCTCTTCCTTTTAGCGTATCAGTCTAGGTGCAGTTCAACTATTTAGGCAAAAGCAGTGTTGCTGATAATACTTACTCTCTTCCTTAACAGGAAGTACCAGCCAGAGGAGGATATAAGCTCTAGCACCCATGAGTCGCCACAGCAGGAAAGAAAAGGGACTGATATATACATACCAACATCCTTGATACACTAACAATAAATAACACATTATTTTTATCCATGGCAGAATTTTTTAATATAGAAAATTTTGATCTTTAATTAGGAAGTAACCATGAACATCTTAGTAGCGTATTTTCCCAAGAGTGTAATATAAAATATCCTCTTTATCATAATATATCCTTACAAGTAACAACAAAAGGGACAGTAACTGGGTTCTAACCGAATCCTAACCTTAACCAAGCTACAATTTTACATAACAATGTTACTACCCAAGCAGCACACTTAGCTGTATTATCTTGCTCATGAATATACATTACATTTACTTTCAGTAACTATACAAAATTAATATTCTTATTTGTTTCTATTAGTTACCTTAACTTTAAATTAATCACACTAAAAGTAACAGTCATACATGTTTTCTACTATATTTTCATTTACGTTTAGTTATTATTTTAAAGCAAAACATTTACTTGTTTCTTCTACTTAAATTAATATTTATTTATATTTATTTATATTATATTTATATATGTATTTATATATATATTTATATATATTTATATATATATTTATATATATATATTTAATAATATTATATTTTATATACATATCGATAAATATATATTTATATATTCATAAATATATATTTAAATATATTTATATATATATTAAAATATATATTTATATATATAAATATATATAATATATAATATATATATAATATATATTTATATATATGAATATATATATATTATAATATATATGAATATATATATATTTATATATATATGAATATATATATATTATATATATATGAATATATATATATATATTTATATATATAAATATATATATATATATATAATATTATATAAATTATATTATATTATATTACAAATATATATTTATATATATATCGATAACAAAAGCTATACCCTAATTTTTTTACTAGATCTAGTAGAATCCTTACAATATATACAAAAATACTTTTACACTTTAGCTATAATTACATATTTTACCTTATATATCAACAACTATTTTCAGATGACTGACACTCGCCCTACAAGTTAGGTCAGCATCTTCCACATGTTCTACTAACACAGACACAGGCGTCAAAAATGATTTGACGGTCAAAGGACCAATCCATTTAGGTGTGAGCTTGGCAGAGATACTCTCAGCAGATGAACTCAAAGGGAAATTACAACTTTTAACTTTTTTGTTCACTGACACATGAATTTGCTTAAGACCTCGGTTGTAAGCCGTGGCCACTCTAAGTCGGAATCTCCTCAAATTATGAAAGGCAAGCTCACACCTTTAATAATAAGTGGAGTCTCCAGAATCCCCCAAAAAAGGGTCAACGTCCCATATTACTAACAAGGGATTATTTAACTCTCAATCAAGTAACAAAGATTACGGCGTGGCTCCTGTAGACTCATCTATAGCCGAGTGAGAATCAAGTGATAAAAAATCTAAGTCCTTGTCCCAGTGAAGCTGCGTATTACCATAATAAATGATCAGTGCTATGTTCAGGTTTCTATTGAAACTTTCTACCTGATGGGAGGCAAGGTTGTAAGGGCAAAGCAAATATGATGAAATAACTTGGTGCGAAAACAAGGTCAACTTTCACCAGAGTTTAAGTTATACGAGTCTGGCTACTCTTTGGTTCCAGTGATCAGAACTTGAAGCCAAATGGCGTTATGTCGTGACGGAATAGTGCGCGTGCAATTTAAATATTTTAGAGAACAAAATGATAACATACAAATTACAATTTAGCTTTTGCTCATGGTTATAATATAATTTAAATTTATTTGTAATCCTGTATTATCAATCAGATGATAATCATTTGTTTGGTAGAATCTGATTATAAAACATGGTTATAAATTATTCCTTAAAATATGTATTGATGTATGATAGCACTAAGGCATCAATCAGTCCTACCATCTAGATAATGATTTAGGGTGATATGTCTGATCACGAGACCTAAGAGTATTTATTTCCTTCAATAAATGCATAAGGCCGAATTCAAGAATGAAATAAGCAAACGTGAAGAGTGAATGAGAAGTGGGATTTTTGAGTATTATTTATGGTTTAAAATGTGAGGGGTTAATAAGCAATCTTAGAGGGTACGCTCTTGCAGACGGCTCAATACCAAGGCAAATTAATGTCACACACCCTTCATTTTTACTCATTTCATCCTTGCAAACAGTCTATAAAGTTTCAAATCACAATGGTCCCACGTTTGTGACCCGCCTTCAAGTAAACATTTCTCAAATACTACCATTGACTTATGCGCCAAGATTAATAGTATTGTCCCTTAATACTATTTAATTCAATGATTGTAATAATATTATTTGTAGCAACAAATCCTAAGTAATTCGATTGTTACTACCAAGCTGTAATATAGTCATTTTAAGAGAGTTTAACACATCGGTATGTGAGCAGTTTCTCCTCTATGAATAACTTATTACTTTAGTGGAAAGTGCCTTTAAAGATTATTTTTAATATGTTGTTTTAAAATACTTCAAATGTAAATAATACTCTTAAAATCCACTGGAAGATCACCTGCCTGGGATTCGGATATGAATCCTGAAATCAAAGTTCAGAGTCAAGCAAATGAGTTGAACATGCTTTGAATGACCCGGTGGTTTTAAACTAATTTTTGATAATTCTAGAGCCTATTTCAAGGGGATAGGAAAGTCACCATTTTTGTGGAGGTTTGGGATTAGAGATAAGACTAAAATACACTTGTTTCATCCGCTTTATAAATTTGAGTATATAGTATACAATAGGATCCCTAACACATATGTGAATCAATTTGATCGAAAATTGTTTTTGATAAAAACTGAAGCATCGGCAAGACAAGCATGTAATTCCATTTTATTAATTTTTTTGTGAGGGAGATCCAGGGGCGACTCAGCTATAAAAGTTTGAACGTTCCAGGGCCAATCAATATATTTTTTAATTGGTGCCTTTTTAACAATTAATAATTTTATTCTTTAGAATGTGCATTATTTTTCTAACTATATTAATAAAATCTTAAAATTGATTTTATTTAGGTAGCTCAAAGTAATAGATTTTTACTTTTGAAACTCTTTAATTTGTATTTTATTTATTTGTAAAATACTTAAGGACATTATTCAGGAAACTTCTGAAAAGCTGATTTTACATATTTGTAAAATCTGATTAAATTGGAATACTTAACCTCCTGAAGCTTTAGCTCAGAATATGAAAAATGTTTCAGATTTAGACAAGTCCCCAGTAGTTTGGTTAGTTAAGATAGTATTGAGATGAGTTTTAAGGCTGAGGTTTGAATTTATTATTATTGTAAGAGCATAATTATCTTAAGTTTTATTCTGGCAGGATGTTAACCTACGCTTATACATTTCCTTGGAAGTCAAGAGTATTGAGATAGGAAATAGCTCATATAGCTTGCATCCTGTTGACGAGCGAGACGATGCGACCGATGGACCTTCCTGGCGGGTGAAATATTGAGATCAGCAAGTTGGGATGTGAGAATAAGACAGGTCTGTTGAATGTTGGACGCCATGATGAGTGCAGGTGTGTCAGTATCGTGTACGACGGCGGAATGAGAGAATAAAATTTTATCTGGTGGTTCACCCCGTCAGAGGGTCGTATCACGGGTCCAGAGGAAGGTTGCGAGACCGTTATCACCCGGCTCCCTCGTAACGGGATATCTAATCGTTTCCCATGTAGTAGTTTAGTATTTGAATAGATTAATAAATATATCTTCTTGGAATAACTAGCGAGTCTCACTCCCCACGAACCATCCATTCCAACCCCTACCGCTCGGGGTCCATCCTAACCATGTAAGTCCCAACGGTGCCCCAGTAGTGCTGTAGTAGGGTGGGTCACCGGGTACCCAGAATACATTAGTAACCTTACCCAGTAATGTCAGAATTAGGACAAGGATGTTACAAAGTGATGTCAAAGTGTGATATTACATTATTTAAAATAAATATTTCAAACTATATAATATTCTTGGTCTGGTGACGTATCTGAGTTTAACAAATGGTTTAATTATTTTTAAAATATCAATAACTTTAGCAAAACCATCAACAATAGGAATAGGATAAGAGCTAGATATTATATAAATTTTAAAGGAAAGAGTAACCATTTACTTTATTTAATGTCAATGTATTCAACAATTATAAATTATTTTGTTAGTTATGTTAATGATTCAGGTTTATAATATAAAACATACAATATTTGTATTATTTAATTTAAGAGATAGCATAATTTTTTTCATATATTTAATGATATATTAAGTTTCTGTGCCATACTTCATATTAAATATCTCCATACATAGAATCATATATATGAGGACATTCCTGAGCCCAATATTGTACAGATTAAATTAATAAAATATGCTTATTAATGGCCAGCATGCTGGAATTCCTCCACTTGCCTTTGACGAGTTTAATTATTGCAATTTATAGACAACAACATATTCAGTAAACAGTGAGGAAATGGGTTTGTTTATTGTTTCGTAAAACTGAATCAAAGCAATCATGGCCAATTTATAGCTGGAAAAGGGTGAAATAAATATATATATCCTTGGGTTTTCAAGGATGAGTGTGTTGTTATTCATAATAATACTACAAACTTTTTTTTTTGCTTGTATGGCTAAACATGATACTTATGGTAAAATAATATTATATACCCCATCAAACCCTTACTTCGAATTAGAAATGAGCTAAATTATTAAACCACTATGAACATAATATTTTTTGTTAAATAAAACTCAAAAATCAATGTTTTTTTTTTGTATAACTTAACAAAGATATATGCAACCTCACCTCCATTGCTAGACCATTGATTAATATTTGAAACAGGTTCATCGGTCAACAATTAAAAATGATATGTATTTGATAGGTAATGATCCAGTGGTATTTGTGTAATAAGGGCAAAAAAAGTTTTTATAATGTCCTTGACCCCAACTAAAAGAGTAATCAGAAGCCCTCCTCCAAAAATTTTTGGGCCATATCCTTAAAGTTATATGTATTGAGGAACCTTATAATAATCCTGGAATATTTATCTTGACACATAATATGACCTACATATTGTCACATCCTTTTGATTAAGACTGTATCAAATTATTTAAATTGTTAATACTCCTTATGATCATGATGCTCTATACTCTCTAACTAGGTGTTTATTGCCATCTACAAGCCAAGTCACTATTTTCACACAGTAATTACATATCTTATGAACATCATTAATACCTATTAATAATAAGCTGTAAAATGTTTCAAATTATATACATATTTTAATAATACATTTCAATATAAAGCATATTATATTATTTGAACTTGTTGAACAAGAAGTTTCAATGCAATATCATAATAACTTACATAATCATATCAATTTTGACCATGAGAAAAATACTTGACACATTTTAGTAATAATACTATTTTGATCTCCTGTATATATAACAAGCATTGATTTATTGATATAAGCTATATTTGTTCATAGTAACTAATTTTACAATAAGCTTTCGATTGTTTACATTTTTCTTGCACTTTTATTATAAGCCATGTTCTAGGAGTTTCCAACCATATTCTTTGAATGGTAAGTTTCTGTTTCAATTTCAAATGTGCTCTTTTTGAAATAGACAACGGAAAAAAAAATACAAAGAAGATTAGTATATTTAATATAAGTTTGAAATTCAAATAAACTAATTGAACTTGGTTTGGATTCCATTGTAATTGAAATAGATTTTGAATTTTATAATAAATATTTGTGGATCTACGCTCTAGTATTGCAACTTGTGTACTAACCACCTTGGTTTTTGCACTCACATTAATAATAATGTGTTAAGCAAAACAAATTGATTGATCCCTGTACCCCTCCTGATGGTTATTTTAAGAATGTCCCTTTTCCGCCCCTAGTATACTGACATTGTAACATTGCATGTAATGGAGCATGGTTAGTCATAACATTATGTAAAAAGGAACACACGTAAGACAGTACTGGTAATAAAACTTACTAAATCAATCTATAAATAAAATAATGTGATAGACATTGTTACTTTTTGTAAATATAATTACATTTAAAATAACATTAATATTACAATTAAATTATATAATTGTTGCCTGAAAAAAATTGTTTCTAATTTGTTAAAACTTTGGTGACGATAAACTCACACTCGCCAAAGGGCCATATTCACAAACTCAGGTAGTGACCATGATGTATGTATAGATTCTATATTGTATGCTACATATTTAAAACCATTAAAATCATGATATGACTGGAAATTCAGAAACAAATAGTCGAGAAATGCTTGTTATAATTTGTTTGCTAAGTTGTTAGCATCTCGTCTGCTGTCAAAGAATACAAAGCTCAGAAAATAATCAAACAAAAGTTAAATCAGTGGTTTTCTATGGTTGTGAAACATGTCTCCTACCTTACAAGACACAACTTAATTTAGGGTGTTCGAGAACAAAGCACTTAGTGTAATGAAAATATTTTTTTTATATAAATAGGTATATATTTTATTTGTTTTTTTATTTTCATTATTATACGAATGAATTTATTTTATATAATTATATAATATAATATATAATGTATTGTATTGGGCGCCAACTACCAACCACTTTTATTTTGAGGTAGGTAGATTTTTAATTATTGAATAAATTTATCCCCATAAACTGCTCAGCGGTAAGACGAAAACCCTTTCTCCCAAGACCCCTGGACTTTACCTAAAGTTTGGACTTAAGTTGGACACTTACAACAGAAGACTTCCTGACACAGATTATTATTCTTACTCTGAACAATCCAATCTACTGAGAATCGCTACACATGGGATGCAAGTTCAAAAGAAAATACAATGTACATTGATGTAAATAAAAAAAAATTAAATTTAGAGAGTGATTTTTAATTATTGTAGTGAATGATATCCTTAAATAAACCCTACCTATTAAGGCATGCCTCCTACTATATAAAACTAATATAAGTATTGTTAAGCAACACTTGAAATTGTTAGACTCTCACTTGAATTGTGAGGATAATAAGAATATTTCTTTAAGTAAATAACAGGATTTTAACAACAAAATTTATTCTTTATAATATGTAACAATAAGGCTAAGATTCTTTAATAAACAAAAATATTGTTCTGAGGTAGACAAAAGGTATTAATTCTGGATTGAAGATTGAAATTATTTGTCCTTCTTTAGTAATTTTAAATATTATGCTTAATTATTTAAATTCATAAGAGGATGTTTACAGATGGATTTTATCTCACCCGAAAAATGTCCTTGCTCTGGTAAAAATGTTGACTCAAAGCTCCGGCAATATTTAGCTCTCCGGTCTTAAATTTCCACAAAAATATCTTCTTTGAAAACTTCAACACGACCTTCTTCACAATTTTATACTTCCTTTTAGAAGTTTTAGATGATTAGAATTAACATACACCTTTCAAAAAAATATAATTTAAGGATCCCCAGATCGGGTCCTTTCTTTCACTTTCAAAGCCAATTTTAGAGTCGCAACAATAATTTCGACAAAACACAAACAGTTCTTTTTGTTTTAAAATAAACAATCACCGGCCTAGGAGAAAATATTCACCGGGATTTATGACAAAGAATAAAACAAACAATCTTAACTATTGAAATATTGAGAGTATTACTATAAATATTATTATAATTTTTACATATATGAATATAAGTCATCTTAAAAATTAATTTGAATTTGGCACCATAAAAAAAAACTAGACTAATAATATCTTCCGCTAGGGGCAATTATTTCTCCAAGAGACAGCCAGATGCTATAAGCGTCCAAGAACATAAAATTAAACTAATATCATAATAGTTCCGAAATAAACCACTCTCTGGAGCAGATAGCGTTAAAATCACCTACCTACAAAATTAATAAACATGGCGGGTTGGCAGTTTATGAAATAAACAAAGAATGATGATTTAATATAGTGAAATAAAGGTAAGTAGATTATATGTATGGCATATATTTTAATTGCAAATGAATAAATAATGAATATTCTGAACTTAAGCTGTTTTGAATGAAATTTAAAAAAATAAACAGTAAAATTGTCCACGTTATTATATATTTGAAGAATTTATTCAACTGATTATTAGATTTCTATTTTAAGTAACTCTTTTTACCAAAAATAACATCACATTAGGAAGATATTTAGTCCACAAAGGGATGAAGATAGTGGGGAGTGAAAGAGATTATATAATGATAAGTTGCATTCCCGTACTCATGACAAAACATTGTTAGGATCATAGGGGTTTCCCCCTTTCACAACAATACATTAACACCTGGATTCTGGGTGTTGTGTCTGATCTAGTTTTTAAGTTAGCTTATAAGTCTTGTGCTGATATAATCAGTCGGTTCAAAATATGTACATAAAATATTTTAGAGAAATAAAAATATCCCAGATATATAGGGGTGTCAGCAAAATAAATACTCGAGGCAGTATTTATTAAATTCTCCTAAATTATTTTAATTCTCCATTCATGTAAATCACCACGTTTGAATTTGTATGTGAATGTTCAGGAAGCGTAGCAATACACAGTGTTTTAAAAGACTGTTTCTTACAATTTTCAAGAGTTTGAAAACCAATATTAACTCTTTAATAATTTGCTTGATTGATTTAAATGTCTATTTTTCTTTTCTTGGTTTGAAAAGTTTTGCCAAGTGTATTGTCTCATTCTCATGAGAATGTAATATCGTATGGTGTACACCATTATTTCCTCTTTGTGTAGAAGTATGGAAAAGAAATCTGCCTATTATTTAACCCACAATCCAGTGTATCTTCAAAACATGTAAGTGAATGACAGTTCTTTCTAAGAGATGTTTCTATTGAATTTATTATATGATAAAAGCTAATGTTAGGATGGATCAGTTTACCCCTGTTTTTCAAATTGACCAAATGGCCTGCTAGTTCATGACACAATCACTCCTGAGTTTCTGGATTAACTAAAGCAGAACAACATATTTCACATTTAACTTCTTTTAGTAACTGCCAACATAAATATCCAGTTACATAATAAACAATGCAGTCTACAATTGAAACTTGGGAATAGTTGTGTTATTCATTAATCATGTCAAAGTCCCAGTCATCTTGAAAAACCAACTAATTCAAACGTGATTTTAACTCTTCTATTTTGGAAGTATTCTTACCCTCTTGGAAGATTGTCTTAAAATCACTGATAGACAACAACGGAGATGTTTCTTATGAGGCATAACAATTTACATACTTCGGTGGTTTCAAAATGCTGAAAATTGATAGAATTTTATACAATCGAAGAAATTCTGAAAATTGAAAAATGACACCTGGACACGGGAATCGAACCCGGGACCTTTGGCTTAGTACGCCAATGCTCTAACCACTGAGCTATCCATGATTCGTCCCGTGCCCATGGTCATTCTTCGCTCATATTTTAAGGCAGAGTCTATGATGGACAAAGCAGAAATCGTCAGCTACAATTATGTGATTTTTAATATCACAAGCCATCGGATAACGCAGCCATCGGCGACTCGTTAGTGGCTATTGCCAAGTTGTACAATTATTATTATAATTGTCAGGGAATGCGTATATTTATTAAGTGTAAATAGCTGAAGCTATATTAATGGTCGTTGGTTCAGTTAGATATCATTCTGAAAATTGAAAAATGACACCTGGACACGGGAATCGAACCCGGGACCTTTGGCTTAGTACGCCAATGCTCTAACCACTGAGCTATCCATGATTCGTCCCGTGCCCATGGTCATTCTTCGCTCATATTTTAAGGCAGAGTCTATGATGGACAAAGCAGAAATCGTCAGCTACAATTATGTGATTTTTAATATCACAAGCCATCGGATAACGCATTTGGCTGCGTTCAAAAAATGTTCTGATAGTAACTATAATGATAAAGAAATTGGAATTTTAAAATCATTGCTAACTGTGAAACTAATTATAAGATGCAATTGTGATGAGAATATGAAGAAATGAAGATAAATTGATTTCCTTTTTCCTCCCATGGTTTAGCTGCATCAGTTGGCTTTCTTCCCCAGCATTTAAATTATTTTCCAGAGTTTCCAAACTAATATTTCTAAGTCGTTAGGCAAGTATTTGTTTCTATGTCATACCCAATTAGGATATTTTGTAAACTAAGTAATGTAATATTGTATCAGAACATTGATCAATTAATAAGGTTCTTTCTATGAAAATTAAACTGTAGGTAAAATGAAGGGGTTTGATTATAACGTGGAACATGTCTTGTAACAATATTATAAAATCTTGAAATATTTACTAAATCTCATACATTTAACAACCCCTTATAGTTATAATTACAAGAATATAAAAGTGTATAAAACTCTCTCAATCTCACATTACGTTAGTCATAACCAGGGCTTAAATAAACTAATTCAATGAAAATATATGTCTTCAATCAAGTATTACAATCGTGGTAAGATGGGGCACTATAAAAGTTCATGTAGGTAAAAAAACTAGTATTGCACCGACAAAGACATGGTACACATGGTACACATTATAGGATGTTGCGTTGCCGGGAACGCAACATCCAAAAATCTGTTTGGAAGGCACACTTTAAATATCTAATAATTCTGTTTTCTGTGTTGCACTTATAGATACTGGGGCTATTTTGTTATTCATAAATTCCCAATTTATAAATAGTTTACCTAATTTAGATTCTTCATTAGAGGCATATTTTAAACCTAAACTCTTTGCCATTGCAAATGGAAGCACTCTTAAAGTAGCCAGAAGTGTTAATTTTTCAATTAAAGTTAGAGGTTTCTCTTGGAAACATTAATTTTCTGCTGTCACCAATTTACCTTATGATTACGTTGATTTTCTAGCCAGAACACAAATTAAAATCGATTTAGGTAGAAGCCATATTTATTTCAAATTCAACCCTCCCCCACTAAAATTAAAATTAAAAAAGTGTTATAAAAAGAACAATAACATTTTGATCAGTAATACACCTGTTGAACTTAGTGCTAGCATTTAAAGTTTTTCTAACACCATAACCACTAATTGGAGTAGATGTGATATCCTCCCTTATCAGATAACTCCTGAATTCCGTCCAGTTAGATCCTTATTTTTGCTCACCACCTAAATCACAAGCGTTTAGAGACTTAGTCCAAGATCTGCTTGATAAAAATGTCATTAGACCAGGCTAATTGTTGACAATCGTAAACTGAATAAACAGATTATGTTTGACCCTTACCCAATGTCCACTGTTGAAAGTGCCTTTCAACATTTAGGGGGGAGGGAAGGTTTATAGTTAAATAGACCTGAATGCTAACTTTCTTCAATGTGCTCTAACTGAAGATTCGACGCAGTTTACCACCTCTTTTTACCCCTTGGGGATGTTATGAGTATAATAGGGCTCCCCTTCGTATCAGTTGTGGTGGAAAGACTCTGAGTTGAGTATTAGACCAAATTTTGGTGGATTTCAAACTCAAATTTATATTCAATTATTTGGACGACATTTGCCTTCATAATAAATCCGTAGAAGAACATAATGAACTTGGCAAATTAGTTCTCCAGCATCTAAGGGAGGCTGGTCTCACTGTTAATCCAAATATAGTGACGTAGGGCACTGATTGTATTAAGTATTTTTGGTATGTGATTTATAAGGGTTATATCCTTGTGGACCCTGAACGTATTAGGCCCATTTTTTATTTTCCTGTCCCAAAGAATTTAAAACAATTTCAACGTTTTTGGGAATGTGTGCATATTTTTCCAGGTTCATTCCTTCCTTTCCTGAGGTGGTGGCCACATTGATTCATTTAAAAAATTAAGGAGTACATTTTCTGTGAGGAGATGACCAAAATAAAGCCTTTTCCAAACTTAAGCTAAATTTGGTGTCCCTAAGGTACTTAGAATGCCTGATTTTTTGTTACCCTTTGAACTTAAGTTTGACGCTTTGTCCTATGCTCTCAGCGTGGTTCTTTCTCAACGATACCCCGAAGGTTTTTTTACAGCTGCTTTTGCTAGCAAAGCTCTTACTAATGAGCAGAAAAGATACAGTCCGTACGAAAAGGAATGCATCGCATGCTTCTTTTGCATTGAGATGTTTGCTGTATATCTGGAGCAACGATATATCGTGTTATATACCGACATTTAAGGAAAATTGGCCGTTGGGTTTTGAAGTTGTCTCAGTTCAATTTTTCTACTGTACATGTTTCAGGGAAAGAGAACGTAGTTGCCGATGTTCTTTCTCACATCTACGAAGGATTTTACCCGATACTTTCTTGTTCTATTCCAACTAGAGTTGACGTTATCAGTTCTATTCCTGAGTCATCTTATCTTTAGCACAATATCAGTTGGAATATTCTTACTGTAGGGATATTATTGATCGCCTAGGTGAGGATAATAAGGTCAATAACTTTTCTATTCATATACATCTTTTGTGGGTGCAGGGGAAGAAAACACGGAATATATTTTTTTTTAAATTGAGGGATATGATTATTAAGTACTTTCACAACTATACTTTTAGAGGCCATTTGGGGATTTTCAAAACTCATCATAAGATAGTTCAGAAGTCTTTTTGCCCTATATTAGACAGTGGATTAGAAAATGTGATGGTTGTTTGGTAGCCAAACCTCCACAGAACACTCGTTATGGGTTACATTCTGCAGATGTTGCTAATAGCCCTTGAAAAACTGTGTTTATTGCTTTTGTAAGCCCCATCACTCGTTCTACTAATGGTAATACCTGTGTACTAAACCTTATTGATGATTTTTCCAAGTTTGTTGTTATTATATCTCTTTGGAACATGGAGGGTTCTACTAGTGTTAAAGCTCTCTCTGATAGATTGTGGGCGATTTTTGGCACCCCCAGTAAAGTGGTTAATGAAAATGGACCTTGTTTTCGCTACAAGGTATTACATGATATTTGTTTTGCCCTTACAACCCTGCCCCCAATTAGATAGAAAGTTTCAATAGAAATTTGAACATGACACTGATCATTTATCATGGTAATACGCAGCCTCATTGGGACAAGGACTTCGATTTTTATCACTTTATTTTAACTCGGCTATAGTTGAGTCTACAGGAGGCATGCCGTCATCTTTGTTACTTGGCCGATAGTTAAATAATCACTTGTTTGCAATTTGGACGTTGACCCTCTTGTTGGGGATTCTGGAGACTCCATGTATTATGAAAGGTGTAAGATTGCCTTTCATAATTTGCGGTGATCCTGGCTTAGAGTGGCCGCGACTTACAACTGAGGTGGTAAGCCAGTTCATGTATCAGTGAACGACAAAGTTAAAGGTCATAATTTCCCTTCGAGTGCAGCTGCTGACAGGATCTCTGCCAAGCTCACACCTAAAAGGGGTGGTCCTTGGTGCATCAAATCACTTTTGACGCCTGTGTCTGTGTTAGTAGAACATGTGGAAGATGCTGACCTAACTTGTAGGGCGCATGTCAGTGATCTGAAAAGAGTTGATGGTATATAAGGTAAAATATGTAATTATAGCTAAAGTATAAAAGTATTTTGGTATAGGTTAAGGCGTCTAAGAGTACACACCGTCTAAGAGTATGCACATTAAGATTTCAGCAATTGACAAATATGGGAAGTAATATGGTTAGTACACATTGGTTGTGACTGTCGACAAGTTTGATTGAGCTTTTTAACTTTGGTCAACTAAATTCTGTACGGCTAAGGGAGGTAAGAATCAATTTTCAGTCAATAAACTGTAATTTTTTATAAAGTAATTATAAGCTCTCCTAAATAAATAAAAATAGTAGACATAAATGTTTTTGTATTTTATAATAGTGTGATTCGTGTGTAACAGAATGATGTGAAGCATCAAATTTTTTTCTTAAAAGAGCTACTATCTAATGGTTATATTTCAAATTATTGCAGGAGAGTGCAAGAGTACGCAGCTAAGTAACTGTCGAAGGTCTGTGCGTACTCTTGCCCTCCATGACAAAATTAAAAACTGTACATAATAATTTACACGCTCTGTGTTTTCTTTTAATTTAGTAACTGCAGATTTTATGGCTTGACAAGAAGACAACTGATGAAGTTAGCTTTCGAGTCTGCAGAATTTAAAGGAGTCAGTAGCAGGTTCAACTGTAACAAGGAGCTAGCGGGTAAAGAATGGGTAGTAGGATTCTGAAAACGGCAAGGCCTCTCACGTAGAAATCCAGAACAGTGCAGTTTAGCGCGTGCGATGGGATTAAATAAAGTTCAGGTTGAGATTTTTTTTGGGGGGAAATTAAAAAACTGCTATGAACAATGCAAATTTCCATCCAACATAATCTTTAACATGGATGAGTCCGGATTTTCAACTGTTCCTAATAAATCTCTCATGGTCATTTCTACCAAAGGAAAGAAGACGGTCTGCAAAGTGTCTTCGGGGGAAAGGGGTCAACTAGTCACTGCTGTTTGTTGTCTGAGTGCAAGTGGGTTCCACTTTCCACTGGCTTTTATTTTTCCTCGCAAGTGAATGAATCCTGAACTATTTAAAGATGCACCATAGGCAACCTTGCCTCTTATTTCAGAAACAGGTTACATGAATTCTGAAATTTTCATTGATTGGCTAAAGCATTTCACTTTCCACGTAAAACCCACTAAAGAAGATCCTGTGTTACTGATTTTAATTAATCACGCCTCTCATGGCTCCCTCCCTGCAGTTTTCTTTTGTAGGGAGAATAACATTACGCTGCTTTCTCTACCGCTACACTCAAGTCACAAGATTCAACCTCCTGATGAATGTTTCTTTGGGCCTCTCAAAGTAGCATACGCACAAGAGGTTGACAAATGGTTGGTTACACATTCAGGTCAAACAGTCACACAAATGCAAGTAGGAGATTTATTTCATAGAGCTTATTCAAGAATTGCCACATTAGAAAAAGCTGAACGTGCTTTCTCATCAACATGTATTTTCCCGTATAACCCGGACGTTTTTTAAGATGAAGACTTCGCTCCAGCAGACGTAACCTACCGAATTGAAGCAAATGAAACTGATAATTTTGCTAATAATGCTGTAGAGCCAGATTCTATCACTGTGCAACCATCTACAAATATTGTGGAATGAACTGAGGACATCTTGGCAAATTCTTTAAATACTGTGTTATCTGCCAAACATATCCATTCTCAAGAAAATGACAGTAACCCTGCTCCCAACCAAAGGTCATTGCAGGGTATAGAGTCAATTCATCCACACCCTAAAAGCCAAAAAGAAAAGACACAGGGCACATCAAAAGTTAGAAGTTTTGTCAGAATTTCAATTTAAAAATTGTCTGCTACAAAAAGAAAAGGAGAAATTGGAGAAAGAAGAGAGGAAAAATCAAAGAAATAAGAGAAAAATGGAAAATGCTGTAAAGAAACTTTATTTTTCGAAGCCATCTACATCAAAGAAAGCATTCTTACCAAAATCTATCAAAACAAATAAAGAAACTTTTTGTGGAGGATGTGGAGAATCGTTTGAAGAAGACTGGGTGCAATGTGGAAGCTGTTCTGAATGGTGGCATGAAGCATGTTCGGTATATGATGAGATTGGACCATTCGTGTGTGATAACTGCTATTGCGTACTCTTAGATGCTAGTGCGTACTCTTGTAATACATGATACGTACTCTTAGACTATAGGGCGTATAAGAGTACGCATTTACATATCTCAATAAAAACATTATTTTATCTGTTAATATAAGAATATTTTGAGGCTTTGTGCTGTAATATAAAGCAGTACAGAGTATTGGATATAACCATGTGTGTTTTATTGATTAAGTTTTAAAAATATAGTGTTTATGACTTAAAATGTATTAGGTGCGTACTTTTGGACGCCTTTCCCTTATATTGTAAGGATTCTACTAGCTCTAGTAGAACAAATTAGGGTATAGATTTTGTTATCGTCATATATATATATATATATATTGAAGTAGGATAAACAAGTAAATGTTTTGCTTTGAAATAATAACTAAACGTAAATGAAAATGAAAATATAGTAGAATGCAAGTATGACTGTTACTTTTGTGTTATTAATTTAAATTTAAGGTAACTAATAAAAGCAAATAGGAATGTTACTTTTGTCTAGTTAACTGTAAGTAAATATAAATTATATTTATGGGCAAGATAATACAGCTATGTGTGCTGCTTTGGTAGTAAAATTATTATGTAAAATTGTAACTTGGTTAAGATAAGGATTCGATTAGAACCTAATTACTGCCACTTGTGTTGTTACTTTTAAGGATATATTAAGATAAAGAGGATATTTTACTCTACACCCTTGGGAAAGTACGCTACTATGATGTTCATGATAACTTCCTAATAAGGATCAAAATTTTCTATATTAAAAAATTCTGCAAGGGATAAAATAATATGTGTTATTAGTTGTTAGTGTATCAAGGGTGTTTGTGTATATATATATATATATATATATATATATATATATATATATATATATACCAACATATTTGATATATATATATATATATACCAACATATTTGATATATATATATATATGCCAACATCCTAGATACACTAACAACTATATATATGCATAATGTGACTGATTCCCTCCATTTCCTCTCCTGCTGTGGTGACTCTTGGGTGCTGGAGCTTAGATCTTCCTCTGGATGATACTTCCTGTTGAGGAAGAGAGTATTATCAACAACAATTCCCTTACTTATTTAGTCGATCTGCACCTTGACTTACAGTGAAGGGAAGAGATAGAAGTGAGAGGCCCGAAATTCCATCTTCACCACCTGGTTACCCCATTTACCTAGCAAATGTTTGATAAAAAGGGTAGGAATGTTACAACGTGCTAATTACATTTTAACACTTACACTAAATGAAGCCCTTGTAATGATCCTGCTTTGTTGCATAGCTTTTGGTGTAATTAAATTAAGTTTGTGTCAAATCTATTAGTCGCACTGTACTGTTGTGTATTCATTTCCGTACACGTGCGAGCAGGCTACGGGTTAGGAACATTTGGTTTGCTTGTTTCTAGCTCTAGTAATTATTAAAGAAAAAAACCTCGCAGTGTGAGTGCGAGAAAGAGAGCAATATTTTTCATTTGCAAACTGTATTTGTTTTGATTTCTTTTTAAAAGGTAGTTTTGCTGGTGCTCGCAAGAGTTCAGCAGCTCTCAGTATCAAAATTAATGTTATAGCCATGAAACTGGTGGGGGGTATGAATAATTTGCAGCACTTGTTAACGAGGTGTTCTGAGAGAAAGACACGATGAAGAAACGCGAGTGTTATTGGGGCAATTTCTTGAATGTAGCATCTTAATATGTGCAAATAAAACTTGTAATATGTATTAATATATACATTATTTAATTAACAACATCATCAGGAGGTTCGCGTGGAAGGAGAATCGCGACAAATGGCTTTCCCAATCGCGGGGCACGATAAAAAACACTCACGGTAAACTCGGGAATTTAAGAGGTGCTCACCGACGGCTTGATAAAACACTCACGGTAAACTCGGGAATTTAAAAGGTGCTCACCGACGGCTTGATAAAATACTCGCGGAGAACACGGGGAATTAATAGGTGCTACCAACCAATTCAAGGGCAGATGCAGCAGCGGGGCAGATGCAGCAATGGAGCAGCTGTGACACACAAAGGCGTTCCTGTAGGTACTTCATCAACAATGCAGAATAGCAACAGAGCATCGAAGTAACCGATCAACGGATGTTGGCGAATCACCGAGGGACAGGTCGACTGAATAGCGTAGATATGTTTTGCTACATGGTATTATTTCATTATTTAATCAATTAATGTTATTGATAACAGCAGTGAGGCAACAGAGCAGCGGATGCTGGACCATCGCCGTGGAACAGATCAACAGAATAGGAGGGGATGAATAAAATGTTTGTGTCACATTTCAGTATTTTAATTAATTAATGTCATTGTGGATAGCAGCGAAGTATTTCATCAACGGATGCTGGACAATCACCGAGGGACAGATCAACAGAAGAGCAGTAGTTATATATATTTTGTTTGTTACATTTAATTATATTAATTAATTGATTGATGGGTTCATTGTAGTGAGGGAATTCTTTATAACATTTAATGAAGTAAGTAGAACTTAAAAGGTGTTTAAACTTAGAAATTAATATATTTAAGAAATTCAACAACTCTTTTAGTTGATGATGTTAGAATCAGAAGAGGATTTAATTGGGGAAGAGTGTAGTAGTGGGATAGGTCAGTTTCCATTTTGTTCGGAAGATAAAGACATCATGAACAGACCATATAACCAAGAAGGATTAGAGGAGAGTGAGGAGGATTGGGAAAATGAAATGTATGAGAGTAGATTAAACAAACTAAAGGTGGGAAATGCAAACAGTAGAAACTTACATGAAGGGTGCATTTCTGTAACAGAACAGGTAGAAGAAGGGGAGTCAGGAAATAATAGTGAGGATCAGATATTAGATGAAAATAGCTCAAAGGGACATTCAAAATTAAAGGATGGGGGTGATGAAATTTCGATATTAAAAAAAACTACTGTAGACATAGAGGATAGTAAAAGAGATTCTGAACCAGCTGAGGTAGAAAAGAATTTAATAGGGGAAGGGAACAAAAAATTGAACAACTTATCATGACTATAATGAGTCAGATGGAAGATAATAATAAAAAATTGGGAACCCAAATAGAAAATAATAATGAAAAATTGAGAGCTCAAATAGAAAACAATAATAAACAAATAGAAAACAATAATAAACAAATAGAAAACAATAATAAAGAAATAAAAAACAATATTAAAGAATTAGGAATAAAATTAGAGTGTAAACTAGATAACCTGGAAATATCGCACCAGGCACTTAATGTTAAGGTAATGGATCTAGATAAGAGTTTGATCACTGTAAAACAAAATCAAAACGAGTTGGAACAAAAACAAGATAATTTAAGAAAAATTCATTTTGATTTAATTGGGGGAGTTGACAAAGTGAATGAAAAAATAGAAGGGCTAGAAAAGAAATTTATAGAGACAGTCAAAAGCACAGAAAATAAGGTAGAAGGTATTGAGTTCAAAATTGTTCAAATAAAAAATAATGTCAAAATAGTTCAGTCTAACTTGGAAAGAGAAGTCAGTAAGGTTAGGTTAGAACTGGAGGGTCAACTGGATGTGAACAGGGATTATATTACGTCGCAAGTAGAAGATGTACTGACCCAAAAAGGCGAAAGCATAGAGGAAAAGGTCAAAAAGTTAAAAGATAGCTATATGAAAAATCTTGAGAAATTACAAAACAAAGTGGAGGACTTAGAATGCAAATTTAATGAAGTCAAAAATAAAGAGAAAGTTGATAGTCATGTTTGTCATAATAGTGTCTTGTTTAGAGGAATGAATGAGGAGATGTTATCTTCAATTCCCAAATTCAAGGGGCAGAAAGGAAATATTTCGGCAATCCAATATATTCGAAAAGTGGAGCGTACTTTGGAAGGAGAACGATTTAGTGAAGCTAATAAGATTGCTATTTTGTTATCAGGATTAAGAGAGGAAGCTAGGTCCTGGGCAAATTCTGTAGAAGGAGAATGGGATACATTTGTGCAAGCAAAGAGTGCTTTGTTGGGAAAATTTTGGTCACAGGTAAAACAAGATAGTTTTTTGCAGCAGATTTTCAACGGTAAATACAGTGTTCGAGCAGGAACTATGTGTGAATATCTTCACAAATATAAGGTACAAGCAAAGTACTTGAAATACCCGATAGAGGAAGATAGGCTCATGGGGCATTTAATATATCATTTTCCTCACAATGTACAGGATGCTCTTATTGGCGCGAATTTACAGGACCTTCAAGACATGGAACGGGTGTTAAATGCATTTGATGCTAGATATCAAAGAACTAGAGAGTGGGAATATTTAGGGGATGTGCAGGAACATGATTCAACACAAAATGGGCACGTACCTTCAAATTTAGAAAGAAGTGAAGGGAGAGAAAGTAAACCAAATTGGTCAGGTTTCCAGAAATTTAAGGGTCAATACCATCCACAGGGACAAGGTAGAACAAATTATCAGTTTCAGAGAGAAAGCAGAACACCACCTCCATCACAACACTGGGAGAGAGGGCAAGGAAATAGGAGCAGGGGAAACCAAGATAGTGGTCCACGATACAACGAGGGACAGTATAGGCAATATGATCACAATCAGGGACCAAAGGGATACAATCAGTATTATCACCCACCAAGGTACAGAGAACAAAGAGACATGGGAACCCAAAATACTAATCAGGGACAGAGGCAAGATGATGGACGAGGTCGAGCGAGAACTGTAATGGCAGAGGTGTATCAGCCTAAACATTTGGATGAAATTAAACCTTATTTTGAGAAAGTGACAAAGATAGAGGGAAACTAGGGAAGTATGGCTGGAGCAGGAATAGGTTTTGTGTCCTCATAATGATAAAGCTTTTATTAGGATTTTACTATGAGCTTAGTAAATTGTGTTTTAAACCTAGTGTGTATAAGAGAAATCTTTTAAGATCTTCTTGTAATGTGAATTTAACTTAGGGTATAATTCTACCAAAATATGGATAGTGTATATTTTGAATGCTATTCAAGAGAACGACCAATTTAGTCTGAAATGTCAGAGATATTATATTTTGTGTTTTGTCAAGAGTTTCATGCTAATTATGTGCAGTGCAATGTGTATGTTTTTTTTTATGTTGTTTATTATATTATATTATCATGTGAAAATAGTGTACATGTAAGAAGGCTAGCTAAACTCTAAATAATAACTCTCTTTAATATCACTAGTCTATTGTGTTTTATCAATTAAAGTGAGACACTAAAACCTTTCTGCCATAGAACATTAAAATCAGAAAAGGAAATGGCAAAGCAAAATGAACATTATTAGAACTGTTAAGTGAGAGATTTTGAAGTAAATGATAAACATTTTAAATTATATCAGATGATTGATGCCTGCCGCTACTCTATGTACTCAATACATTGGTTTTCTAGTTTTTATTAAATATATAAGCTTTAGTGGTGTCATAATATGTGCAAAGGGCTCAATGTAAAAACAAGCTGACCGAATTACTTCCTGACTCATTTTTCTTCTAAAAATAACTCAGAAAGTAGGGGAGTACTGTAATGATCCTGCTTTGTTGCATAGCTTTTGGTGTAATTAAATTAAGTTTGTGTCAAATCTATTAGTCGCACTGTACTGTTGTGTATTCATTTCCGTACACGTGCGAGCAGGCTACGGGTTAGGAACATTTGGTTTGCTTGTTTCTAGCTCTAGTAATTATTAAAGAAAAAAACCTCGCAGTGTGAGTGCGAGAAAGAGAGCAATATTTTTCATTTGCAAACTGTATTTGTTTTGATTTCTTTTTAAAAGGTAGTTTTGCTGGTGCTCGCAAGAGTTCAGCAGCTCTCAGTATCAAAATTAATGTTATAGCCATGAAACTGGTGGGGGGTATGAATAATTTGCAGCACTTGTTAACGAGGTGTTCTGAGAGAAAGACACGATGAAGAAACGCGAGTGTTATTGGGGCAATTTCTTGAATGTAGCATCTTAATATGTGCAAATAAAACTTGTAATATGTATTAATATATACATTATTTAATTAACAACATCATCAGGAGGTTCGCGTGGAAGGAGAATCGCGACACCCTATAATAGTTTTAAAATTATTACGACCAGATCTATACTCATTGTGACATCACAAGCGGGAGACGTCCAATTCTCATCAAAAATTACCCAGCGAACGAGGCACCTCGGCTTCGAAGACCAAAACACAAAAACATCTAACATCTGAGCCGGACGACGAGTAACTTAGAGAGGCTTCATTCGGTAAGATCCCAACAGGCGTCGGCAAGCGCTAGTGGTCGGGTGGCTTGATGTGTGATGATTACCACCCCCTCTTCTTACATGGAGATAGCCTTTCCAATTTTTTTTAGTCCCGCTGGTATAAATAGGCTGGTCCTCGGTTCACGTATATATATTTTATTGTAACCATTCGTCGGAGGAACTGTTGGAAGATATTCACGAGCATCTGCTAGGACCACGTACTGAAGACAGCGATGGTTGAGGTGTCTTTGTCACCTGCTTGCCTCAGAGCTGATTACGGATGATACAATAAGTGTTGAGGCATAATGTAAACTTTATTGAGCTTTGAGCTCTATTATTCTATGTCCCTATGACGTAGTTTTTCAATGTCAGTACTACTGACTTGTTTTTCTATGCCCTTAAGGCTTTGTTTATTTTGTTGAGCCTTGAGCTATCTTGTTCTATGTCCATATGACATAGTTTTTGTATGTCAGTACTTTTGACCTGTTTATCTTGTAGTTCCTTAAACTGGAATTAAATTTATGTGGATTAGTTCTTTATATTTGAATTTATGTGTTGTAGTTGGAAGCCTCACAGTCATCTGAATGGAATAGAATTATCCATGGTAATTCTGTATTTAGAGTTAATTACAGCCACTTATTGTAAATATTATTCCGTTCTAATTCATGTATTCATGAAGATGGCGGAGTATTACGACTCATTTCTCTACGTTGCATTCTCTGATGGCAATTATGCTGATGTATCTTCAAATAAACTCTTATTTGTTCTCCATGACTCCACTACTGAACTTTCTACACCACTATTTTATTCATATAATATAGTTCTAACATATTTAATTCTTACCTGTGTTTGAACTCTGATATTTCCTTCCAATATCCATCTACATTTTACTAGCTCTGTATCTACATCAGAAACTAAGCTTAGCTGCAATCTAGCAGTATGTTGAGAAAATACCGAGTCTACTACTTCAGAGGTGCTAAATTTGAATGAACGTAAGACTTGGTCTTCGTATTTTATCTTTGAGCTCATCTCTTTAATGAGATTTACTTGTATTGTTATTACCTTTCTTTTGTTTTATTTTTCAACTGTGTTCTAAACCCAATAATAGTTCTTTTCTCTAGTTCCAAGAGTAGTGAATCATTCCTCTATATAAGTTTTCACTGTTTTGCCACCACTATGTTTTTCTTTGTTTGTTTACCTTCGCAACGATTGTGTAAAATAAAATAAAATAGAACTCTCATAAAGGAAGCGCTGGTTTTATATGGAATAAATATTAGTGCAAATACTAAAAGTTAATTTTTTGGGATAAAGTTTCTGTTCTATCAAATAGCACTGGCTAGAATTGAAACCGGGACTATATTTTGTTCTCCCAGACCAGAATAATACAGGAGAAAGGTAAGCAACATTTTTTTAAAAGGTCTAAATATGGG